>CM036925.1:955000-1472500 GCA_020800305.1 Porphyrio hochstetteri
GGACAGCACCCCGGGGACAGCACCCCACGTCTTCTCACTCCACATCTCTCTGTCCTGCGTATCCCACATCCCAGGTCTCCTAAACCCACGTATCCTGCATCCCAGGTCTCCTACACCCACATATCCCACATCCCAGGCCTCCTGCACTCACATATTCCACATCCCAGGCCTCCTGCACTCACATATCCCACATCCCAGGCCCCCTACACCCATATATTCCGCATCCCAGGCCTCCTGTACCCACATATCCCACATCCCAGGTCTCCTGCGCTCACATATCCCCAATCCCAGGCCTCCTGCACTCACATATCACTCATCCCAGGTCTCCTACAACTCAGCTCTCCGTGTCCCAGCCTCCAGCATCCCATTTCCTTACACCCTGGGTTTCCAAAAGCTCATGTGTCCCCATGCCACACCTCCAACACCCCAGGCTCAGCATCCCAGCTTTTCACATCCCTGACATCCCAGGTGTCCATAATTCTGGGTCTCCACACCCCCAACATCCCGTGTGGTTACACAGCCCTGGGTCTCCCACCTCTCCACATCCTGGCTCTCCTAAATCCGAGCTCTGTCAGACCCCAGCCCCAGCCTCCCGGGTCTCACCATCCCTGGTGTCCAAAGCTCGGGGTCCCAACACCCCAGATCTGACTCTTTTGGGTCTCTGCTCCCCAGGGTCACCACCCTGGGCCCCTGAGACACAAGCACAGACCCCCCCAGGTCGCAGGGGCGAAAAGGGGCAGCCTGGGGACAAGCTCTGCCTGGGAAACGCCCCGTCCCAGCAGCGGGGCCCTGCCCCCCCCCACGCCCCGTCCCCCCTCCTCTCACCCGCTGCCACGGGCTGGGCAGGTGGGGGGGAGCCCGGGGGCTGGATGTGCCGGGGGCTGGATGCGCTGGGGGGCTGGATGTGCCGGGGGCTGGATGTGCTGGGGGGCAGCCCGGGGACTGGATGTGCCGGGGGGCTGGATGTGTGGGGGGCTGGATGTGCTGGGGGGCTGGATGTGTGGGGGGCTGGATGTGCCGGGGGGCTGGATGTGCCGGGGGCTGGATGTGGGGGGGCTGGATGTGCCGGGGGGGCTGGATGTGCTGGGGGCTGGATGTGTGGGGGGCTGGATGTGCCGGGGGGGCTGGATGTGCTGGGGGCTGGATGTGTGGGGGGCTGGATGTGCCGGGGGGGCTGGATGTGCTGGGGGCTGGATGTGGGGGGGCTGGATGTGCCGGGGGCTGGATGTGTGGGGGGCTGGATGTGCCGGGGGGCTGCATGTGGGGGGGCTGGATGTGCCGGGGGGGCTGGATGTGCCGGGGGCTGGATGTGGGGGGGCTGGATGTGCTGGTGGGGTTGGATGTGCCGAGGGGGTTGTGGTCCCGACGCCGCTCGGCCGCCGCTGGCCCCCTGCCCCCCCGGCAGCTCCGGCCCTACATGGCCGCGGCCGGGCCGCTGCTCCCGCTGCTCCCGCTGCTCCCGCTGTTCCCGCTGCTCCCGCTGCTCCCGCTGCTCCCGCTGCTCCCGCTGTTCCCGCTGCTCCCGCTGCTCCCGCTGCTCCCGCTGTTCCCGCTGCTCCCGCTGTTCCCGCTGCTCCCGCTGTTCCCGCTGTTCCCGCTGCTCCCGCTGCTCCCGCTCCGCCAAATCCCGCTAATCCCCCTGAGTCATCCCGCGGGCAGACGGTGACCCGGGAGGAATCCCGTGGCTGCGAGGCCCCTCTCTGAGCCCGGGGGGGCTCCGAGTGCCCCTCGAGCCCCTTCTGCTGAGCCCCAGCCCCTCTGCCCCGGCAGTCACCGGTGCAATGAGTGTGGCAGGTCTCGGGCACGATGGGCCCGGGATCGGCTCCTGCTGCTGGGGAGGGGGTGTCACACGTGTGCCTGGGGGCTCCCCCATGCGCCTGTGTGTCATTTTGGGGGTGGGTGGCCACGGCAACCAGAGCGATGGAGATGGTTGCCATAGTGAGCAGCAGCCTGGCAGCCCAGCCGGGGAGGTGGGGGATGAGGACCAGCCCTGCGGCGGGGGCTCGGTGCAATGAGTTTGGCAGGTCTCATGCCTCCTGGGGGGGGGTCCAGTCCCGGGGAAGGTCCAAGTAGGGCAGGGAGAAGGGCGGGGGTACCAGCTGGGGCCTGTGCCCCCTCCCCAGCCCCCCTGTGTGTTTCTGGGCTGCCCTGGGAACACACAGCACCCGGGTTCAGGGCTAAATCCTGCCTGGTAAGCGGTGGGGAGGCCCCTGACCCCCGGCTCAGGCTCCTTCCTCTCTGTGTGCTCCCCCCGGGCGTTTTGGGGGGCACTGATCCATGCACACCCCTGCACACACACCCCCTCCCCACCTTGCACACACACTGGGTGCTGCTCCAGCCCGGGGGACCCATTTCCCCATCCGGGTGGGGAAACCGAGACCCCACCAGCGAGGGGAGGACCGGGGGGGTCAGGGTGGGAGTGTCAGGGTGGGGGGGACAGGACTGGGGTGTGTGGAGCTAAGCCAGGCTCAGGAGGGCGCTGCTTGCCCGGTGTGCCCCAAGCAGCGCAGTGCCCATCAGCCGAGCACCAGCCCAAGTATGGGGGGCCCCTAGGGACCCCCCCGGGGCATCCCTGGTCCCCTCTCCTCTCCTGTGGCCATGCTGCAGGGGGTGAGGGTGGGTGTCACCTGGGGCCCAGCCCATGGTGCTCCCCAAAATGCCACCCCAGCCTTGGTGTGAAGGAGGCTGTGGGGACAGGGTGCTGTCACCGGGTCCTCCCGAGCCCCCAGCCCCTCTTTGCCATCGTCCCAGCCCCTTCCTTGGGGTGTCTGTGCCACACCCCTGGCTCCCTCACAGGGCACAGGAGTCAAGGCACAGTTTCAGGTTGTACTTCCAAGGGAGGGGAGTATTTTTACAGCCTGAGTCACAGTGTGCAGCCTTGAGTGGAAAAAACATCGGGGAGTGTGTGTGAGGGGGGGGGGGGAAGGTCCACCCACACACCCACCCAGGAGCACCCACGGCTTGCCCAGCCCCACAGCCCCACGCCAACCACGCCCCCGCGGGATGCTCCATGGCATCTCTGCTCCTGGAAGCTGCCTGCCCCAGCTCCCCCTGTACCCCCCAAACCCCCCGAGCCCCCAGGAACCAGCGAGGCGCCAGGGATGCAGCAGCGCTGACGTCAGATCTGTAAGTTTATTTGCTCAATGTACGACGGCTACAGAATGACTCACATCCATGATATTCCATCACTGAGGAAAACCCGCTAAGAACGGTCCGTGTGAGAGGATTCCTTACAGGAACACGGAGTCGGAAAAAGAATCACTGATTAGACCTTAAAAAGAGTTCACTGCAGAACATGACAGAAAGCACAAACAGAGGCTCATTCAAAGAACACGGTCATTGTTCTCCTACACTGCAATAGTTATAATGTCACCATGACGAACACCAGACATTAAGGTTCAGCTAACACTGGTGTTTGCTTTTGCTTTTTTTTTTTTGCTTTTTTTTTTTTAAACATTTTTTATTTCCTTTTTAAAAACAAAATCATATATAATCGCATGTCACTATAGCAACACCCAGAACAGATCAGTTGGTTACGATCACTATTTGGTAGAGCAAACTTTTACCCCCGAAAACAGAAACAAAAAAAAAAGAGGAAAAAAAGGAAAAAAAAAAAGAAACAAAACAAAAAAACCCAAAAAATAAATTAAAAAACTTTTTTTTAAAAAAAAAATAATCTTTTTTTGAAGACTATTTTGTCCTAGGAATACATAACATCTACAGTATAAGTTAATAAATTTCAAGCTACTGTATAGAAATACGACACTAGCATGCACAATATTGTATCAATAGAGTAATGGAGCAGTACTCATTTCACTGGAGACAGTATCATAGGCAAGTGCATCTCTTAAAAAACCAAAAGGAACCATTCAAGCTGCTTAAAAATCAAGTCCCTGCCCCCCGCCCCGCTCCTTTTCCAGCCCTCTCGTGCCATCTCACCTGCAGCAGTTTCCTAAAGCAGCCAGAGCAAAAGCTGGGAAGAAAGAAAGAGAGAGGGGAGAGAAAGGAGGAGAGGGGAGAGAGAGAGGTTTTGTAATTCCAGTAAATCACTTCCAAATGATACAGCTGGGACGGCGCTGCTCACGGGGGGCAGAGGCCTGAAGCCACCTCCCGGCCCAGGGCACCTACGGCACCGCGGTGCCGCGGCCCGGCCGATGGGCGCTGTGTGTCAGGGCCCCGCGGGGAAGCGTCCCGGCCAGGCCAGGGATGGGGGTGAGAACCGAAAAAGCTTTGCCACTCTGCCAGCACCGCCGGGGCAGCGTCTGGAGGCCGAGCACCGGCCTCGGCTCCGCTCCCAGCCCCAGGAGTTGGGGGACAGCGGCTCCGCCGGGCCGCGGGCAGGGAGCTGGAGCGACGTCTCCCCACACAACCCGACAGCGGGAGCGGCTGTACCGTGTGTGCAACACCACGACGCGCTGTTTGCGGGCTGACTCTGGAAGGGACAATGAAAGCCTGTTTCCAAACAAAAGCAACGACAACAACTACAACAAACCCCCCCCAACCCTGAACACAAAGCCTGCACGAGTGCGCTCTGTTCTCCTCCCTGCGCAGCTCCGGGGGCAGAGCTGTGTGGCACAGCACTCCAAGCCAGAGAACAGCAGTGAACTTCCAACAACGATGTTCAAATCAAAACTGAATCAAAAGATTAAAAACCGATTTACTCAAAATGGGGTAAATATTTCCTGCTAAGCAACTCAGATGCCCCGTCTCCCACCCCCAGCCAGATCAGACAGACTCGGAGAAGATTTTGCTAAGAGAACTAAGTTCCTGGGCTCCCGACGGCCGATAGAAATGTCTACGATTGTAGCTCTTCCTTTGAGGATTTCTCTACCAAATTTAAGTTTCTAAGCTCCTGAAGTTCACTCATTACACCACAAGCTTCCCCAGGAGAAAGGAAAACGCGCCCGGCTTCCCTGGTGACAAACAAGGGAGCCTGGGTGCTGGAGATCTGCTGACAAACCTCATGGTACAGTGGGAGAAAGTCAGGCAGAGTGAAATGGCAGTGCAATCCCTGAGGAAGCAGCTGTGGCACCTTAAATCAGGATGGTCTTTTGAAATACCAAACACAGTACATGACATACAGACCTGAACGCTCTTTTTTTTTTCTTTTTTTTTTCTTTTTTAATTATTTTTTTTTCTTATTATTTAAGTGGCATTTTAAGTTTAATCACTTCCCCCTTGTCTAATTAAGTTCTTAAACCTTTTGCTTGTGGACTTAAAATAGTTGAAACAGCCGCTAGCCAAGCACCTGTTAAGCTGTTGACCAAAAAACTAGAGCAGCTCTGATGTTGTGCGGGCGGGCGGGCGGTCTTCCTGCCTTGGGCGACACGGAATAGCTAAAGCCAGTCCACAGGCAAGGACTGATCAGGAAGGCAAGCCAAAAGAACTAGCAAAAGAAAGAAACACACAATCAAAGGCTTGATGTCATATGGCTGTAACGTAGAAATACTGTAAACTGCGATTTAGTGTTAATACTGTAAGCTACCCTAACGAATACCTTAACGACGACAACAGGGAGAGACTGGATGGCCTAAATCCCAGGGCTTTGCAAAACCCCAAATTCTTTAGTCTTATTTAGTTATTTTTTAAAATTCCTTCTCAATTCTGGGGATTTTTAAGCTATGCCCTGCCAGGCAGAGCGCTGCAGAGAGACGCCCCGCGATGTGGTACGGACACACGGCACTTGGACTGCAGAGAAGCAAACGCACGAAGCCTTACTGGAACCACAGAACTCTGGTTGGGGTTTTTTTTTCTTTCTTTTTTCCTTTTTTTCCCTTGTGTTGCTTTCCTTAGAAACGAGGGCCATCCCATCCACGCAAATTCGTCTTAAAACCCTTTTTATTTCTAGCGATAAAGTTAAATTAAAGACAGCTCCACTTGTATTAATAATCTACAGAACAGTCCATATGCCAGTGAGGCTGCTATTCCATCCCAGCACAGCCAGCCTGACTTCCACTAGTGGTGTTTTGGCAAAAATGTCAACGAGGCAATCAAAGACAGGTTGTGGGGGGCCTCCCTGGGAAGGTGTCCCCTCCCTTTCCCTCCCCCACCCCTGACCCCCCCCCACTCGTGGGAAAAAAATAAAGACTGCAGTAGTTAGCATCAGCGTGCGGCTGCCAGTCCATCAGGGGGGTCTAGTTGTTGCCTTCTCCACCGTCGTCGTCTTGCTGATCGCTCGTCCAGAGCGTTAGGTTGTCGCGGAGGAGCTGCATGATGAGCGTTGAGTCCTTGTAGGAGTCCTCGTTGAGGGTGTCCAGCTCGGCAATGGCGTCGTCGAAAGCCGTCTTGGCCAGGTGGCAGGCCTGCTCCGGCGCGTTCTGGATCTCGTAGTAGAAAACCGAGTAGTTAAGCGCCAGCCCGAGCCGGATGGGGTGGGTGGGCTGCATGTGCTCCTTGCTGATCTCATGGGCTTCACTATAGGCCTTCTCCGAAGACTCCACCACGGTCGCCCTCTTCTCACCAGTGGCCACTTCGGCCAGGTAACGGTAATAGTCCCCTTTCATCTTCAGGTAGAAGACTTTGCTCTCGTACTGCGTCTCGCTGCAGTTCTTGATCAGGTAGTTGTCCAGCAGGCTCAGCACATCCTGGCACACCGCTTCCAACTCCTTCTCGATCTTCTCGCGGTAGGCCCGGACCATCTCGATCTTCTTCTCATTCCCATCGGCAGAGGTCTTCTGCTCGATGCTGCTGATGACTCGCCAAGAGGAACGCCGTGCCCCCACCACGTTTTTGTAGGCGACGGACAACAGGTTCCTCTCTTCGTTGGACAGAGGCTCGTTCAGCTCCGTCACCTGCACAGGGAGAAGGAGAGAGCAGAGAGACACTCAGGTTAAGCCCCAGCCACTCGACATTCCCATCACATGTTTGGTTGTCTCTAGTGAGACACAGGAGAAGGCAGCCGGCTCAAAGTCCTGCTCTGTCATCCGGCACCCACTCCCATCCCAGCAGGAGTCGGCTGGGAAATGGCACTGTGGTCCAGTCCCCCAGCAGAAGGGGTGTGTCATCTGAGGTGGTCTCCATCTCCTAGATGTAAGAGAAATCCTCTAAAAAAAGAAATGCCCTTCGCCTGCGTTGGCTTCGAGATGGAGGCGAGAGGGACAGTCAAAGCAGGAGGGTGGAGCTGGGCTGGGGTTATGAGCTAGCCACACAGATTAAAGCACCGCAGCTGCGGGTGTTTTCCGCTCCCCACAAGCACACTGCAGAGATGCCTGAAGGACACGTCAGACCTTCACACAACAGCTGTCCACAGCACCTGTGCAGGTAAGGGCTGGGAGGCTCGCATGGTACGAGCGTGTCCATCCCACACGGGTGTGTGTTGTTGGGGGTGAACACACAGCACCGCTCCACCTGCCTCGCACGCCGCAGCAGCGGGGCATTACGGGGCCGAGAGCGCACTGAGCCGCCTCACAGGCAGCTGCCAAACGCCACCTGGCCGCTCCGCTGGCTGGGAAGTGTCACACTTGACACTGCAATAATCTCATGCCAGTTCCTGCAACCCTCTTGTTGGCTCAAACCACCCAGGCGGCACCTTCAGCAGCGGAAAGGCAGGTGGCCAACTGCGGCACCAGCTGCCCTGCCTCCCGGGCAGCTGGGAGTGGGCTCGCACCCCCCTTGTCTCCGTGCTGCGCCCTGTACGTGGGTCTCTGCGCCCTTGGAGCGGGTGCAGGACGCTGGAGCAGCCAGGCTGCTCCACACAGCCACTCAGGTGGTCTCAAGAGCCTGGGTATTGCTGGTGTCCCCTTTCCTGGGGGCTCACCGCCCCAAACCCCTCTCCCCCTGTTTGGCCACCTGGGAAGCAGGCCAGCAGAGCAGGGACCCGTAAGGCTCCTCACAAGGATTAGGTACTGGTTGGGATGTGAAAGGCTTCTGCAAACACTGAGTCATTTTCACAAGCGTTTCAAGGACAAGGTTTGTTCCGGGCCTAGATAACCGCGTTTATGGCGGTGATCAGGAGGCCAAGGGCTCATGTGGGAAGGGGCAGGTAGGATGGTCCAGCCCAGGACCTCATTTGAGGGCCCTGGAATGACTCACCCTTGCTGACACCAGCATACACTTGCTTATACCTTGCTTATGACTCGCTCGTTCCAGCAACATCCACTGCCACCCACAGCTCTCCCAAATGTCTCCTCCCAAAATCAAGCCACAGCTACACCTTAGCCTCCCACACAGCGAGTGGGACACCCTGGGCTCTGACCCAGACCCCCTCTACTCCCTTCTTTGAGGCAGAGGCAGCAAGAAGAGCCTCCACCCCCACTGCCCACCACTGTGCAGGCCTGTGCTGCTCCACCAGCTGCCCAGGGCCTGGCAGGGAAGCACAAGCTGCCCGTCTCCACAGAGGAGGGTCTGGCTGTACAAGCCAGGCACAACTGCCCTGTGTCACACAGAACAGATGGATGGGGGGCAGGGACATGGGTGTCATGTTCAAGGAGCAGGATCTCCCGTGGCTATCAGCCATGGCCACCGATGCAGGACAAGGTGCACGGGGCAGCTTGCCAAGGCAGCTCCCAGCCTTCATGCCCCAAGGTGAGCAGGGTGCGTGACGCCCGGGCCATCCAGCAGCTCTCGGAGCCATGGAGTAACCTACATCCCCCCTCGCCCAGCCAGGCCATGGGCAGCTGTTTAACCACACAGCCTGGGTGCTGCGATATGCACTTCCTGGGGCGGAGGCTCAGCCCTGCACGCAGCCCGGCTGCAGCCTGCGACAAAACCCCCCTGGCAAGCTGCTTCCAGGCTGCTTCCAGCCTGCCCTGCGCTCCAAGTGCAGAGGTCTCTGCCTCTCTGTATGTCTAGAGGGCTGAGCTTCAAAATGACTCCATTCATTCTTCCCTCTAAGTGACACCTGCACAAACACAAATTAAAGACACTGTGGGGTCAAAACCATCTTTGAAAGATACAGAGGCACAGTGACAGCATCCCCCTGCCCTAGAGCCTATGGACTGTCTATCCCTGGAGATACACTCAGGGTCTCATCCCATCTAAGCTGCCCTGCTTTGAGCAAGGGAAGTGGGACTAGACATACCCACATCTCCCAGCCTGACTTGCTCTTTTACCTCCCAGCTGTGGGCACAGCACCCAGCATCGACAGCCAGACAGGAGACTCACTGACCCCAGCAGCTTTCTGTCCTGATAACCACACGCTGTCTTGCTTTGTGAGATGCTCTCTGAGCAGATACCAGTTTTAAGTGTGGACCAAGCAGGTGACTAAAGCTGCCCCACAGCTGAGCCTGCTGATGTTTATCAGTGCAGAAAGACATAGACTTGCCTCCTCTCACCAGAAGAGTCTTGCTAGAGGACAGATTTATTAAAACTACAGGGAGTTTTAATAAATCTGTAGGATTAGCTCCGCCATAAACACCTTAAATTCAAAGCTATTAAGGATTATGGAAGCAAGTTGCCTGTCAAAATCCTTGCAACAAACCTGCTGACAGATGGAAGTACACCTGTGGAGAAAGCAGATTCCTCCAGGGAGCTCGTGGGGAACTTACCAAAGCAGAAAGGAAGCCTTGTTAACCACCTAACTGCTTCCCAGCAGTGCCTCGGCTCCCAGTAAGGTTGAGCACTGCAGAGAAATGGCGAAGGTATAACACAGCCAGAGCCAGGGACTGCAGAGAGGGGAGAGGCTGCAGTCCCACAGGCATCTCAGTGTGCAACTGAGCTGAGGGAGAGAGAGGATGAAAAACCATCTGGCTCTGCATTGCCAGCAGGAAGCAAGTACACAGTGCCCAGGACACTAGATACCAGACAGCAAGTGTACGCTCAGCTGCCCTATGGAGTCACCGGGATGGGGAAAAGACACAGCCCAGGTTAAGCTGCCTTTGAGAGCAGCCACCACCCCCGCCCTTGGTCTGCCCAGAACCTGCCTGCCACACTGCGGTGCTACAGCTGAGACACTGCCCGCGGCATGCCCACGGCATCGCCCATGGCTGCGCTGGCGTCTGCTGCCCCGGTACGCGCTGCCCTCCAGCATGGGACTGCACAGTCACTGCCACGCCACCTCTGCCAACACCCCTGCTCAGGTGAACACCTCCTGCAGAACAACCACCCCTGCTCGGGTGAACACCTCCCGCAGAAGAACAACCCCTGCTCGGGTGAACATCTCCCACAGAAGAACATCCAGAAGCTGCTGCTGCAGCCTGGCAAGTGGCTGCGGGTCTGGGCTGTCACTGTAAGCCTGCAGCCAGCCCAGTGCTGGCTGTTCCCTCCCTACACTGCAGGACAGCAGTGCAAAGCCAGTTCCATCAAGCCCGAGGCTCACCAGCGAGCTCAGACAGGCGTCATGTGCAGCGCCGCACTCAACGGCCCAGATGACACATCAATGAGGCCTGGATGAGACTGCAGTGGTCACACTGCAAGCCCCTTCAGAGAACTTCTGCCAGTGTTCGTTTCCAGCACCCAGATTCATGTCACCAGAACCTTCCCCTTCTCAACTCTGACCCCGGCAAGGTCTCACCTCCCTTAGAGGAGCAGCCAACCCGAAGAGCATCAGCCGGTGCCATTCCCAGCACTGTTACATGGAGCCAGCGGCTTCAAACATCCAAAGAGAAACCTCAGGGTGGCACTGAGAGGACTGGGCAGGGACACAAAGCCACCAACCCACCTGCTCTCCACGAAGCTCAGTTATTTTGGAGTTTTACTTCCCTGCCTGACAGCAGAGAAAGGAGGAACTCGTACTGGCAATCCCAGTCCAGCCCCGTTTCACCCTCATGCCCCTGCAGATCAGAGGGTGGGGTGGGCAGGACACACACAGCTGACATGGCATCAAGCCTTACATGTGGCATAAAAAGCTGAGCACTAGCAGCAAGTGCATGTGCTCAGGCAACTGGAAACTCAATAGATCCAAGTCTTGTAGCTGTTATAAAAAAAGCCCCCGGGGCTTTGGCTTGGAGGCATGCTCCATCACCAAGCTCAAGGATGCTGCCAAGATCCAGTCTCACCAGTTCCTGCAGACTTTGAGGGTGCAGTGTCTGTGCCACCAAAACTCAGGTACCCTAAAGCCACAGGGAAAATCCAACAGTTCCTGTTGGACAGAAAATACTGGAAGTTCAGGGTTTCTACTGCTTGAGAGTCCAGAGGTTTGCATGAATCAAAGCCCTCTGATTGCAACACTGCTCTTCAGAGGCAGCACAGCTCTGGAGAAGGTTCTTCCAATTTCTCTGCCTCAGCTGCGAGCTCTGACTCTGCACCCTGTCCAAAACCTGGCAGGCTCCCACCATGCCCAAGTATCACATTGCAGCCAGGGGAAGGTTCAGACTGACCCGCAGAAGCCAGAGAGCATGTGATACTTTACCTGCCCCTCACATCAAATCCATGCTCTGCAAGAGCCCAAGGGTTGGTCTTATTGTGCTGCCTTTCCAGAAGCTTCCTAATTAGCAAGTTTTTGTGAGCCCTGTGGGGGGAGACCTGCTCACGGGGCTTATCCCAGGGCTCTTGTCCTCCACTTCTCACCTCGCATCAGTGGGTCTGCAGCAATCATTTCTGAGTACATCATGAAATAATCATTTTCGAGGGCCCTTCAGTAGCTGCAGTGGAGATCCACCACATGATTTACTTTTACCTATTTATCCTCACAGATGTGGATTTTCATTTAGTTTTATAACTAAGTGCCCATCATTTATGGCTGCTACCTAGCTTTGATGTCTTATCTGAAAGCATATAGCAGAGCAAGCTGGGCAGACCCAGAGAATCTTCCCTGGGGAAAACCATCAACATTTGACAGTTTAATCCACGTTATAAGCCTCAACACCTGCTTTACCAATTGCCTAGAAAAGACCCTGATCCCAGAAGACATTAGACATCCACAAAGGCGCCCAGCTTCGCTGGAGTGAGAACCATGAGAACTGTTAGCAGTCCACTGAGAACAGCTTTTGGACACCACCACAGCTCCACTCCACAATAAACAGGCGTCTCCTCCTCAGCACTTGCCTCCTCTGTTCTCTCTATAGCTTCATGACATCATGACGTCCCCTCTCCACAGAAGCCCCAGCACCGCCTCGCCCTCCTTCCCATGCAGCCTGTTAGTCACGCTGAGGTCTGGCCTGAAGGTCCCCTTTTCTGTTTCAGTTTTTAAAAGGCAAATGTGCTTCTGGAGTAACGTTCTGTGGCCACAAGTCCCCACCACTGAAGTTCTGACTTGGTCTGAAGCCACTGGCCATGGGAGCAACCCAGCACACAACCACTTCAGGCTCAAGCAGCTGACAAGCATCCAGGACTGCTTTAGCAGAGGGGCTGGACTAGATGATCTCCACAGGTCCCTTCCAACTCCTACGTTTCTGTGATTCTGTACGATGCTGTGACTGTCTATCCCCCATCTCTAGCTGCTGTCCCATGGTGGGACTCCATCACCAGGCTATCTTCAGCAGCCCAAGTGATGTCAATTTGGAAGTGACATGCCAGAGACACTGCCTGGTGTTTCTGTCTCCATCTCACTCTTCCCAAGAGATGGCTGCCCTCAAGCACATTAAATTGTCACCATTAGCTGGTGACTTTGATTACAGTCACGACTAGATGTCACACAACTTAGTCAAGAGCAGCTTCTCCTTGCGTGCCCCAGAGCGAGCTGTCCTATGACACCATTGCAGCAGTTGGGAAGATGCTCTTCTTAAGCACTGTCCTACTTCGACACAAAGTAGGCGTGTGTTAAAACTAGACCTAAATCTCAACCTCACCAGGTTTCGGTGATTTGGGTCTTTTCCCCTGCACTCTAGCCTTCTCCCCAGCGTCATACATCTAAAATGGAAGTCAAACCCTACCCCCCTCTCGCTCTCCTCTCTGCTCACATTTAATCTCAGCCTGACCAAGGGATTTTTGGCTGCAGGCCGAGCCCTTCCTCTCAGTTTGGAGCAGACCTGAACAGCACAAGCAGGCTGTGGGCAGAAGTTAGTTCCCCAGTGCTGCCTCCCATGACTGTTTCGGTATGAATACTGGTATGCTAGTTCCCATTTTGAAGCTGGAGGTGCTGGCTCTCATCACAGGACAGCGGCTGAAGGCAACAGGGCTGCTCTGCCATTGTGTTTCCAGTTGCTCCCAGTGTGCCAAGGACCAGTGTCTGCACAGACAAACTCCTGCTCCTCGTAGCATAACTGGATCTCTCAGGCTGGCTTCTCAGGCACTCCAGACGCCGACTGGAACTTCTGCAGGCTGCTGTGTTTAGCAGCTGCTTTCATCCCACTCTGCAGCCTTTATTCTTTAAGGTGACTTTGAACCACCCGAGACAAAGTCTTCAAACTGGGAGGGAGCTGTGAGAACCAAGAGCTTGGTTATTTCATTGGCCTCTGTAGCTTAACAGCTACTCAAGCCAAAGTGAATCTCATCGCACTACACACAGGTCTGATCGGTCCTTGGAGCCTGCAGATCTGCTTCGCTTTCAGTCTGGCTCTGATGGATTCCAGCTAGAGAAAAAGCAGGCTTCAGCTACTTGAGTCATTCCTGCAGGTCATATGGGAGCCAAGGCGAGAAAGCCAGTGACAAGTGACAACAGCAGAGCTCGGAGGTGTTCCTATTCTGCATGTGGTGGCAGCATTTCAAGTACCACCCCTTATCTGCAGGGCTGCAGTCCCAGCATTTGGTCCAACGGCTCAAGTTCTTCCTGCTGCAGAGCACCTGGGTGCGACCGATTGGCTTTGCCAGCTTCTCCTGCAGCATCTGAGATAAGGGGGGCACAAGGTAACATCCACCTGCAGTGTTTACGTGGCTCCCAGGCATGTTATTAGACCTTGTGATCTGCCAGGGCTGTTGAGCTGGCAGAGGGCAACCCAGACCACACACGGGCATAACCAGCCGGAAGAACAACCCCAGCACAGGCATCACGGGTCCATTCAACCCTACACATGGTTTCTGAATCAGCCCTGCACAGCTTGTAGCAGGGAGCTGCTCCTATGGGAGTATCTGCTTTCTGAGTCACTAAGAACTTGGATTTTAATTCCTTGTCTTCCTTATTAAGACCCCGGTTCCTGTCAGCCTTACCCAAGGACAGCCTAGCAAACAAGATGAAAACCAGTCCCAGGACAACTCGTTCCACTGTGCTGGTGCCACTAGCTGCCTCTTTGCCCATCAAAAACCCTGGGGAAAAACAATCAATCTCTGCTGGTCCAATGCCTTCCTGCCACCAGATGGAGAAAGCAGCAAGTCGAACCACATCAGCCCCAGCACTTAGAGCGCTGTCACTCAGGGCCCGTCTCACCCTCCCTGGCAGATGGGATACCAGCACCTTTGCCTGCTAACTACAAAGCAACAGAAGGGACGCCAAGCTATTCCTTCCCCAGGATCTGGCAGGCTGGCAAGCATCATCTGCCCACTTTTGCCTTTCTGCAAGCACCTTAGCAGCTGCCCAGGCTCACCACCCTGCTCTGTCCCTCCACAGCCTGGGCAGCTCTCTGGCCTTGGATTATCCAGCCTGTTCCCTGCCAAGCAAGTGGAAGATCAGCGCTGCAGCACGCCACTGCCTCGGGAGCTCAGATGTGCTCCTGCAGCATGCTGAGGTTTAGGAGCTCAGGGTAGATCCTCTTGAAAGGAGAACAACACTTCAGCAATTTCTACAGGCTCTTCTGGACTGTGTTAAGCTCCTCCAGGTCCCAGTTGAGAAGCTCCTGAAGAGTAACTGCAGCTCAACAGCACTTCTGTACATGTTTAAAGACTTGATTCTTTTTTTTCTCCATTCATTCTTTTCTTCAGAAAGTCCATCCACTCAGAGGCTTATCAGCTGAAGCAGCCATCCATGGGATGACCACTGGTCATTTCTAGAGTCTTAAGATGTGGTCAGCATAGGGGAAGACTATTTTTGTTCCTCCAGCATATGGCAAACCAAAACCAACGTAGGCAGACTTGAGGGACTCCAGCACATAAAGCAGGGACAGACTTGACAAATGAACCAAGTTTCATGTGGGGAGGGTGTTTAGTGCTGTTGGAAGCATTAGCTGCTTAAAGACTTACCTCACAGCTTCTAAGAGTACTAATCTGGCTCAGATCTCAGTGCTTCCCTGCTCACCTCCAGCCCCACTGGCAGGCGATAAGTACCCTGCCACAGGATCATCAAATCTTCCCAGGAGCTTCAAGTGCCAGGCCAACACGAGGTGCTTGTCCTTACTCAGGGGCTCAAAAAATGACACTGGTATGCTGCACCCATGAGCTCCACTGAGCTGAACTGAGAAGAGGGACATCGTGCCATGGGCGGGACAGCCCAGGAAAGGCTGGGTGCAAGTTCTGGCTGCTGAGGGAGCCTGCTCCCAGGTCTGCTGGAGCAGGATGAACTGGGCAACCCTTGGCTGCTTCATGGGTTCCTCCTGCACAGAACAGGCGTTGCTACCACAGCGTCCAGAGAGCTGCTGCTCCAGCAGGATGACACGGGAGAAGCTGCCACCATGCAAACACCTCCCTGCCTGAGTTTTTAACTGCTTCATGTCATTACCCAAACACTTAGGGGAAGTCTGCTTGTCGCGTGTCAAGGCAAGATTCTGGTAATATATATAAAAACAACAGTAAGATTTTTTGCTCTAGGTCTTCTGGTCTGCAGAACCAGCAGTTCCTTGCAGTGTCTGAAATGTCTTTTACCAGATTAAGCAAGAGACTTTCCAGAGCACCCAGGTGGACTCCAGCATGCCAGCTCCATGACAGGTTTAATTTCTGCATCAGCGAGTGAGGTGATTATTCTTCCAGATGTACTTTCCCCTCCCACTGCTTGAGGGATTTCAGGCTTGATCTTACAGACCTCTAACAAAGATTTTATTATTTTAATTTCTTAAATGAACTTGTGGAACAGAAAGTCAACTCTTTGCTCTGGCAGCTTTCTGGAGCTCTGCAGCCAATTTTAAATTAAAAGGAGGGTCACTTTACTATTCTAGATCTGACTGTGCAATTAAGTACCCTTGCCTGGCTCCAGCCATCTTCTTCCAGCCCTCTGCTGAAGCCCAAGGGACTACTACCACAGATTTGATCTCAGTTCATCACAGGTGACAGAGCCCCTCAGGCACCGGCATCCTGACACCACCAAACACAAGAAGCCAAGCTCCCAACTTCAAGGTAATGAAATATTCATCCCACGTTAACAAAGCCCAACAGCATAAACAGGCAAAGCTCCACTGCCTTCCTCAGCTGGGTGTAAATCAAAGGCTGTTAATCTTCCCCAAGTTCTCATTCAGTGCTGAATGCTAAGCATTAGTCTTTCACAGGCGCAGATCTCCTACAGCAGGGCTATTAACATGAAGCACAGCAACAGCTTCTCCAATTGCTATTAATAAACTTTATGCTGCGGAGCACCACCACTGTCCAAACAACGTGTCCATCAGCAGCCTCCTCACACGCTGAAGCTCAGGCTTCTCCCCGGTGTTTTTCTAGAGCTTTGCTGAACCCATCTTAGAGAGGACTCAGAAGCCTGCTGGCGTGCCAAGCAGCTTTGCCTGGTACGTAAGCAGAGATACATCCCAAGCAAGCCAACCCAGCCAGTCAGATCAGGGGGAATTTGCAAACAATTAAGGAATGTTTTGTACTTGGAGTCCCTGCAGACTTGCGTAGGTCCAAGCACAGCTGCCTCAGACACCCATGGCCTGACTCCATCCTAGCATCTTCTTTAGGGAAGAAAACCATTAAGTGCTCTAATCCCTAATCTGGGGATCACTTTAAGGGAATCTCATGCCGTCACCAGTGACATGTTCTCTAGTTACTCCCCTACTACTACTAACTAATGCACTGCCCTTGGTCACTACCTCACCAGCTTTGGGCCAAACCCCAGGTTTGTTCAGTCCCTAATTGGGCATGTCCTGGGTCATTCCTGAGATGTGAGTAAATCCCAGTTAGAACAGAAAGACCTAAGACTGGGGGAAGTTCGTACTTAAGTAGGCAGACAAAGGCTTTTGTTTCACTGGATACACAAAGGCACTGCTTCTGAGAGACAGCCTCAGTGTTTCCTGCAGCCCAAGGATTGCTGCCTCATCATTTCAGCTCACTTTTCCAGAATTTACCATTTCTGAGCATCTCCAGACCCCCACCGAGCAAACCAGCACTGCAACCAGGGTGAGGCTCCTGGGTGGACATCAAGCCCTGCATCCACCAGCGCCAGCAGGTCCCAGCCCACCAGAGGGGCTGGGGCGATGCAGCAGCTCAGGCTTGTCGCCATTGTGCACACAGAGAAGCAGGACAAAGCCATCCTCGGGGCTCCTCCCCCCAGAGCCTCGGCTAGCAATGCAACATCTTGAAGCCTGGACTCTGCAGAGAGGGCTCCAACCTCTTAAATCAGGGAGGGGAAAAAAGGGAAAGTCTTTTTGTCACCGTTTTCCTTCATTTTAGGATGGGAGGAGGGACGTTGCCCATTAGATCGAGCAGCCAGGGGAAGGAACAAGAGCAAGCTGTCTGTGACAGCACTGACCGTGCCCAGACAAGGAGATGATACACCACCAAGTGACACGAACCCCACAGCTGGCTGCTGCATCCTTCCCCTTTCCTGCTCGCTGCAGACCCAGTGCAGATCTGTGAAGTTCCCCCCCAGCTGCTGGAAGCTTGCTCTGCTCTCAGGGAGGGGGAAGGTGGAAGCAAGCTCAGGAGGGACCTCAGCAGTGCCAGCACACAGATCCTGTGCAGACCAGAGCCTCGCACAACGTGCAGGGTCCTCCCCAACCCACGTGTAAATGCACTTCAGACAGCACAGTGCAAGCTGGGGATGGGCTCCCACAGAGCCATTTGTTCTGCATGGGGGAGGAAGGAGAGTTCCCCCATCTGCAAAGACCAGCAGTCACACTGGCAGGAGCGCAGGCAGAGCCTGGCAGCCATGGCAGAGCTGTTTATCTACCCAGCACCAGCACGAAGCCAGCCGTGGCTATTTATCTGAACGGTCCCCTGAAGTGAGGCTGAAGGTTTTGGAGGTTGAAGGACAAACCCACTGTATCTTCACCAGCACAGCAACAAATTCACAGCTACTTCCCCTTGGTGTTAGCAGGTGCCAAATACAACGGGTTCCCAAGCTATCGCTTTCCAGCAGCGACCATCGCTTGCAAAAAGGAATCCAGAAAATACTTGCTACTGTTTTCACAACATCTTTGCTTTCCAGACATCAAATTGCCATTTGTCTTCAGTCACGTGAATCTAATAGGAGGGAGGGAGCCTTCAGCCAAGGACAGGCCAGGTTAGTCATCTTGTTAGCAAAGCTAGGAATGAAGGCCTGAACAGCAAAGAAAAGAGGGTCTAATCTGACTCCACTTAGCACAGAAACACTGGTAACAGCATCAGCTTTGGGAAAGGCTACCCTGAGTTGCAGGGCACTGAGGCGTAGAAGAGTGCCTGGAAGCACGGAGGGTGCATCAGCCTCCCAGAGACAACCCAAGCCCTGCATCGCATGGCTGCAGTGGAGCGGAAGGCCATGCCTGTATCCTCCCAAGGCCACCAAGGGAGGAATGCTTGGGAAGCCAGGCCTGTCTCACCATGCTTCCTGCTCCAGCTATTTCCCTATGCACTCATTCTTCACTGTCACCCCCAGACCGCAGGCATTTCCCAACCTCCTCTTCCTCTGTACCTGCCCCTCAGCAGCCCAGTGTCTGGCCAGGACCCACTGAGCAGCTAGCTCTAGTCTGACACTGCCAGTTGGGCATTGAGCTCCCAACACACTACTCCCCTCTGCCAAGGGAGAGAAGCAGCACCCACAAGTCCAGCAGTGCTCAGCACCTAAGGACACACCTGAGCTCAAAGCCACTACCCAAGAACCAGCTGGTCACACGAGCGTTGGCGGTTGGACACACAAAACCTTGGATCATTTCTTTTTCCTGAACAGGAACCCTTGCACACCACTTTCTAAGCATCCATTTCCACATGGTTACTCAGCGTGAAGCTGCTCAAAATGGAAGCTGAAGAGTCCAGTCACAGAGCTCACACACTATAACCTCCCCGATGTGTTACACACCAGGGAGGTTCCTCCAGAGGTGGAGTGATGGTGACCACTCTCCTTCCCAATCCCCTGCTCCCTCAGCTGCACCCAGAGACATGCTGCCTCTTGTACCCTCAGGAGTCACAGGGATTTATTCCTAACTCCAGGTGTGTCAATCAAAACAGTAAAGGTGACAAGCACATGTCATCTTTCCTGATGCCTTGTGGCATGAAGATCCACAGGCTCCACACCTCACCTGGCCCAAATCTGCAGCTCCACAACACCCAGGTAGGCATTATGTTATCCCAGAGCATTTACTGAACCCAAGATAAGTCAGCAGTACCACCATAGCAGCAGCCCCTGACCACACAAGCTGACAAACCTCCCACCACGTGCATTCTGTACTTGCAGAGGTCTTTTGTAGGCACAGCTTTGGCCCTCCCAAATGGCACGAGCCATCCCATGCCAGCATTTCAGCAGGAGGCAGAAGAGCAGCTCTGTGGTTCAGCTGGAGTCCCCCATCTATGCATCAACCTGACCACAGTGACATCTTTCTTCATCTTGGTCCTAACTGTGCTTCTTCCAAGCACGTGACACCCCAGGATGGAAAGGTGCAGGGAAATACCAGGCTGTGAAAATCCTTGTCATTAACTGCCAAGGGGCTGGGGTCACCCACCAGCTTGGGAACAAAGCCCTGGTCTGGCCCAGGTCTCCTCATGGGCTACTGGGGACCATCAGACTGCTCTTACTCCACCTTGCTGATCTGAAGGCCTGAGACCTCTTATTCCTACCCACAAAGCCAAGCTGACCATGCTCCTGACCAACTCTAAATGCTCCTGGCCCAGACACAAGAATGAAAACAGCTTACAACAAAACAGCCAGTAATACACAGTGCAGAAGGGATGGGCAGAGGAGGGAGGAGGATACAACACAATTACCTGGCCAGCCCTCATTTCTCCTGTGGGCACCTTCTAGTACGTTCATGGGAACTGGTGAGAGGATGCCAAACAAGACTGTCCAGTTCAGGTGAGACAAACCAAGAAGCAAGTGCATGTGCTCCAGAGGGGCAGAAATGTTCTATTCAGAAAAGACTTTTGGGGCTGCAGTGCTGTGGTTGCCCTTAAATTGCTGTTCCTGGAGCTTCTAGCCAGCCTGAGTTCACATCACCATTGCACCAATAGAGACCCTTATTCCAGAAAGCAACTTTGGGATCAGTTGGAGAACAAAGATTGGGCAGATAGGGCTTGTCCATACACATTATGAAGTTCATTTGACATTCCAAACATCCCCTCCCCAAACCCCCATCTCCTGTGAGCTAGCCATCTTTATCTGCAAGAAGCAGCACAAGAAAAATAGCATGGCAACTCCCTTTCTGCACCTTCAGAGCTAGCTACCCTCCCAAAGTTCTACCAGCTAAGCCCAAAACATTTCAAGGCTCTTGGAAAGCCCCTGCCCAAGAGCCTCACTGTTTCCATGTACCCCAGATATCTGCAGACGATTCAACAGCTACATTCTCTGTCACAGCCTCCAGATAATTTTTGTTCAGCTAAAAAAAGCTATTTCTAATGAAATCCACATCTGGCTGTTACACTTGGCCAACTCAGGGAAACCCAGGATGGTCTTCCATGCTAAGATGGCTTGTCCTAAAGCCTGTAGATACCGACTTACCAGGAGCTTGAAGGGAAATTTCTGTGCTTGAGCTGCTGAAGCCTCACCAGTTGGCACAGTTGGTGTGTGTGCTGCCCACTGGACTCGCATACAGGGCGTGTTGCTACCTGCCCATGGCTCAAGTGCAGATCTGTGAGCCAGCCTACTGCCACACGGTCCTGAGGCTGATTTACACAGGGACAACCCAGGTCATGAACCGTTAGGAGCTCAGAAGCACAGCAGGACAGCAGCTCGTGACAGCTGTGGGCCTCTGGGAAAGAAGCCCTGCTCCGTGCTGTCTCAGATGCCCACCTATCACTCAAGTCTGCCAAAGGGCAAGAGCAAAAGAAGGTCAAGAAGCACAATGAGAGCCACACAGCCCCATGCTGCGGTGGTGCACGAGACCATGCTCAAGACACCTGCAAAAGGGGCTGTGACAAGAGCATCGATGCAGTCATTAGATGCCACTGCACCCTCTCCACGTGGCACTGGAAATGGTTTCTCCAGAAGCCTTCCCCAGCCCCCCTGGGAAGCGCTACTATAGCAGCTCACCCTCCTTGCTCCCTTCCTACCATCACAGATGGCCTGCCCAGCACTCCTCCAGGAGCAGCCTTTCCAGCTCACCCCTTTGTCTCCAAAGCAGAAAGCAGCTAATCATCCCTGCTGCCCTCCCCTGGGACTCCCCAGATAGCAGGGATGTGTATCTGCGTTACTCCCAGCCTTTCCAAGGGCACGCCTGCTATCTGCAGTAACCGGGCACAGGTTGTGGAGGATCAGAGCCTGTCAGCCTGGCAAGTGACACGGCAGAAGCCCACACGGCCCCTGCCAGGGAAGGCCTGCGGTTCCCCACACTTGCCCTCCTCCTCCTCCACCCACAAGGACCATCAGCTGCACCAGTAGCCATCTGTCTCTAAGCCCTGGGCAGCAGCAGTCTGTGTTCCAGTGGTTCAGCTCTCCACACCCAGCTCTGGCGCTGATGGTCCTCACGTGCAGCACAGCCACAGCCCCACTGCAGATGTTGGGTCCCCAAAGTTAAGTTGCCAGATGTTCCCCTCACAGGGAACCTTCAGGTGAGCTCAAGAGCTCTGCCATATGACGCGCAGGGGCAGTGCAGTGATCCTGCCCCTACCCTTTTTAAGCACCTTATTTCCTGTAAAGGTTACTGCAGGTACATTGCGTGTTCACCTGCACGACCCCCTGCCCTGAAGGTCCACGGGGAGGCACGTGCTCTGTTCCCCAGGCAGCACCCGGCAGGGGCTTGGCAGGGCTCCACCTCCAAAGAGCCTCCAGCAGCATCGCTGCTCCTCAGCTAATGGGTATCGATCCGCAGCCCTGGCGCTGGGTCAGGCGGTGAAATCTTCATGGAGCTGAACCAGGCAAAAAAAGGCACCTCACTTCCATCATGGGCACTGCGGGCAGCAAAGCCCCAGAGAGGGCAGGAACCAGGAAAGAAACTGCTGATGCTGCTTGGGAGCCAAGCCCAAGGTCTACCTGATGGCCAGCACACACAGCCACCACCCCAGGGACCAGCAAGGAGCTTTCCCTCTCTCCAGCACATTATGGGGCAAACTGTAGCCCCAGAGAGGGCTGAGGTGACAAGGGACATGACCAAGGTCATGCAGTCATACCCTAGGCACAGCTCCATCACCCTGCCCAGGTATGGCACCACCTTCTGCTCTCTCTGGCAGGTGAGGGGACCATCTGCTGGGCTTCACCAAAAGACTCCAGTGAACCTGTCACATTTGGGGGCTAAAGGAGCAGTCCTGCTCCTGCAGCAGCATGATTACACGTACCAGTTAAGGGCACTGGTCACTGGCACTTGATGCAAGGAAGGATCTAGAACTTATTATATATAAATTATTTTATATATATTATTTGTAAGAAACTATTGTGATCCAGTACAGTGTGGCAAGCAGCACTGGGTGAATCAGCAGACAGTAAGAGCTCCAGTACACCATTTCCATTTCAAACCACACAATCAGCCGTTGGGCACAGGCTCTGGAGCAGGCAGGGCTGAGGCTTGCGAATGCCGTGCCCGGCTTCTGTGCCACCACCCATGAGACAACCACTGAAACACAACAGCAAGATCAAGCTGCAGGGAAACGATCCTCTTTCCTGCACATCATTACGAGGCCAGGCTTTCAAGGAAAGCAGCCTGGCATTTCTCAGCACGGCGTTAAGGTGGGCAGCTAGCTTTAGAGAGCAGGAGACAAAACGGCGACCACCGCGGGAATGGTTCTGCACCACCTCAGCTAGACGCAGGCTGCATGCTCTCTGCTACCACCTGGGTGCATTGCAGCTTGGACCATCGCGTATGACATCACTAGGCGTTGCTACGGAAATGAGTGCGAGGTCATCAGCCTCCCCGCACAACCGGAGCTGGGGGGGCTGGGCAGCACACAGGACGGTGACAGGGATAGCCGAGTGTGACATGCCCATCACCGCCGGACAGACCCTGCCCGAGTTTGGGCAGCTGAAGGGAGAACAAAGCTCTGCCTTTTGTTTGCTGTTGCGGGAGGCGTCAGCACTCCCGCTGTGAATCATTTTCTTACGGCCAAACCACACAGCCACTGATAAGCAGCATTAGCCCAGGTTACTGTTTCACCAGGGCCAGTAAGGACTGAAAGGAAAAAAAAAAAACCAAAACCATTTTATATATAACGCCCAACGACACCTTTGGTTCAGACACCGACCCCAGGAAGCAGGCTGGGGAAATCTGCCTGGCAGGAGTACTGCAACGCGGCTCTGCGCCCATCCCAGCCATATCCCTGTTGGCTTTGTCACAGCCGCTGCATTATCCGTAGGAAATGAGCTGTAGGATCTGCTCACACAGCAGGCTTGGCTTTAAAACGAATAGATGTCGTGATCAGAAAACGGTATAAAAGCCACAGTGCAGCAGAGGAACAGCCCTGTTGGCTTAATATGATCATATCTCGTTCCGATTATCCGTATTTCATTGCTTGATAAGGCATCTCCTCCCTCCCCGTTTGCAGGCTGTGACAGTCTTCTCTGTTTGATAAATGCAAGGTTATTGACAAAATGGTGCAATATGGGCAAACAGAGCTGCACCCACGGCAGACTGCGACATTCCCAGATCAGCAGTCACTTTTCATCAGCCAGGGAGGACACCCCAGCTCCTCGCAAAGGTTCAGACCTGACTAAGAAGACAAACATAAAGAACAGTTTTCCCCTTTAAAGCACCCCCTCCCTCCCTCCACCCAGTCTAGCCTCTCTGCAATATGACAAATGCAGAATCTTCTGGAATGACTTGATCCTGCCTCCCACGATTGCTTTGTTTGCAAGATCAGATCAGAGATATGTTTTTTCTTCCCTTCTTATATTGTCAAAATGTCAGTATTGAAGGGGAGCGTTCAGTGTCACAAATCAGATCAGCCTGCTATATGCAGAGTCTTTATTTTAAGAGCGTGAAATGAATACAACATGACTCAATTCATAAATCTCCAACCAAGTGCAGTAAAAATAAGAGCTTTGGCAGCCAAAGGGCTCCCGATCTTTGGGGTCATGAGCACACACCAGCCTCACCGACCGCACGCAGGAAGAGATGCACGGGAGCGATGGGGGGTATTTCGGCAGCAGGGAGAGGTATGCCCACAACACACCCCCAATCAGCCCCCCCCCACCCCGGGGGTTCCCCACAGCCTTGCTACATGGAGCTTGGCAGCCCCCCTCTCCCTGGGGAACACCACACCCCAGGGCTGCCTCCTCTGCCCCCCACGCCGGGGCACGGTGGGGAGCAGCGGTGGGGATGGGGGCACGGTGGGGAATGCGTGGGGCAGGCGGGGGGTGGCTGGGGTAGGGGGAAAGAAGGGATGGGGTGGGGAGGCGATGAGTGGGGCAGGGTGGGGGCTCTAGGGCAGGCAGGAGAGGCGTGTGGGGCAGAAGGGGGGGCTGCAGGACAGGGCAGAGGATGTGCGGGAGCTGCAGGGCTGGGGAGAGAGGCGTGTGGGGCAGAAGCGGGGGGGCTCTAGGGCAGAGCAGAGGGGTGCGTGGGGGTCTCCAGAGCAGAGTGGTGCGTGGCGCTGGGTGTGGGGGAGCTCTAGGGCAGAGCAGAGGGGTGCGCGGGGGCCTCTAGGGCAAGGGACTGGGGCCGGCAGAGAACACGGTGTCCCTGGGCGGGGAAAGGCGAAGGGAACGGGACCCGGCAAGGGGTGCCGGGAGCGGCACACGGGCTGGAGCCGCCCGGAGCGACGGCGAACAGGCTGCAACGGCGAGAGGCCGGGGCCCACACACACACAGACACCCCCACACCCCCCTTCCCACCCCCAACCCGGCCACCCAGGAGGAAGGGAGGGGGAAGCTGCGAGGGAAAGGGCGATGGGCGCCCAGCCCCGCAGAGGCTGCGGGGGCTCGGGGTTGGGCGGGTAAAGAGAAGGACCGCGGGACACGAGCCGGGACTCACGTTCTTCATGGCGGCCGCCATGTCGTCGTATCTCTCGGCTTGCTCGGCGAGCCGGGCCTTCTGCACCAGCTGCTCGCGGTCCACCATCTTTCGCGGGGCCGGGGAAGGGGGGGGGAAAGAAAAAGAGGGTTAAAGAGAAGCTGCGGGGCTCCGGGAGGAAGAGGAAAGAGGACGAGGAAGGGCGGACAACGGGAGGAGGAAAGGCGAACGGGCGGCGGCTGCTGCTGCGGCTGAGGCGGCGGCTGCACCCGGTGCTGTGCGCGCGCCGCGGGCCACCACAACCCCCCCCACCCCGCCTCAGCCCGCCCCGCCTCAGCCGCCTGCCCCCCCTCCCCGCGCGGGGCACGACGGGAGTTGTAGTCCAAGGAGGGGAACCCGCGGCCGCTGCAGCCCCTTTCTTGGACTACAACTCCCGTCGTGCCCCGCGCGGGAGAGGGGCGGGCGGGAAGAGCCGCTCCGCCTCTCCTCCTCTCCCGCCCCCGCCGGGGGTCCCGCCCCGCTCCGCTCCGCCCGCGGGGTCCCGCCGGTTGCCCGTGCTGATTCACCGGGAGGGGCCCGGTTGAGCCGGGGCGGCGGTGCGGGACGTATACGCGCACACACACAGGGCGGGATGCGGGGCGTGGGGTTCCCATCCCGCTCTAGGCCTCGCTCGGCGGGGGGGCCCTCAACGGGGAGGCCTCAACCGGTGTGTGAGGCCCGAGGCCGGTGATGGACCCACCGGGAGACACTCAGAGAGCCCCGGCCCCGCTCGCAGGCCCGAGCCCGCTGCGCTGTGGTACCCGTGGGCATGGCTTTCACCCTCACTGCACTGCTGGGAGGTGTTTGGGGGTGACCCCGGAGTTGGGGGTCCGTCCCTGAGGTGTGGGGCCCACGTTCCCCTTCACGGGGGATCCGGGGATGTCTGTGGAGGCCGGGATGGTGCTTTGAGCCAGGCAGTGGTGATGCAACGTGGGGCAAGAGGCTGCCTGACCCCGTTTTACTGCCATCCCCCTTTTCCCCTGCTCCCTGATGCGGGATGGGGTCATCCCAGACCAGATGCCGAGCAGAGACGCACCCAGCCCACCGAAGAGCAATGCCAGATAGTTCACACGCGGCCCAGCTTGGGAGCGTGGTGAGCTCGCTCACCAATAATCCTGGAGTAAAAGACCCGCTCAGGCCTAGCAGAGCTCCTGCCACACATTGGGAACTCTGAGGACACAGAGAGAGATCCCTTTGTCCTAAAAAGCCTGTGGGTAAAGCGATGCTGAGAGGTTATTCCAGCACTGGGAGAAAGGAAAGGGGTGTAAGGAAAGGATCCCAACAGAAGGGCTTAGTCCTGCTGGAACGGAGCCAGGCAGTGCTAACGGGTGGCTGTGTGTGGGCAAGAACCATCCTCCTGCGGCACACCCGCAGGCTGTGCCCTGCACACAAGGTGTGTCCTCGGCCCCTCCCAGTGCTGCCAGTCCTGCATGGGCACTTCGGGAGGTATGAGGACAGAATCACAGTCACAGAGCTGTCAGGGTTGGAAGGAACCTCCAGAGCTCACTGGGTCCAACCCCCTGCCAAAGCAGGGTCCCCAGGACAGGGCACACAGGTCGGTGTCCAGACGGGGCTGGAATCTCTCCAGAGAAGGAGACTCCACACCCCCTGGGCAGCCTGTCCCAGGGCTCCCTCACCCTCACCGGGAAGAAGTTCTTCCCCACATTGGGGTGGAACTCCCTGTGCTCCAACTTGAGGCCATCGCCCCTTGTCCTGTCCCCACAGACACTGAGCAGAGGCTGCCCATGTCCCCCTGGGTCCCACCCTTCAGCTATTGATCCCCATTGATCAGATCCCCTCTCAGTCTCTTCTCTCCAGGCTGAACAGCCCCAGCTCCCTCAGCCTTTCCTCACAGGGGAGATGCTCCAGGCCCTTCATCCCCTTCGTAGCCTCCTCTGGACTCTCTCCAGGAGATCCCTGGCTGTTTGATCCCAGGGAGCCCAGCACTGGACACAACACTCCAGGTGGGGCCTGACCAGGGCAGAGCAGAGGGGGAGGATCCCCTCCTGTGACCTGCTGGCCACGCTCCTTTTAATGCCCCCAGGATCCCATCGGCCTCCTTGGCCCCCAGGGCACACTGCTGGCTCATGGCCACCCTGTCGCCCACCAGGACCCCCAGGTCCTTCTCCGCAGAGCTTCTCTCCAGCAGGTCATCCCGAGCTGTATTGACACACATGGCCTTGGAGGACACAGCCATCCCGCTCGCCCATCCCCATGCCCTGTGGGTTTCTCCTGAAAGAAAGAACCAGGACCGGCTGGTTTCTGCGGGGCAGCGCCGTGGCTGCAGCCTGCTGGGGCTGTTCAAAGCCCGTGGCTGAGGTCTCAGCTGCCTGGATGGGCACAGATTGGTTTGGAAACGCTGATGCTGTGTTATGACAACCAGCAGCCCCAGTCTGAGGTGAGATCTCCATCTTTACTGTGGTTTTACCACTGGTTTAGGCCTAACAAAGAGCTGTGGGGATTTATTCCCCACCCACCCCCAAAATACTTCTCTGTTTACAGCTTCTGAGAGCAGAAGAAATCGCTCTGGATAAATAAACCTAGAAACATGCCTGGATCCTCTCTATTTCCTCCCTGAAACAAACCGCTGTCCCCTCGCTGGCCGCCCCGGCCTCACACCCCACGGCACACACGGTCCTGATGTGAGGACAGCCTTTGTGCCCGGCCTTTGTTTACCACCACGGCCACCCCAAGGAGTGTGCCGCACACAAGGGCAGTTTATCCCCCTTCCCTGCTCTCCAACGGCCTTTCACTCTCCGGGGGAGGCTGGCTGTCATCTCTGAGAGCTCAGTGGTGGGGCTTTGCCTTGTTTTCCGCCTGACGCCAGCTTTGGGGAGAGAATTTGGATAACAATAAAGAATAGGCAAGAGAATATGAAAGCAGGCTGTGGGGTTTTTGGGGTGTTGTTACCATTTCTTACCAGTAGCCTGGAGAATTGCCATGGGGGGGTCACCAGGCCGAGCAGGACTGTCAGATCTCCAGGTATGGAGCGGAGCTGCTGCTCATCCCGGAGGCGATTCTGCTGCCTTTGCCTGGGATCTGTGGTTCCTCCAGCTTGGGAAAAATAAAGTCAGCCCTTGGCTGTACGACTCCTGGAATCTCACAGCCAATATTCAGCTCAGGCCCGGCCTTGGAGAAGCGTTTGTGTGCCTGGAAGCTCGGCTGGTCTCTCCAGACACATCAGCCAGCCCAGTAAAACACGCTGCCTCCCCGCACAGCCCTGTGGCACCGGGCTGGGGATTTACACAGAGGTGGGGGGTTCTCAGCCAGTCCCATCCCCACAGCTCTGCCGATTTACAGCGAGCACGTTGGCTGCCCCAGACCAGGCAGACACTGATTTATTCCTGCCAAAGCACTGCAGCAATAAACACGTTTCACCAGGCAGATGAGTTCCTCCCCATCACAGGGCAGAACTCGACACTCGTAGCGCTGTAAATTCTTCAGAGCAGCGGTCTGGCTGTCATGTTGCTTTGCAGTGTGTCCAGCCCCCTTTTTGGGCTCTGATGCATCAAGCAGCACCCCTCATGCTGCTTAATCCCTCCTGCTTTGCAGACTGGGCGGCGGTGGGATGGAGGCTGGTTGGTGAATGGCCACAGTTGGGAGGTGCTGGTGGGCAGCTCGAGGTGTCACCTGGCTGCCCATCACTAAACGCCCTTCTCTCACCTCTGCTTGGTACCTACAGATGCCCCTCGGCAAGAGCCCAGGCAGCTGCTGGGTTGGGAAATCACAGAGACCCAAAGGATGTGGGTCTGTTCTGCAGATGTCCCAGAAAAACCCAATAACCCCGATTCCTCCTACGGTATTAAAAATACTCCTGTGCATTCAACTGTGCCACTTTGTTAACTCCTCTGGCCTGGAAGAAGAGTCCTTCTCTTCACATTTCCCTCCCTTCCCTTGCTACAGGCTGTCAATGCCTTGTGACACCGTGAGGGAAGGCAGCAAATCCTCTTTGACTTGCAGCTTGGCTTGGGCTCACTGCTGGCTGCTCCACAAGCGGCTCCAGGAATCCTCACCCCTCGCTTGCTGCGGGAGAATGGTGTCCCTGTGCCCCCTCCCCCCAGCTTGCTGGGAGTGAGGGGGATGCCCAGCAAAGGGAACACACTGGGGGTGCCCCAGCCTGTCCCCACACTGGGGGTAACGGTGGTCACCACTGGAACACAGGGATGCCTGCAACACCTGACACCAACAAGCAGCGACATGGGGACGGGGTCCTGTGTGTCCTCAGCCGGTGGGTGGCAACACCGGGCAGAGCAGGGGCCACAAGGTGCCATTCCCCAGGGCTGGTGCATGGAGCAGGGGAGGGTTCTGTCCTTGGGGTGCTGCCCTGGCTCCGTGTAGCCCCATGGCTCTCCAGCTAGGTGCCCACCCTCCAGCCTGGGTGCCCACCCTCCAGCCCCACTATCTGGGTGGCTGCTGCTCAGGGTGACCCAAGGAAGGTGCTGCCTGCCCAGGGGAGCAGTTTTCCAGCTTCTGTAGTGGAACTTGTGGAAAAAAACCCCCACAAAGAGACCTCTGGCTTCAGTGTCTCCTTCCCCAGAGGCTGCAGGACACCTCCTTGCCTGGCCCCAGCACCCCAATACCCCAGTACCCAACACCCCAGCACCCTGGCCCTTTCTTCACCCAGCTCCCTGAGCCTGGCTGTGCAGCATGGCAAGGAAGCATCCCAGGAACAGGCCGAGGCTCTCCTTCCTCCCCACACACCCACCAGCAGCATTCCCCCTTGCAGGCTGGGTCCCAGCCCAGCACCCCTCCAACCCACCATGCACCAGCCCCAAGGAGGGACCCCACACCCAACACCCAAGTGAGCTCAGGGGTGCCCCAACCCTCTGCAGAGCTCCCCAGAGCCGGGACGCTGCCTCACCGGGGGCGGGAGGGGATGGGGGGGGCTGTGGTTGAGTGGGCTGCGGGCAGCGAGCCCCCAGCCCACCAGTGCTTGGAAGGGGAACTTTGTGCCCCTGTCTCAGAGCCGTGGTGCTTTGTGCTGGGCCCTGGCCTTCCAGCACAGGCTCTCACAGCTCCTCCTAAGCCCAAGCGACTTCTGCTGCAGCAGCCGCCCTCCTGAGCCGTTTGGCACCAGCCCTGCCACCAAGTGGGGCTGCCTGTACCTCCCCAGGGACCCTCTCCCCTGGGACCACCTCACACTGCCGAGATGGGACAGGGGGACACGGTGCCTCCCACCCTCCTCTCACCCCCAATACCCACACAGGGTCCAAGGTGCTGGAACTGCTCCTCTGCTCAGGAAAATCCCCCACCTCCCAGCCCTGGGGAAGATGCTCTGGCACAGGACCTATGCCCACGGCAAGCTGGGGTGCTCCCATCAGCTCTTGCCTTGGGTGCTGGTCAGAGCTGGGGGGCTGGGGGTGCAGGACCCCAGCAGGGACCCAGCGGGAGGGTGGGCTGGGGCCGGGCGGGCGCTGCCTTCCCACAGGACATGAATAATTAAGCAGGCATGTCGGGCTCAGATGGCAGCTCTTATTTAAGGAGCTGATATAAATACCGCCCAGACGGCACTTATGGAGCACCTAAAAAAAGCCCTGGCTGCCTCAGTGCCTCCAGGAGCTGCCCTGAGCGATGTGGGGCTGGTGGGCAGCACCGGGCTGGGTGGTCACCAGCATCATGCTGTGTGGAAGGGGCTGCCCTGGGCTCTGAGCATGAGGGTGGCAGCACCGTGGGGTGTCCTCCTGGCACCTGCTCGTGCCTCAGTTTCCCCCTGCAGCAGGGACCTGCCTCGGCCCTTTGCCCCATGTGGTGCCAGGGGCATCGGGGACCCAGTGCAGGGCTGGATGCTCAGCCCTGTGCCCTGGGTTGGTGGCACTGGGTGGGAGCTGGGGGGTGTCTCTGTCTGTCCCCCCACCCCGCAGTGCCAGGGAAAGCCACCCCGTGTCCCAGAGCCTGTTTGTGTTTGTGCTGACAGTGAGTGGCCCCCTGGCACCGCTGCACCCCTGGCCGTGGCTACTGGGGACACCCCTCCCACACTGGGGTCGGGGACACTCATCTTCCAAGGACAGCTCAGTCCTCCCCTGCCCTCCATGCCCGGGGTCCCCAGGACCCCCACCCCAGAGCCTCCCCCTCCCCACAGGACACCCCTAGGAGGGGAGAGCCGGGGAGGTGCAAGAAGGGTCGGGACCACTGAAACAGACACGACCTGGGGTGCAGCAGGACCCCCAGCCCCAGCATCACCCCCCTGCCAGCACCCCACCCCCAGGAGCAGGCCGGGACCCCGCAGCGTGGGTGGGCGGGGGGGACAGGCTGTCACACCGTCCCTGTTGCAGGCAGGCGGCAGCGAGCCGCTTGCTGCAGTCCTGCTCGCCAGCTCTGCAGCGTGACTCAGCACAGCCTCACGGCTCCCAGCCCCACGGCTCCCAGCCCCAGGGCTCCCAGCCCCACCGGCTCCCAGCCCCACCGCTCCCAGCCCCCAGCCCCATCGACTCCCAGCCCCACGGCTCCCAGCCCCCAGCCCCACCGGCTCCCAGCCCCACGGCTCCCAGCCCCACCGGCTCCCAGCCTCACGGCTCCCAGCCCCACCGGCTCCCAGCCCCACGGCTCCCAGCCCCACCGGCTCCCAGCCCCCAGCCCCACGGCTCCCAGCCCCCAGCCCCACCGGCTCCCAGCCCCCAGCCCCACGGCTCCCAGCCCCACCGGCTCCCAGCCCCACGGCTCCCAGCACCCAGCCCCACCGGCTCCCAGCCCCACCGCCGTGGCCCCTTCCCCCAGCCCTGCCCTCCATCACCCCCAAGGCACCCCCAGACTCATATTCTCCCCAACACTGCGGGCACCCAGCTCCCTCCATCCCTACCACAGGACCACCAGCTGCTCCTCCAGCCCCAGCACAGGCAGGGCCCCCCCCCAAGACTGAGGGAACGGTGGGTGTCAGCCCACCCACACCCAAACATCTCTGCTGTGCCCTTGGGCAGGGGACGGGCAGCCAGCCCTGAGAGAGTCCCTGCCCGAAACCCAGGCCCAGGGTTTGGGGAACTGAGCACCAAGTCCTGCTACGGCACCGCCCCAGGCTCTGCCAGGGGTGGGAGAAAGGATTTGGGATATTTTCCCTGGGGGATGGATCTGAAAGGGATGCTGGGGCCACATGGGAAAGTCTCAGGATTTTGGAGCCCCGCTTTCAGGGCGTTTGGAGCCGCCAGGATCAGCTTCTCACAGCATTTCTGTGCCTGTCCCCTCTGGCTGTGACCTGCAGGCTGCTGGGAGGAGAAGAGGGTGGCCAGGGGGAGCAGCCAGCACTGGGGGAGGAGGGCCAAGCACCCTGACTGTGCCCTCGCCCCCAGGTACACAGCAGCGTGCAGGGCAGGACCCTGCTGATGCTGTGCCCAGGGATGGGTGTCCCTCAGCGCCTGGCACGAGCCCCCATCCTGCATCCCAACCGCTGCATCCCAGAAGATGCTCACTGCATCAAACCCAAGGCAGAGCTGGGGGCAGAGCACCCAGGCACGGCTGGACCCCCACCCTCACCCTGCAGCCCCTCGCCCGTGGGGCTCTCTGGTGCCATTGCCATGGGAGGCACGTTGCCAGCCTGGCCAGCAGCTCATTGCTTTCCTGCCTCCCCCGAACGCAGGGGATTGGGGGGGGCTGGCGGCTCCACCAGCCCACGTGGGGCAGCTCCTGCCAGGGGAGCGCAATGAAATGAAAGAGAAAAAAAGGAAAAGCCAGGAACCCAGTGAGGAAAAGGCCGGGGGGAGGAGATGATGGATGGGAGGATCTGCAGCCGTGGCCTTTCATCCCGGCGGAGGGAGCCCCGGAGCCTGCGAGCTCCTGCTTCCCTGGGGGGCCACGGTCACGCAGCCCCCGGCATGGCAGGGCCATGGCGTGGAGAGCAGCCGGCCCCACGTCGTGTCCCCCCCCTGCCGCCCCGCTCCCTTTGCCAGAGGACTAATTGCACCAGTGACTTTGCAGTTCCCAAAATAGCTCCTGGCTCCGGCGGGGTGACGTCAGCAGGAGCGGCAGGGCTGGCAGGAGCGGGGAGGGGGGATGCTGCCCGTCACGGGGTGGGTGAGCAGCCTGGCACCCCGCTGCCATCCCGGTGGGTCACCTTGGGCTGGGCACCCTGGGCCATGCTCCGGAGGGAGCAAGCCCTTGCCGTGCTGCTCTGATGCTGCTGGGAGACCTGGTCCTCATCCATCCCCACCACGAGGGTCCCCACACCCCTGGGAGCCCCCCATGCAGGCTCCAGGGCAGGCTGTGGTCCCAGGTGCTCCCAGGGAAACTGAGGCATTGTGGGGGTGATGCAGAGGCAGCAAGGAGAGCTGGGAGGGGGGGCACAGCAAGCCAGGGGGGCAAAGCACAGCCCAAGGTCACCCAGGTGGTGCTGGGCACATGGGGCCAGGGATGCTCCAGGCCAGGGCTGCCTGTGGTGGTGACTCACCCCTGCGCTGGGCCCAGCTCCTCCGGTTACAGGCACAGGCAGGATTGCCTTAACGGGGCACAGCCAGCCTGGCAAGGGCACCCCTGGGACCAGGCACTGACCCACACGTCCCTCTGGCCTCCCCTGTGCCCTGCGGCCACCCCCAACAAGCAGCTCATCCTCCACAGCAGGTCCCAGCCAGCAGTGCTGCTTGTACTGGTCTCATACTGGTCCCAGCATGGAAACCCCACCCCTCCCAGCACAGCTGGGTGGGATTGAACCATGAGTGCCCCTCACCTGCCCCAGCTCCCCAGCCCCACGCAGCGCTCAGCCAGAGGGCTGGCTTATTGTTCTGGAGAGTGGTGGAATAATTAAAGCCTCCTCCACTTCCCCTTGCTCATTTGTGCTCCTTCAGCCTGGATTAATGGGTCTCCTCTCCCCAGCACAGACTCATCCCTTATTCCTAATAGCCCATAAATCCCAGCCCTAAAATAACCCCGGCTCTTTCCTGGGCCTGCTGAAATATTTATTCTCCCACCCCCCACCCTGTCCCCTCTCCAGGGCTGGGGAGAGGAACTAATCAATGGCATTGACCAGCGTGGAGCCACAGCTGCTCCCGGCGCAGAGGAACAGCTGACAAGGCAAGAGGAGAAGAGCCGGGCGGCACCCTGGCTTCTCCCAGCTCCCACGCAGCTGCTGGGGTCCCACAGAGGGATGCTCATACCCCCCTGTGCTGGTACCCTGCCCCAGAGCATCCCCCTGTGCTGGTACCCTGCTCCAGAGCATCCCCCGTGCTGGTACCCTGATCCAGAGCATCCCCCCAGTGCTGGTACCCTGCTCCAGAGCATCCCCTGTGCTGGTACCCTGCTCCCACCCTGCCTGTGACTTCCTACTGCCATGGAGATGATGCCCTGTTTGGGCAGTGGTGCCTGGGGGGTCCCTGTGGATCCCAGTGCGTCCCAAGCCCTGTCTGTGGCTGGAAGAGAAGGGAGGCGGTTGCTGCGCCTCTCCTGGCTGGAACCCTGTGCTTGCCGGATCGCAGGCTGTGGGAGGGGAACCCCAGGGGAGCAGGGGTGGGGTAACACCGAACCCCAGCCCGGGTTCGCTGGCTCAAGGCACAGTCACAGGGGCACCCAGCCAGCCTCCCTTGTCACCCCCCAGGACACCCCAAAGCAGCTCCTGGCCACCAGCCCCCTCCCCACATCCTGTAGCCACGGGGGTGGGAAGCAAAGCTCGCAGAGCCCACAGCACCCCCTGCCCCATCCCCAGCTGGTGTGGGCTGGGGAGGGGGGCTGGGGGCTGCCAGGACAGCCCTCTCCCCTCCTGCTCCCCGCATCAGCCAGCTGTCCCAGAGGCAGGGGGCGAGGGGGGAGATGAGAGGGGGGTGGGCAGCCGAGCGTGCAGCACCTGGGAACCAGAAAAAGGAGAGGCTTTGTTCACATGCCACCTCCTGAGCTCTGCCAGGGACCCCGAGGCCCCCCGCACCCAGCTGCGCTGCCACGGCCCCCTCAAAGAGGGTCCGTGCCTCAGTTTCCCCACCGGCAGGAACCTGGCCGGGGAGCAAAGCGCCGGGAAGGCTCTGCCCACAGGAAGCAGCAGCCGTGTCAGCCCGGGGAGCGCTGCCGGACCAGCCCCCCGAGGGGACCCGCACCCGCCCGGGAGCTGGTTCCCCGTGTCCGCAGGCGTCTGGTGGCTGGGACACGCCATGTCACCCCGCTGCTGCTCAGGGCCAGCAGCCACCGACCATCGGGTGTGGAAAAGCCTCGCCAAAGTGGGGAGCCCTCGCTCCCAGCCCCCAGCCCCCAGCCCCTCCCGGCCTCTCGCTGCAGGCAGCAGGGGGGCTGCAGCCCCCGGACAGCCTGTCCCTTCCCATCTGCTGCTGCACCCTCAGCCTGCACAGCCCCACCCCATCCCCTGCGAGCCGGGCGGGGGTCCGCACTGCACCCCCGGAGCTGGGCTGGGGAAGGGATGGTCTCCATCCCTGGAGGGTTTAGGAGAGGCTGAGATGTGGCGCTGAGGGACACGGTTCCGTAGTGGGTGGCAGGTGGGGCTGATGGTTGGATCTGGTGATCTAAAGGGTCTCTTCCAGCCCGGACCATTGATCTGTGATTGTACAGGAACCAAGGGCTGCTGGGAGGGGGTGGGCTCCAGGTTTTGGCAGCAGGATCTGAGCTCTGGGCTTGGGGCAGTGGCTGTGCCCGCCCGCTCGCTGGGCTCCGAGGGGCAGCAGGGAGCCAGTGGGGTCCCAGCACACTTTCAGGGGGGTTATTTATTCACAAACCAAACCCAAACACACGTAAGAAAAACAGGGAGGAACCTCCCCTCCCGCCCAGGACTGTGCACAATCTATTATTGACAGGAGAATGGCACAAGTAGAGGGGTGAGAGCAGAGGAGGGCGCAGCCGGGACCCCCTGCGCTGCTGCACGAGCCTGGGCCCACCCTGGCACCCCGTCCTCAGCAGCACGAGATCCTTTTCCTGGTGTCCCCTCAGAAACCGGGGGGTGCTGCAGGCTGGGTCCTCCCACCTGTGCCAGGAGGGAAACAGCCTTTACCCCCAATACACAGCATCACGGAGGGGCTGTGCCCCCCGGCTCAGTGCCACCACCTCCCCTCACGCTGGGCAGGGATTTGGGGGGGGTCTTCCCTCTGGTTTTCCATCTGCTCCTGCGCTACGTGCCAGCTCCCTGCCTGCCCTGGGCACCTCAGGGCACGCAGGATGGAGGAAGGATGGGGAGGCTGTGGGGAGCCTGGTTCTTCCCTGGTTTTTAGGATGGGGGTTGGCTGTGTCACGGTCCCCAGGGAAGGGGAATCCTGGCTGAGCTCTCTGCTAACCCAGGGCGTGGAGACTGGTGAGGAACTGGTGCTTCTCCTGCCACACCAGGAAGAAAATCCCGGTGTCTGCATCACCAGGGGGTTGCAGGGCAAACTGCCGAAGGGCAGGAGCTCCCTGCTGGGATTCCCAGCTTCATTTCAGCCCCCTTCACATTTTCTGAGTGCACTTGAGCACCATTTTCACTCAGAAACCCCATTTTCCATCTCTTCAGGGACACGGCTGTGACCAGCCAGATTTCACACCAAAGGGGTGTGGAGTGTTTCCAAGGGGGTCAGTTTGGGGGGGAAAGGCTTCAGCTGGTGTTTTAGGAGCAGAGGAAACCTGATTGTCACCCAGCTCTTCCCAACCTCGGAGCCCAAACACCCACGGGGGGGGCCTAGCCCGAGCCCCCCTAGGGTGAGTGGGGAAACTGAGGCAGAGGCTGAGTGTCCCCAGGGTTCATCCCGTCTCCGTGGGCATTGCCACCCTCCCCATCCCCCGTACCTGTGCGAGGGTCCCGGCGGGTGGGTGGTCATAGGGCGCCGCAGGCAGCACCAGCGTCCTCGGAGTGGTCGCAGTTGTGGACGTCCCAGCGGATGTGGGAGCAGCGCAGCAGCGAGGGCTCGTGGCCTTTGCACTTGAGGTTGTCGAGGAAGATGTAGCCGGCGCCCTGGCCGTAGCGTGCCTCCCCCCAGGCCGCCAGGGCCGGCCCGCAGCCCAGCTGCCTGCACAGCACCTGCGCGTCCCGCAGGTCCCAGGCGTCGTCGCACACCGTGCCCCACTGCGACAGGTGGAACACCTCCACGCGCCCCTCGCACCGGTGGCTGCCGTTCACCAGGCGCAGGGACCCTGCCGAGGGCACGGGGTGAGGCAATTCGGGCTGGGGAGGGGGGGTAGATCCTGCTGCAGCCCCTTCTCCCTGCCTGCCAGCGCCACGGGACAGCGGTTCCGGCCGGGATGGACCCCCAGGGCTGGTGGGGAAGGGGCTCTCCCCAGCCAGGTGGTCGCTGCAAGGCTGGGCAGATGCTGCGTCCCACAGCCCCACCGCTGCCTCCGGCCGGGCAGCAGTCGGGGGTGATGCCCATGGGCCTGTGCCAGAGCGGGCTGAGCCCCAGAGCGTGGCACATGCTGGGGCTGAGGGCACAGACAGTGATCCCCACTCCCAGCTTGGCCCCGGTGGGCTGTCACCTCTCCCCACCCGGGCCCATCCCCTCTGCCCCAGCCAGCCTGGGTGGCAGCGGGCAAGGCCGTGGCTTAGCAGAGGTGCCACCAGCACAGCTTGTCCCCCTCCCACAGGCAGGCACTGAGCTGCTGCAGCCACCTCCACCCTGGCCCTGTGCGGGGCTGAGTCCCCCCAGGCTGGCAGCGTGTCCCCAGCGTGTCCCCGTACCCACCGTCCTTCGGGCGTGTGGAGGCCGTGGTGCTGGGCGTAGCTGTGGCCTCTTGGAAACCCTCTGCAGAGTCGTCAGCGCCTGGTGCCCCAGGGAAGGGGGGGAGAAGTGACTCAGGGGACACCTGTGCCCCCCAGGGCTGGGTCAGAGTCCCCCCCGGTGGCAGCGTGGGGCTGGCTGGGGGTGGCTGTGGGGATGTGTGGGGTGGGACTGGCTGGGGGTGGCTGTGGGGACGTGTGGGGTGGGGCTGGCTGGGGGTGGCTGTGGGGATGTGTGGGGTGGGACTGGCTGGGGGTGGCTGTGGGGTGGGATTGACTGGGGGTGGCTGTGGGGATGTGTGGGGTGGGGCTGGCTGGGGGTGGCTGTGGGGTGGGATTGACTGGGGGTGGCTGTGGGGATGTGTGGGGTGGGATTGACTGGGGGTGGCTGTGGGGATGTGTGGGGTGGGACTGGCTGGGGGTGGCTGTGGGGACGTGTGGGGTGGGGCTGGCTGGGGGTGGCTGTGGGGATGTGTGGGGTGGGACTGGCTGGGGGTGGCTGTGGGGATGTGTGGGGTGGGACTGGCTGGGGGTGGCTGTGGGGATGTGTGGGGTGGGGCTGGCTGGGGGTGGCTGTGGGGATGTGTGGGGTGGGACTGGCTGGGGGTGGCTGTGGGGATGTGTGGGGTGGGGCTGGCTGGGGGTGGCTGTGGGGATGTGTGGGGTGGGACTGGCTGGGGGTGGCTGTGGGGATGTGTGGGGTGGGACTGGCTGGGGGTGGCTGTGGGGATGTGTGGGGTGGGGCTGGCTGGGGGTGGCTGTGGGGATGTGTGGGGTGGGCGGTGCAGCCACCACGCTCCAGGACAGCGGAGGCCAGAGGTGGTATCCACACTCCAGCCCTGCCCAGACGCCACAGCACCTGGCCACTGCCGCTGTCCCCACCCCGGTGCTGGGAACCCCAGGCAGGCTCTGGGGGCTCACATCCACCTGCCACCCCTTCCTGGGGGCTCTGCTTCCCGCAGCCAGCATGCACACAGCTGCCACCCCCTTATCCCACGGGAATGCTGCACCACCAAGCTGGGCTTCTGCAGGGAGCCAGGCACCCCCAGGCAGCCACAGCCATCATAGAATCATAGAATCCCAGACTGGGCTGGGCTGGGAGGGACCCCAAGGGTCACAGAGCTCCAACCCCCTGCCACAGGCAGGGCCACCAACCTCCAGGCCTGGAGCTACACAAGGTTGCCCAGGGCCCCATCCAACCCGGCCTTGAACACCCCCAGGGATGGGGCACCCACCCCCTCTCTGGGCAGCCTGTTCCAGCCCCTCACCACTCTCTCTGTAAAAAACTTCCCCCTAATATCTAATTTAAACCTCCCTTCCTTCAGCTTCACTCCATCCCCCTTGTCCTGCCATTGTCTATCCTTTTAACAAGCTGATTCCCCTCCTGTTCCTCTGCTCCCTTCAGGGACTGGAAGGCTGCAGTAAGGTCCCCCCGCAGCCTTCTCTGCTCCAGGCTGACCCAGCCCAGCTCCCTCAGCCTCTCTTCGTAGGGCAGGTGCTCCAGCCCTCTGATCATCTCCGTGGCTCCTCTGAACCCTCTCCAACAGTTCCACATCCTTCTTGTACTGGGGGCCCCAGCTCTGGACACAGGACTCCAGCTGGGGCCTCCCGAGGGCAGAGCAGAGAGGGACAATCCCCTCCCTGTCCCTGCTGCCACCCCTCTGCTGATGGAGCCCAGGATACCATTGGCCTTGTGAGCTGCAAGAGCCACTGCTGGCTCATGTTAAGTTTCTCATCCACCAGAATCCCCAAGTCCTTCTCAGCAGGGCTGCTCTCCATGAGCTCATCTCCCAGTCTGTATCTGTGTCTGGGATTCCTCCAGCCCAAGTGCCACACCTGACACTTGGCAGTGTTGAACCTCATTAGGTTCCCCCGGGCCCATCTCTCCAGCCTGTCCTGATCCCATCCCAGCGGCTGCCACCAGCAGCCCCCCAGGATGGAGCTGGTGGCCCCTGGGCCCGCTCCCGCTCTCACCTCGGCAGATGACGCCGGCGTCTTCGTGGTGGCCGCAGTTGTGCTGCCCCCAGCCCAGGTGGAAGCAGTCGGCCAGCCGGGCCTCGCCGCCGCCGCAGCCCACGTTGTCCAGCAGGACGGGCCCGCTGCCGTAGCCGAAGGAGCCCAGGACGGTGGCGGCGAGGGCAGCGCCGCAGCCCAGCTGCCGGCACACCACCTGGGCGTCAGGGAAGTCCCAGTCGTCGTCGCAGACGGTGCCCCAGGTGCCGCGGTGCTGCACCTCCACCCGCCCGCGGCAGCTCCCGTTGCCGTTGGCCAGCCGCACGCCGTCACCTGCGTGGGGGGCCCGGCACAGGCACGCTGCCGGGGGGCTGCGGCTCCACGGGGGGGCCCAGCATCCCCCAGTAACCCGCCAGGCCGTGGGATGAGTCACTGGGGAGCATGAGGTGAGCCCTGGGGGTGTGGGGGGAGCCCTGGGGGCTCCTGGGGAAATGGGGTGAACCCTGGGATGTGGGGTAACCTCTGGGGACATGGAATGACGCTGGGGGCATGGGGTGAGCCCTGGGGGTGGAGGTCCCTGGGGTACCCATGGGGACACTCCCTGGGGAGGGGGGGTACATCCTGAGGCAGGGGCACCTCCCTGGTGGCATGAGGTGACCCCCTGGGAGCATGAACTGTGGGGTGCCGGAGTTCCCCTGGGAATGGGGAGACCCTGGGGAGAATAGGGTAAGCCCTGGGAAGTGGAAAGCCCTGTGGGAGGATGGGGTAACTCCCAGGGTGGAGGGGTTTGGGGTAACCCCCAGGGCTGTGGAGCCAGGGGGGGCTGTGCAGGACCCTGGGCAGGACCAGCAGCAGCCACACACTTACTTTCCTGCTCAACGGTGAGGAGAGCGGTGGTGGGCACCTCGGTGGCCAGGGAAGGCTGGTCCCTGCTGGCTGTTGCTGCTGGGACAAACATGGGGACATGTGGGCACTGGGGGCTCCAGCGCCCGCTGTCCCCAGTCCAGCTGGTGCCGGGGCCTCTAGCCCCATGGTGGCCCCATGGCAAGCTTCTGCCGTGGGCAACGTCACCCCCCAGCCTCACCGACATGAGGTGGGGAGCCAGGGTGGTCATGCTGGGGTCACCAGAGGACACAGAAGACTCGGTGTCCCCCAGTGGCCCCCCAGCCCTGGCCACGGTGCGAGGCTGAGCCAGGCAGCTGCCCACCTCCTACCTGTGGCCGTGGCAGTGAGTGTCTCCTCGACGTCCAGGGCCACCGAGGAGGTGAAGGACGTGATGGTGGACGTGTCCAGCCCTGCGGTCACAGAGGGACAGAGGTGATGTGCAGGGAGAAGCTGTGCCCTTGCTGTCTGGGTGCTCCAGGGCGATGGGGATGGAGATGAACCGTGTCCATCTGCACGTCCCTGCTGCCCACGGGCTAGAGATGGTGCTTCTCCACCCCAGCCCAAGCCCCAAGGCCCAACCTGCAGCACCGAGGGGTCCCTTGCTTCCCCACCTGCCCGGGGGGTTACGACTCAGAGGTCAGGAGCTTTAGAGCTTCGTTCTTCCCCTGCTCCACCAAGCAAAGTCTGCATGGTGGTGCCATCGGCTCCGTGTCCAGGTGAGGAGCCAGAGGGGACAGGAATGCTCAGGGAGGGAAGGACCAACCTGGGAGCATTGTCCCTTCTGTCCCCATCAACCTCTCTGTTTGTTAATAGTGGGAAGGGGAAGCGCCAGCTCCTGGAGCTCCCGTCACTAGCTGGGGTAACAGGGAATCCGGGGGTGATCACCACTGTAAATGGCAATCAGTGGGGAACGGCGGCAGCGCATCAGCCAGGGAGGGGCAGGGGGCAGGCTGGGCCTGGCGTCGAGCCCGGCCCCTGGCAGCCGCTCGCTCCTTCCCCACACGGGCAGCTTGTTCTCTGCCCAGCAGAGCAGGGAGGTGGCAGCCAGGCAGACGTGTTTCCCTTGAAACCGCTGCTCAGCCTGCGGCCCTGTCTCCCCTGTCCAGCCTCCCGTGTCCCAGCCTCCTATGTCCCAGCCTCCCCTGTCCCTGTCTCCCCTGTCCCAGCCTCCCCTGTCCCTGTGTCCCCCATCCCGGCCTCCCCCATCCCGGCCTGCCAGCCCCCGGGGTGACGGCCGATATGGGATGCTCCCGCAGTGCAGGCCCGGGTCCCTGCCCAGCCTCAGACACTCCCGCATCCCCCTGAGGCCGTTTCTCGTGGGGCACACGGTGTCCCGGATCCCCCAGCCCAGGGGACGGCCCGGGGGGGGATGTGTCCCGGATCCCCCAGCCCAGGGGACGGCCCGGGGGGGGATGTGTCCCGGATCCCCCAGCCCAGGGGACGGCCCAGGGGGGGGACGTTGTCCCGGATCCCCCAGCCCAGGGGACGGCCCAGGGGGGGACGTGTCCCGGATCCCCCAGCCCAGGGGACAGCCCGGGGGGGGACGTGTCCCGGATCCCCCAGCCCAGGGGACAGCCCGGGGGGGGACGTGTCCCGGATCCCCCAGCCCAGGGGACGGCCCAGGGGGGGACGCCCCACGCCGGTACCTGCGCAGATGACGCCGGCGTCCTCGTGGTGCCCGCAGTTGTGGGTGCCCCAGCCCAGGCTGTAGCAGGCCGAGAGGAAGGCCTCGCTGCCGTCGCAGTGCACGTTGTCCAGCAGGATGCGGCCTGTGCCGTAGCCGAAGTAGGCGTTGCTCTTGTACTCCAGGGCTGGGCCGCAGCCCGCCTGCTTGCACACCACGCTGGCGTCGCTCAGGCCCCAGTCGTCGTCACAGACGGTGCCCCAGCTGCCCTGGTAGTAGATCTCCACCCGGCCCCGGCAGCTGTCGGTGCCGCTCACCAGCCGGATGCTGCCGTCACCTGGGGGGGGCAGGCGCTGAGGGGGACCCTGCTTTCCCCAGGGGTCACCACGCGCCCCGTGGCACGGTGACACTGCTCAGCCTGGCTCTGGCAGCGTCAGCCATGGCAGAGGAACCCGGCCACAGGGGAAGGGGCGATGCTTTGGGGTGGCGGATGGTGGGAGCCTCGCTGAGCCTCTGGGAGAGGGTTTGGCCACAGCTGACACAGTACTGGGGTCCCTGGGGGTCTGCCCCTTGGAAAGGCAGGGTGCTTCCCGGGAGGGTGGGTGGGAGGGTGGGGGATGCCCCTTTTAGCCAGCCCCCAGCCAGGGCAGTGGCCCTGCAGGCCAGCACGGAGCAGCTTACTTTCTCCATCCTGCACGGGGGCTGTGAGGGTCCTGCTTGTCGGTCCTTCGCTGGCCTGCGTGGGCGAGAGCTCTGCAAAGGGGAGCAGAGGGGTGACATCCAGTCCTGCCAGCACCCAGAATCACAGAATCACAGAATAACAAGGCTGGAAAAGACCTTTAAGATCATCAAGTCCAACCATTCGCATCCTAAGCTAAACCAGATCCCTAAGTACCTCATCTCCCCTTTTTTTGAACACACCCAGGGAAGGTGACTCAGCCCCTCCCTGGGCAGCCTGTTCCAGCCCTCACAACTCTTTCAGTAAAGAATTTTTTCCTAACATCCAATCTAAACCTGCCCTGGCACAGCTTCATGCCATTGCCCCTTGTCCCATCTCCTGTCACCTGGCTGAAGAGACCATCACCCATCTCTCTATAACCTCCCTTCAGGTAGTTGTAGGTGGTGATAAGGTCTCCCCTCAGCCTCCTCTTCTCTAAGCTAAACACCCCCAGCTCCCTCAGCTGCTCCTCAGAGGATTTGCCCTCCAGCCCCTTCCCCAGCCTGGCTGCCCAGCCATCCATGTGAGCCGTGCCCTGTGCTGCAGACCCTTCTGGCTCAGCACCAGTGTCACACGTGGGCAGAGCACAAGGGCTCCCACCAACCCAGCACCACTGCTGGGGTGGGGATGGATCCAGCACTCCAGCTGCTGGCACGGTGGGAAGTCATGCCCAGTGGCACCATGTGGGGACCCTGACAAAGTCATGGTGCTGTGCTGAGCACTGGGGAGTCAGGATCCCACCTGTCCTGGGGCTGGACTCAAGTCATGGCATATGGGGGGAAAACCTGGTGCTGCCTGGATCTCCTGCTGGGTTTAGCTGCTCCTGCTGTCTCCAGCTACCACACTGCCCGTGTTGTCTCAGCTCCTTGGCTGGGCTGGTGGAATTATCTGGGGGCAGCGTGGAGCTGATCGGGAGCTGAGCAGTGGGACAGCCAGCCACACACATGCCCCAGGGCTGTGGGAAGCATCCCAGCCCACCAGCACGGGAGGAGCTGGCTGGCTCCACGTTCCCTCTGTAACCACAGCCTACAGAACGCTGCCCTTGAAGGCTCCAGGCAGTGTGGGTGGGAGCACCCACCCTAAGGGGCTGGGATGGTGTAGGGGGGGCAAACTGCTGCGTCTCCTCCACAGGCCACCCCAGAGCATCTCCCGGTCTCCTTCACCAACCCAGCTCCAAACGCTCTCGTGCTCAAGCTGCTTCTCTGCCCCAGCTCCCCATCTCCTTTCACCTCTCCTCTCCAGCAGCACCTTGATTCAGGGTTCCTGCTCAACCCACAAGGTCCTTTCTCTGGCTGCTGCTGGCCAAACCCCCCAGCCCAGCTGGCATCCCTCCCTTTCCAAGCCCTGCTTCTCCAGGACACCGGGATTCACCGAGCAGCCCTGGCCTTGCTCTGGGTCTGTGCAGCCTGGGGTCCATCCCTGGCTGATGCATGGCTGCTGAGCAAACCCTGTGGAACTGCTCAAGAGGAACGTGTAGGGTGTCCAGGAGCTGCTCCACTTTCACATGCCAGGTTCAAACTCTCTCTGCTGCTTTTCTCACCCTTGGGAACATTTCCCACTGCAGAGCTCAGCAGTGCAACGGGAGGCAAGTGGAAAGGGGAGAGAGCAGTTGGGCAGCGGCTGACTCAGGGGAGCGTGGGTGGGCACGTGCTCCTTCCCCAGGGATCCTGCTGGAGAGGCTGCAAAGTCCCTGAACTGGGAGTGACGGGGAACACAAAGGCAGGAGTCACCCTATGGAGCACCAGCCTGCCGAGCTGGGACATGACCTGGATTGGGGAAAGGGCTGGAGGGAGGAGGCGGAGGGGGTTTGGCTGACCCAGGCTCAGAGGGTGGGCTCTGAGGTTCAACCCTCGGGCTCCCCCAAGGCGTTTGCAGATGCCAAGGCTTGGAGCAGGGCCGGGCCCCTCCTGCTCTCCTTGCCCCGAGGAGCTCAGCCTCCTCACCGTTGCACACGACAGCCACGTCCTCGTAGTGGTAGCAGTTGTGGATGCCCCAGCCGTGGCTCCAGCACTCGCTCAAGGCCGCCTCCCAGCCCTTGCAGTCCACGTTGTCCAGCAGGATGGGCCCGCTCCCCTGGCCGAAGGTCATGGCAGCCGGGAGGGCGATGGCGTGGTCGCAGCCCAGCTGGCGACACACCACGTGGGCATCCACAAGGTCCCAGTCATCATCGCAGACCGTGCCCCAGGAGCCGTTGTAGAGGATCTCCACTCGCCCCTGGCACCGGCTGGGCCCGTTGGCAAGACGTATCTCTGGAAGGAGGGACAGAGAGGGGCCCTCAGCCCGGAACCAGCCCGCTGCAGGGCCAAGGAGGCGACAAGGTGGGTGCCACAGCCGGGGCAGGAGCCCTCCCTGCACCACATCCCTGCTCCTTAAGGGAACTGGTGACCCCCTGCTGTAGCACAAGGCAGTGTGGGCTTGCTGCTGCCTGCTGCTGGTGGGGCTCAGGCTTCCCTGTCTGCTGGAAGCAGGAGACATGAGGACTCAGCACAGCTCAGTGCACGGATGAGATGCACCATCACCCATCGTCTGGCCTACCAACAGCCTGGGCAGTGCCCAGGGGGAGAAGGAAAGCAGCCACGTGGCATCGGGTGATGACATGCAGTGGGGACAAGTGATGGGATGCAGCCATCAGGTTCTTATTAGCCCCAACAAACACACCTGGAGCTGGTCCCAGGTGGGAGTTGGTGGGATGGAGCTGATCTCTCAAGGGGCTGCTGATGGGGAGCAGGCGTGTAAGAGCCCCTGGCCTGCCACATCAAGGGGATTACTTGCTGGGGCATGATGGGTGGCACAGGGACAGGGCATCAGGTGGCCAAATTCCCCTCTTGGGACAATAAGCAGCAGAGGGATAACACAGAATCTCAGTTTCCTTTCTCTAAGCTAAGCTTTGTGTTGCAGGTCTTTGTTCAGGCTGACGAGCCCCTTCCTGAAACTCCCCAGCCCCCCTTGGTATCCCCAAAAAATCATTGCATTTCAACTGGAAAACCTGCTGGAGAGAAGCGTCTCACCTGGGAATGGTGGCAGTGGGGGCTCGGAGGTGGTGCCTGTGAGGGAGAAGAGAAGGGATCAGCTCTGCCCAGCGTCCTCACAGTGTGCAGAGGAGGGATGCAGCTCAGGGGATGATGGCAGCAGGGAGGTGGTGAGGACCAGCACGAGACTTTGTGTCTCCCTGGATCTGTTGCTGACCTGCTGTGGGTCCTGGGCAGCTCCTGCATCCTCCTGCCCCATGGTTCATCCCCCCATGGAAAACTTGGGAACGGGAGAAACCTATCCTGGCATGGGAAACCTGCTGGAGAACCCCTGATGGAAGATGCTGTACTGGTGGGGCATCCTGACATGCACCTTCTGGTGTGGGCAGCTCAGCATCCCAGCTGCTGTGGGGAGCAGGGTGAGCCCCTCTGCAGCCCATCAGACACCAGTTGGTCCAGCTGCATTTGACTGGCATGGGGGGACGCAGGTGTGGGTGCCTATCCCCTCACCTGCCACCTTTTGGGGTGTGTGGCACCTCTCACAGGGTGCTGGTGGCACCACCAGCTGCTCAAGGAGAAGAGAGGCATTGGAAACAGGGATGGGGTGGGGAGGAGCACGGAGCACAGCCACAGCCTGTGAGGAAAGCAGCTTTCTGACTCTAACTATGACCCAGGAGCAAGGTCCAGGAGCAAGATGCCACCTACAGCCCATCTCCCCATCCTGCTGGGGTGAGCAGTGCCAGCCCCAGCCATGCTTGGGCGCCGCTGTCCTCTCCAGCCATCCCAGCTGGGGAATGATGCTGGATGCCAGCAAGAGCTGTGGATTAAGCAGGGGAGACCAAGGGAAGGGAGAGGGGTGGCTCACCCAAAGAGAGCACAGGCAAGGACACGGCAGCCCCACAGGGGGGGCACAGATCAGCCCTGCACTGGAAGCGTGGGGATGGGAGGCTTCTCAGGGAGAGTGTTTGATCCTGGTTTGTGTTGATTTTCAGCACCAACTCCCCCCCCCCCAGCGCCCCACACGTGCTGGATAAAAAGGCCATTGTTAAATATTCAACACCCATCTCCCCTTCAGTCGAAAAATCAAAGCTGTGAAGCCCTCCTTTGAGAGCATCCTCCAGCAGAGCCAAGGGGGAAGGGCACGCCTGGGGTGTCAGCATCAGTGAGGAAGGAGAGGAAAGCAGGGATGGGATGGAGCCCCCAGCGTTCCGAGCATCCCTCTGATCCAGCTGCACAGAGGCAGAGGAGGGGATGGACTGCTCAGGTAAACACCCTCCTCTCTCTGGGTCCAGCCAGCAGATGATGGGACATGTTGCCAGCTGTGCCCATTAAAGAAGAGACCCCCCGAGAGCCCAGGGGGGCAGGGGACAGTGGCAGGGACACTGGGGTCTGTCCCCCCACCCCCTCCCCAGCACCCACCCCCTCCCCAGCACCCACCCCCCAGGTCAGGCAGCAGCAGCTGAGGGGGTGGGACCAGTCAAACCTGACTGGATCCAATTAGGGTGCCTGACACCTTAATTGTGCTGTGGCTGCTGGGTGCTGGGGGGCTGTGCTGAGGCAGGGAGGGGCATGGGCTGTAATTACTCTGATGAAGTCTCACCAGGATAATTACGCTGCTGCAGGGCTCCTGAGGACCCTGTGAGGGGAATGGCTTCTTCCAGTTTGGTTCCAGTGTTTCCCAGCCCGGCCAGTCTGTGCCTGCCAGGAGCAGCTCAGGACCAGTGTCGTGCCCATCCCACCCATGGTCTCGGCAGGATGGTCCCACAGCACCCACCCCTTGGCCATCAGCACCCTCCCAGCAGTTCCCCCTGCTCTGGGGCTCAAGCCTGTGCCGTGCCCATCGCTGGCAGCTGCCTGGCCCTGCTGCCTGCCAGCCCTGCCTGCCAGCCCTGCCTGCCAGCCTTGCCACCACGCTGCCCGTGGTGGGAGGCAAGAACTTGTCCCTCCATCCCCATGCACACTCAGTGCCACTGGGGACATCGTGACCTTCCTGCTTGTGGCAACCCACGAAGAGCATCTTCTGCTCACCCATCTGAGGCCAGGAGGGAGACTGTGGGTGCCTGAAGTTCCCCCTTCCCTCTGCACCACGTGGGAGCTCACCGGTGGGGCCGAGGAGGAGGAGGAGGAGGAGGAGGAGAGCAGCTGGCATCGTGGGGAGAGGCAGCACCTCGCCCTCTGGTCTCTCTGTGCCATGCTGGCTGGCCGGGCAGGGGCTGAGTCTCATCGCTGCACCACAGAGGAGCGTCCAGAGGAGCTGGTCCCTGAAACAAAGCGTCAGTGGTGATGGCCAGGGGAGCCTCTGTCCCACCAAGGGACCTGTGAACAGAGAATCAGAGAATCATAGAATCCCAGCCTGGGCTGGGTTGGGAGGGACCCCAAGGATCACAGAGCTCCAACCCCCTGCCACAGGCAGGGCCACCAACCTCCAGGCCTGGAGCTACACAAGGTTGCCCAGGGCCCCAGCCAACCTGGCCTTGAACACCCCCAGGGATGGGGCACCCACCCCCTCCCTGGGCAGCCTGTTCCAGCCCCTCACCACTCTCTCTGCACAGAACTTCCCCCTAATATCTAATCTAAACCTTCCCTCCTTTAGTTTTAATCCATCCCCCTTGTCCTGCCATTGTCTATCCTTTTAAAAAGTTGAATCCCCTCCTGTTCCTCTGCTCCCTCCAGGGACTGCAAGGCTGCAATGAGGTGCTCCTCCTCAGCACCTGCTGGAGCAGTGACCAGGAGTCACATGGAAAATAGTTCAGGTTGGATTTATTGAGAAGAAGAGAGAGATTTTGGGGTGTCAAGGGGAAGCCACAGGGCCACATCCCACTGCTGAGACACGGGTGGGAGCAGCGAGAAGCTCAGGGCTGGGCTGCTCTACAGGCAGAGGGACAGACCTCAGCCCACCAGGACACCTGAACGCTGAGCTGCAGAGCTCTCACCCAGGGTCTTCACCCCCTGAGACGTTCAGAGAACCATCCTGATGGCAGCTACAAGGGGCTTGTCCTTCTGTTACTTGTGCATGAAGCCTCAAGCAGAGCCCATAGCACATACATACCGTGTTCCTCAGACCCCCTGTGGGCAAACTGAGTCTCACATTAGGTGCAGGCAGAACTGGGAAGGAGCTCCCCATCCACACAAGCCTGGGAGACACTTCCCAAAGCACGGAGCAGACCCAGGAGCCCACCAAGCCACGTCACACAACCCCTTTGGAAAGGGATGGTGCTTCACCAGCCAGGCTATCCACCCCATGTCCCCCTGCAAGGGTGTCACACACCTACAGCCCAGCCAGGACACAGCCATGGCCAACCCTCTGCTTTGCCTTGGCTCTGGTGCTCTCCTCCAGTGGGCTCCTGGAGACCATGCCCACCGTCTCCTGCATGGAAAGGGAATCTGCTCCATGGGTGATGGCATCCCTACTCCCAGAGGTCCTTCCCGACCCTCAGCCTGTGCTGAGCCCCCAGAGGGTCCCACCAGGCTGAACATGGTCACATACAGCACCTGAGGTACCAAAATGACCTGTCTGGTGACTTGCACCCATCTATTTTCCTCACCCCACGATGACTGGATGCAGCCAGGAGCTCTCCTGGCCACACACATCCCCCAGGACCTCCATGCTCACCACCCAGCCTGGACCCTGCCTTGGCTGGCACATCCCTGCTGCCTCTGCTTTTCATCCTCCCGGGGGAGAAGCAGGGAAAGGCATTTCTGGGGGGAGACAGGGGCTTCTGGGGTCTGCTAGGACAACCTCGTTCCCCTGGGGATGGAGGTGCAGACTCCATGGGGACGAGATGGAAAACAACCCGGGGCCCCAGGGAGGAGCCTGGACACCCCGAGGTGCCACTTCTGCTTCATCTGCTGCTCCCCTCAGCAGTCACTGCCCGTGGTGGCTTCCCAGCTCCGTTTCACCTGCACCCTGCTGGGGAGGGATGGGGGCTGATCCCCCCTCCACCGCAGCCCTGGGGACGCAGCCCGAGACCCCCGAGACCCCCGAGACCCCGCGGTCCCAGCAGCCAGAGCGGCAGCCGCGCTGGGCCCGCAGCTGCGCTGGAGGAGGAGTGCCATCGTGAGGAGGATTCCACTCGCTGGCTCCAAAGCTCCCTGGAGCCTCAAATGAGCCCCTGCAGCCCCCACGAGACGCGGCGTCTCCCGAAGGGATGGATGGGCACCGCCTGCTGCTGCCTGAGGCATCTACTGGTGGCCAGAAGTTTGGGAAAGGACATTGAGATCCACCGTGTCAGTGGCCAAACACCCCCACTGTGGAGCCCCCCCAGCCTTCTGCTGCTCCTGGCTCCCTGATGTGGGAAGAGCTCTCAGCAGGGGCAGCTTGGACACTAGGAAAAGTCTTTTACTGAAAGAGTTGTCAGGGCTGGAACAGGCTGCCCAGGGAGGGGCTGAGTCCCCTTCCCTGGGGGTGTTTAACAGAGGGGAGATGAGGTGCTCAGGGATCTGGTTTAGCTCAGGATGGGGATGGTTGGACTTGATGATCTCCAAAGGTCTTTCCCAACCCTGTGATGCTGTGATTCCGTGACCATGTGTCAGTCCCTTGTCCACCCAGCCAAAGTCCCTCCAGGCCATAGGTTGGGTGGGCTCCCCAGCCCCCAGCCCTTGGCTGTGCTGCCGGTGCCAGCGAGGGACGCTGGAGGTGCAGGACAGAGCCACCCTGGATGGGACACGGCCCCGTGACACCTCCTGCCCGCCGCTCAGCTCCTGCTGACCGAGCCGAGCCGCCAGCGGACAGACGCTCGGTGCCGGGGGATGAAAACCAATCTCCCCCGAGGCGGCGCCGCTCAATGCCCCATTCATCCCCCGGCAGCGCCGAATAATGTCGCCTTTTGTCCCCCCGGCCCTCCCCGCGCTCCGGCGGGGCAGGGCGGACAGACAGACGGCCCCTCTGCCACCCTGTCCTGGCCAAGCCCGCCTCACGTCCTGCTCGCAGGGGCACTGTCACCGCGACACTGTGACACTGTTGTGCCGCAGCCAGCGCGTCCCTGCCCCCTGGCAGGGTGACAGCGGCATTAACCCCTGCAGCGCTGTGCCGCCGCCGCCCCCGCAGGCAACGCCCCGCTGCCTTCCCTGTCTGTGCTTCTCCACCTGCTTCTCCACCCGAACCCCAAACCGAACCCCAAACCGAACCCCCTCTCCTTGCTCCCGGGGGCTTGGGGCCCTCTGAGAGCGCCCACAGATCACAGGCTGCCTCAGGCTGGCCTGGCACTGCTGGGAAGCACCTCCTGCCTTCTCCAGGCTGCTGAGGGTGGGTGTGTGACAGCACCTCCCCAGGAAGGTCTCTGGAGCTGTTGGGGCTCCCACAGACCCCCCCCCGGGCCGGGCATCCCATGGGGGACGCAGCACTTGGCCCCGTCCCGCCCGGCGCTGCCACACTCGCAGGGCAGGAGCGGGGTCTAACAGGGGGCACTGAGAGCCCCTGTCTCCACCCCGAAGAACACACACACTGTGCCCAGGTGGAAACTCCCTCCTCCCGCCTGGACACGAGCTGCCACGGGTCCTTCCATCCCCATCGGTCCCTTCGGCCCCCCTTGGCCACGGCAGGACCACCCCCCTTGCTCTCTGGTGCTGCTCCTTCCACTTCTCAGCTACTCAAGAAACTTCACAGGGAACCAGAGTCTTTGAGCTGCCACCACCCCATCAGGTCCTTAGGTGTGATTACTGCCCTGACCTACAGAACAACCCCAGGAATCCACATACCTGCTCGGTGTGCTCGTTCCAGTGTAGAGCTGGGTATATAGTGCCTTCCAGGAGCAAATGTTCTTTTGGAGGAAAGGAAAGAGCTGGGAAATTAGTCAAAAAATAAAATAAAATAAAAAAATAAAATAAAATAAAATAGTTGAAATTAATATTCCCTCTTATCACAGGTGGGGATAAGGCAGGGATTTTTAATTTAGGTGAGATTTTATTCAGTAAATTTTAAAAAAACCCCAAACCCCAAAGAAGGAAGGAATAGGAGAAGGACCTTATCCATCAACTGAGCAGCTCCAGCCCGTCATCTCTTTGCACCTTGGGGTGGCTGCTGTCGGCTCTAGCGTGGGACGGCAGCCCCGCATCCCACCCTGGGGCACACCATCCCACAAGCAAAGGAGGAGGAGAGGGAGGAGGAGGGGGAAGAAGAAGAGGGAGAAGAAGAAGGAGGGAGGAAGAGAGGGAAGACCTCTAAGGAGCCATGGCAGGGAGGGAATGGCTCGGGTTTCAGGCAGGCAGGCAGGCACACATCCTTACATCGCGCTGGCAGCGCCCCGGCTATGCCTTGGGGGCAGGGAGAAACTAGTGCCGAGGATCTGGGCTTCTCAGCTCCTTCCCACCTCCCCCCTTGGCTCGCTGGATGCCCACCTGGAGAGGAAGGCAGCAATAACCATCTGGCTGGCAATATTTCTGTCCATGCCTGAGCCAGCGACGGGCTGGGGCAGCAGGGATGCTCCCCAGCCTCCTGCCCTGCCCAGGGCACTTGGGCACCACTTGCCACCCGTTTCTCCTACAAACCAGCACCTTCCCTGCCTGTTCCTGGGCAAGAAATCACCTTCAGAGATCCTATTTTCCAGGACTTTCCCTGCCTGGCCAATTCCTCTGCTGAGGACATCAGTGAGACCTGCCACATCCTTGCCATCTTAGCCGGCGGTGAGGAGCACCCACAGCCCAGGGCTGCCAGCCTGCCCCATCCTCCTCCAGCACCCCGTGTGCTACACAGGCCTGTGGGCTCCTTCAGCTCCTGTTTTAAAGGGCAGCCTGTGCTCAGGCATGTCTCACCACTGTGGCCTTTGAGCTGCGTTCCCCCATCCCAGCCCCACAGCGTGAGACCCTCGAGTGTCCGAGGCAGCCCAGCAGGGACCCCAAAATGGGCTTCCCAGCCCTGTGAACTCTTAAGCTCCCCAGCAATTTCAGGAGTCTGGAGTGCTTTTGGCTTTGAACAAGTATGACTGTCAGGATCCCTGCCCTCGCTTTCATGGGAGGCAGGAGATGCTGCCTTGCTCCTGCTGCTGGGCTGCTCGTTCGCCCCTGCACAGACCCCAGACCCGTAAATGCCCTCAGACGCCTGGGCTTGGTGTTTCAGCTCAGTGCAAAGCTGGCTCTGGCTAGGGCTGTCGCTCACTGCATGGTCACCCATCTGCTGTCACTCTCCTGTAGGGATTCAGTAATTAGCAATTAGGCATTTGGTTTTATTCCCCAGCAGCAGCAGAGTTCTCATTAGCTGCCCTGCAAAAGCCAGATTCAAAGGTGGCTTTTAAGCCTGTTTTGCCTAATTTTTGACAAACCCTCCGCGGTCCTGGCTTGCTGCCAGGGCTGGATATCATCAGCTTCACCTTCATCCCTCATCCAGACATCAAATGCCAGGAACACGAATGCCTACATGCAGGGGAAGGGCAGCAGCCTGAAGCTGCTCTCCACTCTGCCCACCACTCCTGGTTCCATCTGAGCAGCTTCTCAGATGTTTCCCATGTCACATCGTTACCACGTGTGCTCCGAGGGGCTGGGCAGTCACCAGGCTTGGGCTTACCCTGCTCCTAGGGAGAGACAGCACAGCCAGCCTTCCTCAAGGAGCAGCCAGGGCAGAAGAAGGGCTAATTATAAAACTGCACGGGGCAGAAAGGCTGTTCTCTTGTTCACCAGGAGAAAAAGCTTTTTGTCCCTCGTGCTGGTCCTGTTGCCCTGTGGCTCAGGGACATCGGTGGTGCTCACAGGAGAGTGGCTTCTGGGGGTGTCAGGGCTGAGCAGGACCGGTCCCACATCCACTCAGCATCCAACATGTGCCATGAGCAGCATCTTCCGAGGCTGCCTCCAGCGCTGGGGTGGGTGGCATCCACAGCAGCTCTCACCAGGTCTCTGTTGTGGCAGCAGCATGGTCCAGGGTGGGAGCTGGGGAGAACAAGTGGCTCATAAATCTGCAGAGAACACAGGGACTCCATAAGAATAACAAAGATAAAATAAGGTTTCCCTTTCCCATTAGCTGGGAAAATACATCAAGGAGAGAGAAACTCCTTTGCACAAGCTATGGCATTGCTGGGAGGTAGGCTGGTGATCTCCAGGAGGGGCCTGGTGCAACATCAAAGAGCCATCAGCTAAAACAAAAGGCACCTTTTGGCTGGCAGGAGGGAAGGATGGGGCTGAGCAGGTCCTCAGGACACCAGGTGCTGTTGTGAGCCATTAGCTGGCTCCTAACGAACACCCGAATTCCCCTGCTGATTGCTGAGCTAAACCACCAGGGATTTCTGGGTTTCCTTCCCCTGTCACAGAACCACAGCATCACTGGGTTGGAAAAGCCCTTTAAGATCATCAAATCCAACTGTTCCCACCCTGTGCTGACCCAAATCTCTCAGTACCTCATCTCCCCTCTGTTAAACACCCCCAGGGGTGGGGACTCAGCCCCTCCCTGGGCAGCCTGTGCCACAGCCCCACAACTCTGCCAGGGAAGAACTTTGCCCTCCCAGCTGAGCTGACCCTGCCCTGGGGCAGCTTGAGCCCAGTGCCCCTTGTCCCATCTCCTGGCCCCTGGCTGAAGAGACCATCGCCCACCTCTCTGCACCCTCCTGGCGGGTAACTATAGGCAGGGAAGCAGAGGTAGGTCACTGGCTCTGGGGATCAGGGGCCCAACAGATGCTGCACCTGCAGCAGGATGGAGCCCCCTCCCCATTCACACCTTCCCCCACTCCTCCTGCTCTCTGGGGCACTGGCAGCGGGTGGGACCCTGTGATGTGGGGAGGTGGGAGAAGAGCTGTCACACCCGAAGCAGCCAGTGTCCCCTCCCAGGAGAAGGGAAAGGTGTAAGAGCAGAACAGGAGCATTTCAGCTGCCCTGCGCTGGCATCCTGCCCTGTCGGTGCAGCTGGGGCTGTGGTGCTCACACAGCTCCGTGCTGTTTGGTAACACAAGGGCTGATTCCAGAGCATTCTCTGGAGCTGGTGAGTGCTGAGGGAAGGGCAGGGCTGAGGCAGGGGCAGCTGCAGCCCCCTGAGAGGCATTGCCCTCGGCTGCAGCCAGCTGGAGCTCCGGGAGAGATGCCCATCCCCTCCCCGGACAAAATCACCTTTGTTCCTCCCTGTAATCTGCTTCCTGACCAACGTGCTGCAGAAACCACCCCAGCCAGGTGGGAAGGAGCAGCCCAAGGACACGGTGCTGACAGGCGGCTCTGCAGAGGGCAGCCGACCCCTGCCAGGGGCTCCAGCCAGCACCCAGAGCCACGGGGAACAGGAACAGACACAGGGGGTGGGAACTGGGGAGCTGGGGTTCCCTGGTCCTCCCATTTGGGTCTCAGCAAAGGCACTGACCGTGGACTGTTAGCTCTGGGGCATGCCTGCAGCTGCATCCCTTGCCTGCATCCCCTCTCCTGACATCACCTCCCTGGGGTGAGGCTGCACCCCATGGCAGGCTCCTGGCAGTGGGATCCCATGGGCCTGTGGCCCCTTACCAGCAGTGACTTGCACAGGGACAGACAGACTGAGGAGACAGACGGGGTGGATGTCCCTGCCAGCCAGTGCTGGAACCTGCACGGGATGGAGATGCTGTGCCCAAGCCTGATGCTTCTTCCAGGCTGATCCAGGAAACCTCCAGCTTTCTGGGGGGCATCAGGAGGAGCGTGGCCAGCAGGTCACAGGAGGGGATCCTCCCCCTCTGCTCTGCCCTGGTCAGGCCCCACCTGGAGTGTTGTGTCCAGTTCTGGGCTCCCTGGGACAAAACAGCCAGGGATCTCCTGGAGAGAGTCCAGAGGAGGGATAAGAGATGCTGAAGGGCCTGGAGCATCTCCCCTGTGAGGAAAGGCTGGGTGAGCTGGGGCTGTTCAGCCTGGAGAGAAGAGACTGAGAGGGGATCTGATCAATGGGGATCAATAGCTGAAGGGTGGGACACAGGGGACATGGGCAGCCTCTGCTCAGTGTCTGTGGGGACAGGACAAGGGGCGATGGGCTCAAGTTGGAGCACAGGGAGTTCCCCCCCAATGTGGGGAAGAACTTCTTCCCGGTGAGGGTGAGGGAGCCCTGGGACAGGCTGCCCAGGGGGTGTGGAGTCTCCTTCTCTGGAGAGATTCCAGCCCCATCTGGACACCGACCTGTGTGCCCTGTCCTGGGGACCCTGCTTTGGCAGGGGGCTGGACCCCATGGGCTCCAGAGGTCCCTTCCCACCCTGACAGCTCTGTGAAGCTGTGGTTCTGTGACCCGAAGGAGGGATGGATTGCACCTGCAGCTGCCACACGGCTGATGTGCACTAGATGGCACAGGAGGAAGCGCTTGAGGCAGCTGCGAGAGGCGGGAGGTTTGGGCTCTGGAGGTGGGTCCCTTCCAACCCCTGCGAGTCTGTGAGGCTGGGATTTCTCAGGCTTGTCTGTGTCGAGGTAGAACGGAAGAAAGACCCTCGCATCGCTCTCTGCTTCCTTCTTCCAGCCCGTGGGAGACGGGGATCCGGAGCACCCCAGCTTGGTGCTTAGGCAGACACACGAGCAGCGAGCTGCCCGTCACCCCTGGCAATTATTAGCACTTTGTGAGTGTTATTAGCACTTTGTGAGTGTTATTAGCACTTTGTGAGCTCAAGGAGGTGACAGGCTCATCCATCCTGGACCAGAGAAGTCCAGGGGTATTTGCATACGAGGGGACACCCAGCTCTGCTCCCACGCTGCAGTGGGTGCGTGCTCGGCGCTGTACGTTTCCTGTGAGCAAACTGACCCTGTGTGAGCTGTGTGAGCTTATACAGAGCTGTGCCCGCTGTGTGTGCAAGCTCTGTGTGTAAGCTGTGTGTGCAAGCTGTGTGTGCAAGCTGTGTGTGCAAGCTGTGTGTGCAAGCTCTGTGTGCAAGCTCTGTGTGTAAGCTGTGTGTGCAAGCTGTGTGTGCAAGCTGTGTGTGCAAGCTCTGTGTGTAAGCTCTGTGTGTAAGCTCTGTGTGCAAGCTGTGTGTGCAAGCTCTGTGTGTAAGCTCTGTGTGCAAGCTCTGTGTGCAAGCTCTGTGTGTAAGCTCTGTGTGCAAGCTCTGTGTGCAAGCTGTGTGTGCAAGCTGTGTGTGCAAGCTCTGTGTGTAAGCTCTGTGTGCAAGCTGTGTGTGCAAGCTCTGTGTGCAAGCTCTGTGTGCAAGCTGTGTGTGCAAGCTGTGTGTGTAAGCTCTGTGTGCAAGCTCTGTGTGCAAGCTGTGTGTGCAAGCTGTGTGTGCAAGCTGTGTGTGTAAGCTCTGTGTGCAAGCTCTGTGTGTAAGCTCTGTGTGCAAGCTGTGTGTGCAAGCTCTGTGTGCAAGCTCTGTGTGCAAGCTCTGTGTGCAAGCTGTGTGTGCAAGCTGTGTGTGCAAGCTGTGTGTGTAAGCTGTGTGTGCAAGCTGTGTGTGCAAGCTCTGTGTGCAAGCTGTGTGTGTAAGCTCTGTGTGCAAGCTGTGTGTGCAAGCTGTGTGTGCAAGCTCTGTGTGTAAGCACTGTGTGCAAGCTGTGTGTGCAAGCTGTGTGTGCAAGCTGTGTGTGTAAGCTCTGTGTGCAAGCTCTGTGTGCAAGCTGTGTGTGTAAGCTCTGTGTGCAAGCTGTGTGTGCAAGCTGTGTGTGCAAGCTGTGTGTGTAAGCTCCCCGTGTCGCACCCCCCCATGTCACACACTCTCGTGTTATACCCCCGTCCCCGTGTCCCACCCCTCCCCGTGTCACACCCCCCCGTGTCACACTCCCCCCTCCCCGTGTCACCCCCCCGTGTCCCACCCCTCCCCGTGTCACACCCCCCCCGTGTCACACTCCCCCCTCCCCGTGTCACAACCCCCGTGTCACACACCCCCTCCCTGTGTCACACTCCCCCGTGTCACACACTCCCCTCTCCCCGTGTCACTCCCCCGTGTCACCCCCCCATGTCACACTCCCCCCCTCCCCGTGTCACCCCCCGTGTCACACCCCCCCGTGTCACACCCCCCGTGTCACACCCCCGTGTCACACTCCCCTCTCCCCGTGTCACACCTCCGTGTCACACCCTCCATGTCACACTCCCCCCTCCCCGTGTCACCCCCCGTGTCACCCCCCCCCGTGTCACACCCCCCGTGTCACACCCCCGTGTCACACTCCCCTCTCCCCGTGTCACACCTCCGTGTCACACCCTCCATGTCACACTCCCCCCTCCCCGTGTCACACCCCCCGTGTCACACCCCCGTGTCACACTCCCCTCTCCCCGTGTCACACCTCCGTGTCACACCCTCCATGTCACACTCCCCCCTCCCCGTGTCACTCCCCCGTGTCACACCCCCCCGTGTCACTCTCCCGTGTCACACCCCCGTGTCACACTCCCCCCTCCCCGTGTCACACCTCCGTGTCACACCCTCCATGTCACACTCCCCCCTCCCCGTGTCACTCCCCCGTGTCACACCCCCCCGTGTCACACCCCCCGTGTCACACTCCTCCCTCCCCGTGTCACCCCACACTGGCCCCGCCCCCTGCCGGCCCCGCCCCCGCACTACATCCCCCAGGCGGCCGCGCGGGCGCATGCGCGGGCGCCGCCGCGCGCCGGGAAGCGGTGTCGCCGCCGCCGCCGCCGGGACTCGGGGTGAGGGGCGCGCTGAGGCGGCGGGGCGGGCCGGGCCGGGCGGCTCCTTCCCTGTGGCCCGAAGGGTTCGGGGCCGTCGTCACGGCCGGGAGCGAGCGGTGCCTCCACAGGGCTGCCCCGGGCCCAGCCTGTCCCTGCCCGAGCCGCCTCGGCCCGCTCCGAGCGGCGGGGAGGCGGCCGGGCCCGGGGCCGGGCCGGGGGCTCGGGGGGGCCGTTCCCCAACTCCTCGGCTTGGGATAAGGGCGGGCTCCCCCTCGTACCGGGACCCGGGCGCCCCTTCGGGGGGCGGGGGGATCGCTGCGGCCCGGGCACCCCGCTCCCCCTGAGCGCCTGCGGGGCCCGAGGCGGGCCCGTGAGAGCGCCTTGCGGGGCTCCCCGGGCGTTGGAAGCGGGTGGCGCCGTGCTGGGGCCGGGAGACGGCTGCCTTGGCCGCGGTGGGTCTGTGGGCGCTGCTGGGGGCTTCCAGCGCCGGGCCACGGCGGAGCGGCCCGGTTGGCCCCGAGGGACCGGCTCCCCTCGGCGGGGCTCGGCTTTGCCCTCCCCGGCAGTCCGGCCGTGCCGGGCCAGGAGCGGGGGCAGAGCCCTCCCGGTGCCAGGGGAAGCTGGAGGAGCCCTCCAGGCCTCGCCAGGCTGGCACCCCGCCGGAGAACAGGGCTCCCCGCCAGTAAATAGTGTGCGTCGGTGCCGGGAGGGCCCGGGGGGTGAGTGGGACGCCAGGTTCGGTGGGTGCTGTGCTGGGGTGCGCCCGCTCCCTCCTCGCTGCCTCAGCTTCCCTGTGCCTGAAAGAAGCCCTCTGCCTGGCACATAGGCAGACGCTTTGTTCCGCTTCACTCGCCGTCTTTATTTTCCTCTCCCGAGGGGGCTCCCCCGAAGCTTGTTTGGGATGGCAGGAGCCCAGGTTTGGAGCAGGCTGCTTGTGTCTCTCCTGTTCCCTTTGGCTGTCAGGCCAGCCCCTTGCGCTGTGCCGATGGGCAGGGCTGGGGCAGGGGCAGGGGCAGGGCAGCCTGTTGGAGTTACTAACCCCACCTGCTCTCGCTCAGTTCTCCCCCGGGGCCGCTGCTAGCTGCATGCTGGTGGGTGCTGGGTGTCCGGTACAGAAAGGCGTGTTTAGATGGAGTAACCTGGCTGGGAGCCCTGTTGCCTCGCTGTGTTGGCAGCTCAGGTTGCGCCGGGCCCAGAAATGCAGATCGGATGATGGGGGGGGGGGAGCTGTGGGGGTCCCAGCTGGGTGATTTGGGGTCAGGGTGATGCCTCGGAAAGCCGGAATCAAAACTCAATAGCCTTGGTGACTATTAAGCAGGGATCCTTTATTGCAGCGCTGGGCACACAGGGGATCGCTCCTCCGAATGTGTGCCACTACTGAAGCCAAATTTCTCATATTTATACAGATTAACTATACATATTCGTTATAATGTCTAAGAAAAGGCAGAGTTATGCTAATTATTTCTAAGAAGTCATTTACGTTAACTCCTCCCAGATAGAGCATGCTCAGTGACACTCAGGGCACAGGACACCTGTGTACCACACAGGGTCACAGGCTTATTGCAGCCCCACTGTGCTGTGTGCAGTCCTTTCCCATGGGCTCTTTCTATCACCCTTCCAGTCCCACCTCTGGTGTGGTGTTAGTGGTGCTTAACAGATCCCTCCTGGGCACCCTTTTTTCTGAGCAACCTGCTGAAAAGTCTCTGTTTACCAATCTGGTGATTTTCATTTTTCAGTGCAGCTCAGGGGCTCCAGAGGCCTCTTCTTTCCCAGGTACAGGCTAGCCTGTAATTTAAACTTCCATCAGTGCTGGCAGTTTCAGTTCAGAAACTTAAAGCACTCAGCATTTTAGAAATCCCCTCAGATCCCTGAATTTTAAGACCCTACACTTAAAGCAAAAGAAAATTCTTTTTTTTTTTTCTGGAAGTAGAACAGGTTGGAGAATGAAGCATGTCTTTCAGGTGCTTTAATTCCCAGCTTTCTCACCACCTGCAGCTTGAGGGGCAGGGAGGGAATCTGCTGGGGAACACATCCCAAATACCCCTGATGAAAGCCATATGGGAACACCTTTCAGAAGTGGTGCTGGAGTGTAAAGATCCAACCAACCAAATCCAAATTCAAGATCTGAGCCCAAGTTACAAGTTACCTGCCAAGCAGAGGGCAGCCAGCTGGAATACTGAAGTTTGCTCTCCAAGCAGTCAGGGTTTTGTTCTCATGTGGGGCTGGGTGGCCTGTAGGATTTCCAGTTGGAGCCAGGACTGTTTGCTGAACAAGCATAGGGTTTAGGGGCTGGTGTGACTTCTAGCTTTTAAACCTGGAGGTGAAGTGTTGGAGCCTGTGGGATTTTAGCAGAGCTTCCCAATTCTCTCTGGGCTTCCCGTTTGCCCAGGACAGAGCCAGCGTGAAGGAACTGGTGGGGCTGAACCCCTGGTAGCATCCCTAACACCCTGCTGGTAACGTGGGGTGTGTAGCACACCCCCAGCCACAGCCAGCCATCCCCACCCAGCTCTGTTAGCTGCCAGCCCCATGCCCTCTCTGCCTGGGTGTAACACACACAACAGCCCAGGCGGGTGGGCTGGAAACTCCATGAGCAGCTCTGGGAACGAATTCCTCAGCTTTTAATGTTTGTGTGCTGCTGAATTCACAGAGGGGGGAAAGGAACTGCAGCTTCAGGCGTTCTCTTTCTCTTGTTTGCCCTAACTCAGGGATCTGTGTAATTCTGGCTTACTGGAGCTCTCCCACATTCCCTGCAAACAGCTGCTGGCTGGAGCGGCGCTCGGCAGCCAGAGCTGGCAGGAGGCTGAAACACGCCCCGTGCTCCTCCTTGGGACCAGCAGTGCCAGGGCAGGAAATGGTTTTCCCTTCTGATGTCACACTGGGTGTTGGAGCACACGATGCTCACGTGCAGCCAGGCCTGGTGCCCTCGTGTGTGGTCCAGGATTTAAAGCATCGCCACCCTCCCAGTGGGTAAGCAATAGGCTGGTGTCACCCAGCTGCTCTCAGCCAGTGTCCCCATGAGTGTGAGGTGGTATGTGAAGGGGGTAGCTGTGCTGCTGGGATGCTCTCTTTTTTTCCATTTCCTGCTGGTGTGTTTCAAGAAGGAAGGAAAACGAATTACTGACGCCCTGTGAACAGCCTCCTGCTGCTGTTCTGCTCTGCCTGTGGCTGTGGGGTGGGGAGGGGAATATTTGGTAACAACTTTGGGGGGGGGGATTGCAGTGTTGGTTTTGTATTTGGGGTTCAGAGCACCTGGTGCAGGTGGGTAGGACAGAAGACCCTGCAGCCCTGCTTTGGCTCACGCTTGTCCAAGCCAGGTATGGGGATGCTGGCAGCCCCTGAGGAGGGGGGTGAAACCTGCCATAAAAAGCCCTGGCAGAGGCAGGTGTTGGGTTTGATCCCTCAGGTTTTCATTTGCTGTTCTGAGCAGTAAAATTACTGTCCCTGGGGCTTGAGGGGATACCAAGTTTCATCAAAAGATGGGTTGCAGAGACTGAGGTCTTCTCTCAGTGATCTGGAGCAGTTTGTCACCAGCACCAGTGGAGCTGGGGGTGTTCTGTAAAGATCTGAGAGCAGCTCACAAACTGATCTGCAGTGAATTCCTGGAGGAAGTGTTGTTTTCCTCTTATAAATGCAGACGTGTGGGTGTGTCTGTTCTCTGCTCTTCTTCTCTTTCCTTTTATAAGCCAGCAGGCCGCACGGGCATGATGGATGGGACGCTCCACAGAGCGTGGGCTCTTCCCCCATCCGGCAGCGATGTCATTCTCCATGCAGATGGCATCCTCCAGTGGAAGCCACCCACTGCTGCTCTGCCTCTTGGGAGAAGAGAACTTTTCCATGTGATGGGAGGGAGGCTCATCGCTCTGCTGACTGCCGGGAGTGAAGCGAGCAGTCCATGACATGAGACCTTAGGAGGGAGAAGGCAACTTCATTGTAAAACAAAATGAATTTTGCTTATTCACAGTCACAGCCACCTGCTCAGGAGCACCAGCACGGGGATGGATCTCCAAATGATCTGTTCTGTCTGCTTTGGGGCATCAAGACGTTTGTGTCCTGATGGTCTGGGCACGGTTCCTCACAACGATGCAGCAGACAAGGAGTGCCAAGTATCAGACCTCTGGTGTCTCCTGGGCAGCTCGGCAACCATGGGATGGCTTTGGGTCTGCTTTTTCACATCCCATGGGGGCTACAAGTGGTAGTGATCCTCTGTCTCTTCTCTGTAAGTTATCCACTAGCCTTTGTGTCTTTATCTGGATGTCTTAAGGTTCCTACCCTGTTCTGCTCTTCCCCAGAGCACCTCTTCATGACTTGACTCTCTGGCTTGAGTCTTTGTTGATACAGATTGTCCCTTGTTTCTAGATGAGAAGCTGTAGGTAATGTGCTGTGATTTTTGAGGACCTGGGAAATGAGTGCCTTCAGCACAGGCTGTTTATTACCCCTGTGTTCCTCCTGGTGCTCCCATTCTCCTGCCCATTCATTCTCCACTCCGATCCTGCTCAGTGTGTGTATCACTGGGATTCGCAGACTCTGCATAAAGAATTATCTTCTGCCTTTGTCTGCATGTGTAATGCTGCATGGAGTGAGTCAAGGGACCCATCCTGGATCAAAACTGAGCAGTCAGAAGTCTGAATGGAGCTGGCTTTGTAGCCCTGGAGCTCAGATGAGTGAGAAGAGCTTGGCAACAGTCTGTAAGCAGGTCGTTGGTGTGTCCAAGTGCTTGGGGTGCTCCTGCTCGCAGGCTGGCAACTCGTGTCGAGGTGGTCAGAGCGTGCTGCTGCCAGGAGCATGGGTAGGGAAGGCTGTGGCGTGTCCCCTTGCCTTGGCACACTCCTGGCTAGTGGGTGTCTGAACTCAGGTCTGGGCTTACAGACCTGCAGCGACTTGGGTGGTGTTTGTTTGGTGCCTCAAACCGTAGGAAGCAGAGTCTCCCCAAAGAGTTTTTGCTCTAAACTAGCAAGAAAAGCTGCTAGCATTGGCAGGGAGTGGGTGGTGGTACCTCACTTGCCCTTGACCAGAGGGGTTTTAGGTCAGCCTACTTCTTTGCAGTCTCAGAAATGCATAGTGAACATCTTCAGTGAAAGGCTGAGCTTGTTTCCCTCTCCAGTGGCTCGTGTGGTTTGGGTGCAGGGTGGGCCAGGTTTGGGGCACCGTTCTCAGCTCCGTGTCCTCTTGTTTCTCTCTGCAGGTCCCCCAGAAGAAAATGGTGTAAGGCCAGCACAGCTCCCACCTCCAATCGTGGGGTGCCCAGACCTCAGGGAGGAACATGGCAGCTGCTCAGGGAGCAGGAAGCAGTTCAGCTGGGCCATCCGGACTCCCCGGCTCTGCCCCGGGGCACAGCAGCAGCTCCACGGCCGTGGCGGTGTGGGAATGGCAGGATGAGTTTGGCAGGTGGAGGCCGTACCGAGGCAACGTCTGCAGCTACATCGAACAGGTTTTCCAGGCCTCTCAGCAGAAGGGCCGGCGTCTGGGCTCAGGGCATCTCAGCAGCATCCCTCTGGGACCCGCAGATCCTGCCCTGGCTCCCTACGTCATCGACATCCCGAGTCTGACGCAGTTCCGGCAGGATACAGGTATGGATGGGAGCTTCCCTGCCCCTGCTGGGCTTCTGATGGGGCTGCTGGTGTGCTTGGAGAGAAGTGAGACCTCCTTGGGACCTCCTTGGGTGTAGAACAGCCAGGTTGTGCCGTCTGCTGCCCCCGTGGGCAGGTCTTTGAGGGGTGGCAAGCCCGCTTCTCTCCTAGCACTGCCTGTGTGCTAGCCTGTGAGGGCAGCAGGGCTGGCTGGTGTGGGGCTGGCTGGTGTGGGGCTGGCTGCTTAAGGAGCCTTGTCACAGGACCTCAGGAGCTCAGAGCTTGTGAGCCAGAGCCCCCAGAGTTGGAAACTTTCTTCCTGCCCCCCACCCACATCTATTCAACACCACTGACATAAAAAGGCCCTTTCAGGGTTCAGAACCCTCCCGTTTGTATCCCTGGTTCCCTCTGCAGCTGGAGTGCCAGCTGCTTTCCCTTGGCACCTCGCCCTGCGCGAGCTGCTTGGCGAGAGCCTGCAGCCCCCACACCACGCTGCAGCAGAATACTCCCCCACTTGTGCTGTACAAGGCTGGCGTGCTTCCTCCCAGGGAGGAAGGGTGCTCTGGGTGTCGTAGCAAGATTGAGAGCTCATTTTCCTTCTCCTCTCACCTCTTGCAGTCACTGAGGCTAGCGGCTCAGGACTTGCAGGCATGACTCCTACCCGTTCTGCTCCAGATGTGCTGAGCAGCTGTAGCTTAGACAAGGGGCAGGGGTGGAAAGCATGCTTTTCATCTCTGGAAAATCTGGGGAGGTCCCAAATGACACACCTCAAATGGATGGCTGCTTTGGAAAATTCTCCATCCATCAGTTTCCCCTTTTGCCAGCATCTCTCAACCACCCCCCAGGCTTTAGAGATGGGCTGTGCGCTGCTTTCCTGCCAGCTGAAGCAGTGATGAGTGATATCTTGAATTGACTGCACGACTGGGCAGCTTCTACAGGAAAGGGAAGTGGTTGGAGTACATGTGAGTGGTCATCACAGCTGCATCCGTGTTTGTTTGCTGACTTGATGACCTTAGGAGTGGTTTCTCTAGCAGTGTCCTGGGTGAGGAGCTTTCTTAGTGGGAAGCTTTAGTAGGTCACCTCAGCGTGGCAGAGTGCCTGTGGCAGGGTGAAAGATGTGTCCCTGTGTGACTAGGACATCCTTCTCCACTGGAGCTGTCTCCCTGCAAAGCTCTTGTGTTTCTTTAGATCCTTGTGAAAGATTGCAAAACCCCATGTGATTGTGGTCCACCAGAGGATAGTCTGGAGTTGCTCATCTTTGGGGGACAGCCCAGTACGATTTTGGAAATGATGCTGGCTGGTGTGCTCTCACCTTTCCTTGGATGGGATCAGTGTTAATAACAGGAAGGCTGATCCTACTTCATGACTCTCCTGCAGCGTTTCCCATGGGTTTAGAGGGATGCTGATCAGAGCAGCCAGGTCTGTGAACCTCCCTCCACAAGTACCTGTGTGCTCTGCAGTGTGGCTGTTGGAAACACTCTCCTATCCCCTTTCAGCGGCCCAGTTCTAAGCAGAGCTTTTTGTCTCTGCATGGCTCTGCCTTACACCTGAGCCTTTCTGAGCAAGCAGCCAGCTGACCTTTGTTGTGTGGTGGAGAAAAGAAGCTCTGCAGGAAACATCCCCATGAAAAATCTTGAAACAGAGCAAAAACCAGGCTGTTGTATTCTGCTCATTAGCTATTAGACAGACAAATGGGCTCTTCAGAGGAAGCCAGGGAGAATAACAGGAAGCCAGTGTAAGGGGACCAGCATCCCCACCACTGGGAACGACAGCTGTTCAGGGGGATCTTTCAGGCAGGATTAGCCCAGGGCTTCAGCTGCTGGTTGAGGCAGATTAGCTGGGAGGGAATGCAAGGGAGGACAGGAGTTGTCCTCTCACCGCAGCTGTCTGCCCACCCTGGAGAGGAATGCTGCTTTCCCTGCCAGCCTGGGGGAAGGGGTGCATGGTCTTTTTCTTGGCTTCTAAAAGCTCTCCTCCCTGCTCCTGGTGTCAAAAACACAGCTTGCCCACAAACTCCTCTGGTCCTCTCAGCACTGCTTTTAGCTTCTGACCTGCCAGTGGGACAGGGGCAGGTTTGTGTGTCCCTTCTGAGGTGTGTCCCACCAGGCTTTCTGACACCTTGCTTTGCCCAGGGCAGTCCTCTTTCTTTCTCCTGGGAGCAGGTTCCCTGCACTCACCTCTGCTGAAGTGCCCTTCTCACCACCTCAGTTCCAGCCCAGCCCTTCTGCCCAGCGAGGGGGCTGTCCTTGCTTTGCCCACTTGTTGAGGACAGAGGTTTGTGTTTCTAAAACTTGGTGGGACTTGCTTGCCAGAGAGGAACATTTGCAACTAGAGTTTGCTTTGGGCTGTTTCCACTGCTTGCCCATGTGAGAGGTGGATTCCTGGCTGGGCAAGGTCACCTTGGTTCTGCTGACACCTTCTGCCCTGACTTCTGCTAGGGCAAGGCCATGTCCCACAGGAATCCCCACACTTCCCAGCTGAGCTATTAGGGCTCAACCCCAGCTCTTATGGGACAGGTTGCTATGTTTCACTGACTGCTAGCAGCTTTTCAGGTGTGCTGATGGAGATGTGTGTTGGATGGAGAGCCCTGCTGTGTGATAAGCTGGGTGCTCGGTGCTGCTCTGGCTGCTGAAGCAGCAGGGAGTAAGTGCTGGACCTTCCCTGGCTGCTTGTCCCCTGCACGGGCTGAGGCAAGCTATTCCAGTGCCTTGGGCTCCCCAGCAGAAAGAGGAGTCCTGCTGTTCCTTGCTCTGCCTTGGAGAGAGCCTCAGCCTGTCTGTCAGCTCTGGAGCTCAGGTCTGTCTGTCCTGAGCTTTGCAGTGGCGTGTGGGGTGTACTGGCACCCCAGCACAGCGTCTCCTTGCAGTCTCACCACCAGAAGCCTGGGGCTGGGATAGGGGCAGAGATGTGACTCTCTTCCTGCTGAGCAGAGTTTTCAGCAGTGAGGAGACATTTAATGCCCTTGTGGTTTGAGTCAGAATCCCAGTGGCTTCCACAGTACCCTGGGAGCATGAGATGGAAATAACAGCAGGGTGAGGCAGAGATATCCAGCCAGCCAGATCCTGAACACAGGTAGCAGTTGGGTTTTGGCACTGGGGAGTCCCACATGGGCTGTCCTCCCTCCTCCTTGGGGTGTGTTTGTTAGGTGTAAAGCTTGCTTGGAAACTTCCTGCCCCACAGAGCCACTGGCATCATCCTGGGGCAGTTCTCTGCAGGCTCCAGGTTCGGATACTGTTTTTCATGTGGTCCTGGAGCTTAGGGTCATAAATCTCACGAGTTGTGGGTCATAACTCTCGTGACCTCTTAGGAGGCTTCTTTTTCCTTGTGGTGCTGTTCTTCCCTGAACAACTCCTGTGCTGTAATGACTCCCTGCACCACCCACCCCCACCTGCCTGCAGCCCAGACTTGCTTGCCCCGTGGCATTTTCCACTCCTCTTCCTCAGAGCTGAGAGCTGCTGTGGATTTTCCCAGCAGCAGCAGCAGTTTCCACCCTGCCGCAGGAACCTGTTTTTGCAGAGGTTGCAGCGCTGCTGCCCTGTTGGGTGGCTTCACCTCCCTCTCATTAGGCTTTTTCTTTTCTACAGAAAGAAATAAAGTAACCAGGAGTGAAGTTGCCCTGGAGAGCCGGGCTTCCAGGGGCTTTGGAGCTGCTGCTGTCCAGCAGCCTGGCAAGAGCAGCGTGCCTGCTTTCCTTTCTCCTCCTTTGTCTGAAGAGCTGCACTCTCCAGTGTCCCCATTACCTCACTGGTTTCTCCTCTCTAGTCTTGCTCTTATCACTCTGGAGCATGGAGAGGCTGGCCCAGTCGTCCCCTCCAAAGTCCCTGTCCTTGCAGGACTTCATCCTCTCCCCAGAAGCAAAATTGCCCAGACCCTTGTGCAGCAAAGTGGGTGTTCAGCCCCTGAAGTTCTCCTACCAAGCACTTCCTGGTGGTGCCGTGTCTCTATAGTTACTCTGTCGTCAGGGCTGTGGGAGTTGGGTTTTTCAGCCAGATCTGTGCCTCAGCCTGTTTTGGGGTTTTTTCTTTCTTTTTTTCCCCCAAGCCAGGGAGGCATGTGTGTTCAGTGTGCCTGGTGTGCTTGGGTGTGTCTGCCTCTGCATCCTCTCCCCTTCCCTCCTTCCCCACCCTTTCTCCTAGCAGCCTGTGAACCTGTTGCCAGCCTGCAGTCAGATCTGGCAGAGGCACAGGGATCTCGGGGGCGCTGGGTTTCTCTAAGCTTCAGGAGCAAACCCCAACTCTGTCAGGAAGGGGGATCCTCTTACTGCCCTTGGTGAGGACGAGCTGAGGAAGGCCACCCTGATGTCGATGCTGTGCAGATTGAGTCCCTGAGACAATATTCCCCTTGAAATCACTGTGTGAGCAGAGAATTAACTCATTTCCCCCCCTCTCCCCACACAGGGACGATGAGAGCTGTCCGGAGGCACCTCTTCCCTGGGGACTCTGCAGCGGGTCAGGGCATCGTGTGGGAGTGGCAGAACGACGAGGGTGGGTGGTCCCCCTACGAGATGAACGTCTGCGTGTTCCTGGAGCAAGCCCGAGCCACCAACCACCAGCGAGTAGACCTCAGGCTCCTGGGCTACAACTACGAGGTTGACTTTGTGGCTCAAGTCCAGACCAACAAGACCACGAGGTTCCGCCGCAGCGTCCAGAGGCGCCTGGATGCCCCGTACCCGGCGGCGGCCGCCCCGGCGCCCCTGCACGCGGGGCTGGCGTGCTCCTGCCAGCAGTGCTGGCTCGGCGGCGGCACCGGCCCCATCACCACGCGCTCCCGCCACTCCCTGGTACACTCCCCCAGCTCTGCTGCTGCTCCCCAGGGCTCCGGCAGGACAGTGTCAGCGAGTTCTTCCAGTGTCGGCTTTGTGCCCTATAACAAACCAGCCTTGTCTGGAGCGAGATCCACACCGAGACTCGGTGCGCAGAGCACCTGGGCTTTGCCTCAGGCTGGGGCTGCCAGCACAGGACTGCCCGGCACGAACGGAGTCAGGTACAGACCCACTTCACCCCTACATACTGTGCGTGTGTCTGACAGACCTGCTGTGCTCAGGCTGCGATACCTAGGAGCCTCTCTGTCCCAGAGGGTGCTCTCCTTAGGAGTGAGAGCTTTGTGTCCAGTGCAGTGGGTGAAAAGGCTTCTCCTCTGCTTTCCCTTTCTTTTCTCATGCTTGAACTGCAGTGCCTGGCTGCTGGTCTCCATAAACCACTGGAGAAAGCAGTCAGGTTGAGATTCTGCAGGTTTGAGAAACCCAACACAGCCTTCACTGTTAGTTATTTTCAAGGTGACAAGCAAGGGAGAAAAAACCCAAAGCAGCACTAAGACTAAATTAGCTTTGATTAAGGAATTTTTAAATCCATTGTGAAGATGTTCAGGAAACCAAAACAGTAATTTGCATTCCTCTTCCTTGAACCATACTGACCCCTCTCTATCTGAAATCAGTGGGGCAACCCTAGCAGTTTGAATGGTGGCCAGGCTATTCATCAGGCTAAATACTGATGCAGAGCAGAGATGCCACTGGATAATTGCAGAAGAGGCTCCTGTTGCACCTGTCAAGGTGCTGTAGGGCTTTGCTGCTGAGTTGGTGGATGAATGGAAGCACAAGCTGGACTCTGGGTGATTTAAAATCCAGCTGAGCCTCACCTTGTGAGGGTTTTGCCATGTCCTTTATCTTTCCTAGAATCACATAATGGTTTTGGTTGGAAAAGGCCTTCAACATCATCGAGTCCAACCATCTATCCAACCATAGTAGACCATGTCACCACGTACAACATCTACTCTTAAACACCTCCAGGGATGGTGACTCAACCACCTCCCTGGGCAGCCTGTTCCAATATCTGACAAAACAGCTTCAGAGCTCTTCAGCTTCACTGAGCTTCAGTGACTCTCTCCAGCTGGGTGCTCAGGGTGGGCTCTGGCTCTCACTTTGGAGGAAGGGCTGGCAGCTGTTGCAGTGCTAGCTGGGGTCTAGTTTTCCTTGGCTCTTGGAGCTGTCACCCCTCAAACACTCCAACTCTTATGGAGAAGTCCTGCTCCATTGTCACCGTGGCTGCTCTCTGACAGGGCTGAGGCTGGTGTGCATCTGGAAAGCACAGGCCTGCAGCCCCCATCGGTGAGCAGCTGGGGCTGAAGCAGGGCTGTGTTTGCACCTTACAGGGTGGGAGGAAGGGCTTCTCTCTGGCTCTTGCCAGCTAAATGGAAACCAGTCCCATGGTCTGACAGCTCAGCTCCTTTCCACGGCGTGGGCTGCTGCAGCTGCTTATCCCCTGGGGGCTGCAGTGGGGATTTAGGGGCTGTGGGAGATCAGTGTCACAAAGCATGCACAGAGGGCATGGCCTCTCTGGTGCCTGGATGCCCAACCCAACCCTGATCACTACTGATCAGCTTGCAGGGCCATGACTCTTGCTGCACACAAGCCTTTGCTCGCTGGGGTCTTCTGGCTGCTCTGTGACAGCACCAAGCATCTGCAGGCCTTAAACTGAGGACCAAGTGAGGGGCTGCCTGCCTGCTCCCCCCCTGTGTAAGTGACTGTCACCGTGTGTGCCTTCACTGTAAAGAATCCAGGTGCTGAACCACTGCCTGAGCACCTGAGAACCCGAGGTGAACTTGCCTGGGCTGATCTACCTGTCTGAGCTGCCCCAGCTAAATGCAGAGATAGGAGATCTAGCAGGGTGCTGAAAGCACATCCTGCTCATTACACAAGGCACAAGGGTTTGAGGTTTGCTTTGCATCTGGTTGTATTTTAAGCAGGATGGTGAATCTTGAGATATTTTCCTTGAGCTTTGTGTCAGGACTTCCCCCTCTTCGGGGCCACCTAGGTAAATGACTTCCTGCATCCTGTTCTTCTCTCTCACGCTCTTTTTCTTGGGTTTTCTTTGCACCTGCTGACTTTTCAAGGCATCTTAAGCATCTGCAGTGCTTCTCTGTTCCAGACACCTTCAGATAGGGCTGAAAATCAGCCCTCAGTGCTGCCCACAGGAGCCCCCAGTAAGGCTCTTGCTCTACAGAAGCTGTCAAAATCCCCCTTGCAGGAGCTGCTGGTCGGTGGGTGCCTGGAGCCCCCCTCCTTCCCCACAGCCTGAGTGTGAGTCACAAAGTGACTCCCAGGGTGGGAAGACTGAAAACAAAGAGCTAAATGCTGTGGCAGTTGTCCCAGGAGCCTGTCTGGAGCCGATCAGGGGCTGGGTGTGCTGGGTGCTGCTGAGGGGGACACAGACTATCCTGGGGGGAGCAGGGAGGTGCTAGAGGAGGGTGACCCGGGCTCCTTACCTTGCACTGAGCCCATGGGCCAGGCTGCACGGACTGGCAGTAGTGGGACAGTCAGGAGGAGACCTGGAGGTGCCAGGCAGGGCTCTGGGGAGTGGCAGCCTGCTCTGCTGGGTCCCAGGAGCTGCGGGCAGCTCTCGCCAACCGCTCAAACCCTGCCACAGGCGAGTGCAGGCACAGCTCGTGCTGGGTTACTGCAGGGCCCCCTCTGCTCCCTGCTCTGGCTCTGGTCTTTCCTCCAGCGCTGCTGAAGGTGGCTCTTGTGGCCAGAACATCTGGGCCTCTCCAGGACAGGCAGCCTGGGGACAGCAGAGGAGGGCAGAGCCCTCCCAGAGCACCGGGACTGCTGCCGTACCGGTGGTGGCCTTGGCTGTGGATGAGCAACGCTGTGGTGGCCAAGGTCTGGCTGTTGGAACCTGTTTCACAGCTCAGCTGCTCATGGTGTGTGAGGGGTGAGGTGGCTGGTAACTGGCAGTAACCCCTGGGCAAGCCAGCCTTTCTGGGGGCTGCGGGTAAATCTTTGCTGGGGCAGCAGCTCTCTGAACACGTGGAAGGGCAGGCAGACTGGAGTGACAGCCACCCTCCATGCAAAGCCTGCACCCCCAGCAGAGAGCCTGCTCCCCTGGCTGCCCTCTGTCTGTCCCTGCTGGGCTGGGAGTGTGCCTGAACATGGGTGCACTGCCTGGGCTGCTTGTGCCAAGTGTGACCTGAACCCTTGGCAGAACCCAAGCTGGGCCGAGACCTGAGGATGCTGCTGGGAGCTTGCCTGGCTCCAGGGCTTGTCTGGGAGGAGGTTTTGCAGGCAGGACATTTAGGAGCTGTCTCTGTGTCTATAGCTCCCTTTCTGTTGGTTAACACTGGTGCTTTCCACTAGCTGTATCTGTGGGAGCCCCTGTCCCTTGCAGGAGCACACATGGATCACAGATGCAGCCCGTGGAGAGAGGCAGCAGCTGGGGGCTCAGCCAAACCCACCCCAGAGAACAGCCCAACAAAGACGTGCAGTGGTGGCTCCTCATGGATGAGGGATGATGTCTGGATTGCCAGGAGTGTTCCCCTTCCTCCCTGCCAGACAGACAGATGCACACAGGGGGGCAATCTCTGCCCTACGTGAGAGGGACTCTTTCAGCACCAGCTGCCAGCCTGAGATGGCTTTTCCCTTGTCACCCCCATGCTGGGCTTGAGTCGGAAATGCTTCTGGGTGGGTGTAATTGCTCCTGGCTGGGGTTCCAGGCTGGGGCTCAGGAAACCCATGTTCCAGCAGAAAATAATCTCATTTCTGTGAATTAGGGGAAACCCGAGTAGCCAACTGTAACAATGGGTTTCATTTAATTCCTGAGCCCCAACATTCCTGGGTTATTTTATCCCTGAGGTTCCCTTCTGCCTCCCTCAGCTGGGCTTGGCCTGGTGGTGAGTTCCTCTTCCCTCACCACTGCTCCATCTCCTCCTGCATCAGCGGATAGTGGGGCCCCTGTGGTGGTGAACACTGAGCACTGATTATCCTGCACTAATTGGCTCACCCAGGGTTTTGTGTCTGCAGGGGTGTGCAGCACTGCTCGGTGCTCTGAGCTGGCATGTGCAGTGCCTGTGCTCGGAGGGAAGGGAGCAGCAGCCCACGGTGGCTCCTCTGCTGTCTAATAAAGGTGGTGTGGTGCTCACCCCGTGGCTTTTGGCTCCAGAGCAGCCCTGGGGGATTACTGGCTTTGACAAAACTGCTTATCTTCACAAAGCTCACTGGGATGAGCCAGCTCCTGCCTCTGGGAGCTGAGCTGCAACTGCCAGAAGGGCTCAGAAGCTGTTAGGGAGAGATGGAAAGAGGGTGCAGTCACATACACCCAGTTTCTCCAGGAAACACAGCTAGAAACAGCAGTGCTGAAGCACACATCTCCTGCAGGGCTGAGGAAGAGGTGTAGTTCATTCTGGAAAGCCTCCTAACTCCATGTGTGGTTGTGACAGTCACTTCTAATGGGTGGGAACAGCCCCCAGTACAGGCTGGTGGTGGCATGGGCATGCTGGGGCTTTGGTGGTGTGATTACATGTGTTTCCTGCTTGCTGTGGGTGCTGCTGGGAGAGAGGGTGGAGCTCAGGCCCCTCAAAACACAGGCTTAATTTCCCCATGCTCTCTAGAGGGTCAGAGTCACTGGAAAACCCAGCAAGGAGTGCCAGGGCTTAAATAGATGCTGATTTCCTTGGCAAGTTAGTTTGCTGCTCGGTGTGTTGGTTCATGAATCCAGCCTCTGGCAGACACCACTGGGGTCTGCAGAGGGGGCACGCTGTGGCAAGGCCCTTGTCCTCAGACTGGTGCTGCTAACTGGCTCTGTGAAGCAGGGCTCATCTCCCCAGGCTCCCTGGCAGCATCCTGCCCACCCCCTGCAGAAAAGCATCCGTCCCTGGAGCAAGAGCCACCCCGTTGCTGCTGCTGTGCTGGGAGGTACAGGGAAGGGTGCTCCTGCAGCACAGTGAGTAGAGCTGCAGGAACCAGACTGCTGGGGATGGATTCGTTGCTGCCCCAGCCAGGTCAGTCCCCACTGTTGCTCTGCTGGCCCCTCTCAGCTTTTGTGGCTTTGGGTGCTGCTCTGGGCTGTGCCTACAGATAAGGTGGGCAGCTCGGGGAGGCTTTAGTTTAAAAGCTGGGGGCTTGGGAAGCATTATTGTGGTATTCCTGAGAGGAGCCTGGTGCTGCACCTTCAGATCTCCCATGGGGAGGAACCCATGGCCAGCGCTTTGTAGGATCAGGAGGTGTAACCAGAACCTGGACTGGGCCTTCCCTTTTCTCTTCCCTCCTTTGCATCTCTCAGCTCTCTCTGTAGGCACGGGAACAAGCAGCTTGGGTGGTGATGAGTGGTTCTGCTGGGCCCATTGTGACATCCTGGAGCCCTTGTGATCCTGCACTCTTCCTGAGTGGGAGCAGGGGATTCTCCTCTGCTTGGTGGCTGGAGCAAACCGTGAATCCACGTGGCTGCATGGATGGCACTAAAAGGTTCCCCTGTAGAGGGATTTGGTCTGGGTTTTGGCATCTGCTTGAGAAGAAAGGGGACAAACTGCTGTCTGATCATTAGTGTCACCTGGGGAGGGGCTCAGACCTTTGGGTGGTGTGGTAACACTTGGTGTTAGTGTGAGGCAGGGCTGCATGCAGCCCCGAACGGGGAGAGGTGTTGGCTTAAAAAGGGCCACAGAGACACTGTGAAAGGGGAATATGTGGCTGGTGTGCTGGGGAGAGGAAGGGAGAAAGGGCTGTGTCCGGTGGGGAGGGTGGATTGCTACACACCTCCCTGATTCTGCTCTGTTAGGATGTGCCTGTGTGCAGCTTAGCTGGTGCCCAGCTCAAACCTGGCCACCTGGGGCTTAAAATGGCAGCAGCTGTGGGCACCAGGCTTTCTCTCTGCCCTTGTGCTTTGCTGTCTCACTGGGGCTGCAGGATCTTGAAATTCTGGAGAAGCAAGTGGTTTTGTCATACTTAAATACCAGGCTGTCCCCCACCCCCCTGGGGCAGATTGCCTGAGAACTGGTGATGGGAAATCTTACTGGGATCTTCTTGCTAAATCTTTGAGGGTGGTATCTTATTTTGCATCCTTTTCTTCACAACCTCGTGACCCCGCTACACTCAGTCACCTCCAGCACACAGAGCAGCAGGAGAGCAGGATCTGCAGTGAAGGGGAGGACAGCACTGGGCCAGGGAGGAGGAATCAATACCAGGAAAGGTGCAGAGAATTCAGGCATTGGCTTTGAGGAGTTGCAAGCACAGCCTGAACGTTTGGCTGGGAGTCAGAGGCTCTGACTGGTTAGAAATGTCATCTGTGGGCATCGGGCAGCAGGTGCCTCAGGATCCCCCCATCTCTCCAGGCTGCAGTGCTTGCTCTTGCACTGCTGCTTTCCTGATCTCCCTTACCCAAGAGCCCCACCAGTTTGCAGGCATCAAGTTTTCTCTCAGCTGAGCGTGGCTTGAGGATCAGCAGAGCTTCACCCCAGCCTGGCTCTGGTGATGCTGGAGTAACCTGAGCCTGAGCTGATGAACTGTTTGTGCTGCTGAGCCTGCACGCAGAGCAGGGGCACAGCCCAGTTACACGACACCAATATCCTCTTCCTCCTCCAGAAAACCTGAGGGCAGGCTCTGAGCAGCACTTCTGTGCCCTTTTGGGCACAGCAACACTTCCTCCTGTGGCTGCAGATCTACCCAGGCAGCCTGGTGGCAGAGGCACCTCCAGGCAGCGTGGAGTCCCTTGGTTTCATCAGCCTTGGTCTGGGCTTTCTGCAGAGGGGAGAGAGAGCAGAGTGGGGCAGCCCCTGTTCACAGGGGGTGGTGTAGGTGGGGCAGCACACCCCATGGCACTGCAGCTGGGATGCTCTGTGTGTGTTTAGTGCTCGTGAAAGAAGCAGCACCAGGTTTCACCATCAGCACATCAGTTGGCATAAGGCCCCCAGCAGCACCAGGTTTCACCATCACATCACTTGGCATAAAGCCCCCAGCAGCACCAGGTTTCACCATCACATCACTTGGCATAAAGCCCCCAGCAGCACCAGGTTTCACCATCACATCACTTGGCATAAAGCCCCCAGCAGCACCAGGTTTCACCATCACATCAGTTGGCATAAGGCCCCCAGCAGTCAGAGCTGACACTGCCTCACACAGAGCACAGCTGAGCAGTGGCTGTGTCACGGTGTGATCTGCCTGCAGTGCACTTGCAGTGCCCAGACCATGACTGCTTCCAGATACTTCCATTCCTTACCCATTTCCCTCTGCAAATCCTGAGGGCTCATCTCGCTTCGTAGGGCTCTAGTTCCTGGGTGACTTGGCCTTGAGCCTTGCAGCACAGCAGAGTGAAGAATTTCTCTGCCAGACTTCCTGACGTGTAGTTACCAGTGATCCCCTTCCCAGAGCATCTCTGACTTTGCTTCCTTCAACCTCAGGTGTAATGACCTTGTGCTTCAGCCCTTTGGAAGGATTCCCCACTGCCCATCTGCCTTCCTGGCAGAGCGGAAGGTTCAGCTTTGTGCTCTGCTGTGTTTTTACCTTCTGTGAGGAAGTGAAAGCACCCAAGGTGGCTGCTGGGCTTCGTGGTGTGATGATGAAGCACAAGATCTTCAGTATCAGTCACGTGCAGGGTCACAGGCGGGGGTGGAGGGGCTGCCCAGGCACCCTGTTGTCATCTTGGCTGCTCAGTCAGAAGAGGGAAGGAGAGAGGTCCACTGCCTCTGATTTTTGGGAGCAGGTCTCTGACATTCCTTTTCATTATCTGGTCCCAAATACCTTCCCTGTCTGCAGCTGGAGAGGGAGCAGCCTAGCCCTCATCTGGAGGGGATCCCAGAGGAGCAGAAATGAAGCAGAGGGATGAGATAGAGGAGGAAATACCTGAGGAAGAGCTGTGATGAAGAGGCTGAGTCAGGGAAAAGTCATCAAGAGGAGTCATGGCATCTGATTCAAGCCCTCTGCAATCATGGGGAGGATTTCCACTGTGTTGGGTTCATTTGAACTGGGCTGGAGCAGGAACAATCCATTGCATCATTTGAAACCATTGCAAAATTTGGGGTAGCAGAGGGGAAAACACAGTCTTTGAAAGAGAGAGAAGGGAAACCTTTGCGGTCTGGAGAGCTTTTTAAGGGTCTGGAGAGCTGTTCTTGCTTGGCCAGGCTGTCAGCACAGCGCTGGCCCTGGGTGCTGCCCAGGGCTCCTTCAGCAATGAGCTCAGCATGCCTGTGGGAACGTGCTTCACACTGCAGCAGGTAGGAGAGGAGGGAGGTGGGGATGTGTCCCTGTGGTGAGGATGGAACACAGCCACGTGTCACTCTCAGAGGTCTTTCCAGCTCTGGTCACTGCTGTGGCACTGCAGACAAGGACTGTGGCAGGGCTGAAGAGAGGGACTGCTGGCCATGCTGCTGGTTTGGGAGCTGGGAGGGGTTTGGTGCCCTCCCTAGGTAGTGGAGGGCATTTGACCACCTTAGTCTGCTCCGTGGGTTCCCAGAGGTGCTCTGGGTTTGGTGCTGTTCTCTGTGTTTCAGGGAGTCCTTAGAGGCACCTGTCCCATGTGCATGAACTGTGGCTGGTGTACATGGGCCCACATCAGCTGGAGGCACATGAGCCACCCAAGACACTGTCCATGGGTGACTTCTCTGTGCCAGCATGTTGGATTTCAGATGTTGCTGCTCTGCTTGCATGGCTCCCACTTGCTTTCTCCTCTAGTGACCCCTCCTCAGCTTTATGCTGCTGCTCACCATTTCCTTCCCAGCTCCTGCCATCAGCTAACCCCTGTTTGCCCACAGAGCAGCTTAGGGGGCAGCTGCCAGTGCTGGGAAGCAGCATCTGGAGTGGCCAGCACAGCCAGGGCTCAGTACCAGCCACAAACCCACGGCTGAAATGCAGGGAGAAAAGCTGTTTTCATTCCCCCACCAGCCAGGGGATCCCTGAGGCAGCAGCTGGGGCCCTGTGGAGCTGGGTCTGTGCTGGGGATTGCCAAACTTGCTGGCCTTGCCCCTCTCTCCAGGGCAGCTCACTGCTGGGCTTTGATCTTGCCCTTAGCAGGGCAGGAATCTCAAGCATGTTCAACAAGGTGCCTCCAAGTCTGCCACAGGTCTAAGCACGGATGTTCTGCTTGCCCAGAACACAAGCTAACCAGCAGAGAGTGTGATCTGTGTGTTTTGCTGCACCCCAGCTGCACATCACGTGAATGTGGTTATAATCCTCCTCTCCATCTCCCCTTATTTTCCTACATGGCCAAAACAAACAGATTAGGAACCTGAGGGCAGTGTTTGGTGTCCCAGCCAAAGGAAGCTGGGTGCCAAACTCCTCTAATTCTCCAACCTTTCCACCCTTGTTCCCACATCTTGCAGTAACCCCACAGGTGCACAGGGAGAGCCAAGACTTGATGCTCTTCAACCCAGGACCACAGCTGTGTGTGCTCTAGTGCTTGTCTTGACCTTTCCCTGCCTCAGTTTCCCCACCTGGAAAGCAGATAACCCTTCCCTCCTTTGAGCTGTACAGCTGCAGCTTCCCATACAGCGTGGGGGCTCATGCTTTGGGGAGCAGTGTTGCTCTGGGTGGAGATAAGTCACCTGGAAGGTCTCAGATGAGCTTTGCTGCCTCCCAGCAGTTCCTGGCTGTATACTCATGCTGTGGTGCAGCAGTCCAGCTGCTCATGGGAAGCTCTGCAGTAGAGCAGCAAGAACAGGGATGATGCCCTGTGGGATCAGGGAAGGGGGTGGAAACAGGGTTCACCAACAAACAGGGATAAGTCTAGCCCAGCATCCAGTCAGGAGGCAATAGGAGTGGAAATATGGACCTGAGGTTCACCTGGGAGTGAAGTAAAACCCACTAGGTAGCTCTGGTAACGACTGGGCTCCTTAAATGCAGCTGCTGGACCAGTGGGCAGAGGGTTCCTGGGTGAGGGTCTCAGGTGGGGCTCATCTGAGCAACAAATCCCTGAGCTTATATTCAGGGCCAGCCCCTCAGCGGGGAGCAGTGCACTGCTGAAGTGTCTGGGGGTTGTTAGGGGTTGGGGTGTGCTGCTGGACTCACACCTTTCTCCTTTGTTTCCTCTCCAGTGCCCCAAACCTGCCGGTCAAGATGCCCAAACCCAGCAAGGTGACGCAGGCCCTGGCAGGTAAGGATCCTGCTCTGCTGTACCCGCCCTGTCCCCAGGGTTACACGAGTGCTTTGCCCTTCTGTGGCACTTGCTTCCCTTTGTTAGCCTTTAGGAAGAGCCCAGAGTGTCACTGACACTTGGGGATTCAGGCCCAGTGACTTACCAGAAAGGGAAAGAGGGTGAATTTGGGGGAGAATGGGGTGCTCGAGCTTTAGTAGCTGCTCTTCTCATCAGCTCTGGTCCTGAGGCTCTCCAAGTGGGTGGGTTTGTTTGGAGGGTGGGTATTCATCCTCTCCCTGTAGGTGTGGATGATGGGGGGAGCACGTGGCTCAGGCTCAGTGCTAGCTGCTCCTTGCTTCTCTGAGTGAAGGGTGCTGGGAGGTGGCGTGTGCTCTCTGACGTGGGGGGTTCAGTGTGGCTTTATTACCAAAGCTCAGGTGGTCTTTAGCTTAGAAAAGAGCCTGTGATGCCTTATCCTGGGGAAAGAAGGGGAAGGAAGCTGACTCAGACATTGTTTCCTGTGGGAGCAGAATAAGGATTTGCTTGTTAGCACCCAGACCTGTGCACACAATGCCAGGCACACCAAGGAGTGTGTCGGGGAGGGATGGGGGCAGTTTTCAGTGCTCCTTTTGGAGTGGCTGTGCCTGTTAAAGGTGCAGTGGTGTTTCCTTGAAAACAACTGGTGCCTGCAGTGTTTGCAGCTCCCAGGGGAGGTGTTTCCATGCCAGAAGCCAGGGGCACACCAGTGCCAGGCCGTGGGTGCTGGTGTGGAGATGCCTGGGGAGACATGCTCTGCCCAGAGCGAATGTCCGGCTGTGCGCCCGAAGCTGTGTGGTGGGGTGTCTCCTGGGCTTCTCTGTGCCCATTCCAGACCCTACAGAACACCTGTTAGCCCTGTGCTTCCTCTGCCTGGTGTCCACACGTGGTCTGCTGAGGTTATTAGCTCCTTGGACACTGAAATCTGCTCCTGAGCAAGTGGGAACAGTTAGGTTCTCAGTCTTAAAGCAAATGCTAACCACCTTATTCCAGGCAGGGGAGTGGTGCTCAGCCTCTTCCCAAGCATCAGGCTTCCCTCTGCCTAAAAATGATGCCCAGGTTGATGTTTCCAGTTGTCTAATGTTGTCACCATTGTGAACACTGCCTTGTGTGTGTGTGTAGCCAAACAGGCCCTGGGTAAAGACTGGGTGTCCTCTGACAGCCTGCAGACATCTGTCTCCCCATTAGCAAATCAGTCTGTGTGGAAATGAGGTTTAAAGTCAAGCTCAGACCTCATCTAGCTGGATGACCTGAGCAGAACAACTCTCCTTGCTTCTAACAGCTCTGAATTTCATCCCCTGGCTATTAGCACTGACTGTGTAATTAGGTGTTTAATCACTTCAAAGTAAATACAGCCAAGAACTGAAGAGCCTGGGTGGATCTAGGCTGTGTTAATGTTGTTAACTGTCCTGCATGTGCAAGTCATCCGCTGTTAATTTGGGAGAGGTGAGTGCTCATGATCCATTTATACCTGTTGTGCTGTGTTCAGGTGTGCCAGGCTGCAGGAGAGCTCAGCAGAATAAGCCATTTACCACCATTTAGTAAAATAAAATGGAAAGGTTAAGCTTGCAATTGGTATCTCTGCTCTTGGAGGCTGGGGCTGCAAAAGAGGGGATAATTAATGATTTTAATAAGCTTTACCTCACCAGAGGCATGCTAAGTTGCTGGGGTGAGTGTGGTCAGCACAGAAGCAGCTCCCTTTGGAGCCAGGGTGTCACAGGACACAGCTCTGATCAGTGCTGGGCTGCCTCTAAGTGTGATGGAGAGAAAGCTGAGTTTGAGTCTCTCCTCGAAATGGTGCAGAAGCAGAGCAGAAATGCAGACAAGCTAATTAGCAGGGGAAAGGAAAATACATCTCTGGGAGTATTTCTGATTAAAAGGCCAAATTTGATGGCAACATGAATTGGCTGGGTCTTTAGGGACACCTCCTTCCCCTCTCCACTCTGGGCTGTGTTTCCAGAGCCTCTTCTGGGAAGTGGTGTTCTGTTCGTGTCTGAACACCCGCGGATGGTGGTGGAGATCCTTACTGTGCAGGCTGTTCTCTGATGCACAGGCTGGGCCCCTCTTGTTCCTGCTGTGTGACTCCTTCCTTCAGTGTCAGTGCTGGAAGAGCTTGGGGCCCCAGGGCTCGGGTGGCATGGGCAGAGGGCAGGTCAGGTGTGAGCTGGAGGAGGTTTGATCCAGGAGTCTCTCGACCCTCGGGCTCCATCCTGAGGTGCCTCTCAGCAGCTTTGGCTCTGGTTTGAAGCAGGAGAGGTGAAACCCCTGGATATTGTGGGTGATGTTCCTGCAGCGCTTCTCAACATCTCTTGGGTGGGGAGGGAGCTTGTGCTGGGTAACCAGGAGGCCGGGGATGCTGTGTGGTTTTGTTTGTGTGACCAGTGCCTGGGGCTCTGAGGGGTTTCCCAATGCTGTGTCTCCTAAAAGTACCACTTGGCATCCCAGAAATAGTGAAAACCACGTTTTGTACAAAAACCCATTTCTTTTTCCTTGCTTTCTGCTGTTTTAATACAACAAGGTGCATGTGGAAACTTCTCTGAAGCTTTTTCTATCCCTCTGAGTCTGGTTAGAGGGGTGAAGTGCTGGGACAGGTCTGAAGCCAGCTCTGGAACCTCCGTGTCTGAAGGATCAGCTGGACTAACTTCTCTTTGGAATACCGGCCTGAGCTGGTGTGCCTCGGGGCGGGGGGGGAGCTAGGTGGAGGCCCATCTGAAACTCTTTAAGATGAAGGCTGGACATGAGCTTTCTGTTCCCCTGCTTCCCAGAGCTGGGGCGCTGGGATCACACTAACCATCGCTTTGCTAGTGGGCCTGGCTGTGCAGAGTAGCTGTCCTGAGATCTTGTGTCACTCTAGGGTAAGCATTGCTCTCTCCCTTCTACCTGCTGCAATCCAGGACTGGAGCCAGAGCTGTTCCAGAGGCACGTGGGGATCAGTAGCCGGAGCTGGGGCGCGGTTGGGCTGGGGGTGTGAGGAGTGTGTGGGGAGCGTCCCTTCCCTTGCCTGAGGGTGTTTTCCCCTGCTCAGCCTCTGCACAGGATGTTACACAAGGCCCTTGTTTACATGGCAGGCAGAGAAAAGCCCATGGTGTCACAGCATCAGTGACAATGGCTTTACCCCAAGGTTTCAGCAGTGTACTTCAGGCCATATAAGTACTTTGAGAAAACTGGCAGCTCTCTGAGCATGGGGATCAGATCAGATGCCTGAGGGGGCTTTGCAGGGCTTTCTGTCTCTCCCTTCATGCAGCTCTTGCAGGGAGGAAACTCGGTGTCCCATAAGTGTGAACATCTTCCAGGTTTTCAAGCTTCTGGGGTAGCTGGTGAGCACCAGGAACTCACGGGTGTCCAAAGCAGTCTTGGTGTGGGCATGCTGATCTTGTTACAGCTTGGCCCTTGTGTCTCTGGGTGGGAATTTATACAGGTCCAGGGTCAGATGTGCTCCTGACTGAACTCCAAGGGTGTCTGCAGCAAGAGCTGACCTGCAGATGTGACGTGTGCCTGTGCATCCATAGTGAGTGCCAGAACAATGCACACTCCCACGCTGGGCTGGGGTCACAGGAGATCCCTCACTGGGGACTTGTGGGAGGGTGGTAGATGCTGAGATAGCCAGCATTGTATTAGAGCTTTAGAGGGGAGGCATTGCTGCTGGGTTTTGAGATGAGCCAGCAGAGCAGTGTCACCCCAGCACGTCCCCTTTCTGCACGCTCTCTGGACTTGAACCTGCAGAGGATGAGTCACTGTGTGTGTGTCTCTGAAGGCAGCAGAAAGTGAAAGTGGAACGTTACCTTTTCCAAGAGAAAGTTCCTGAAATAAAGGTTTCTTTTCCTTGTGATCATCCGTGGGGCTGGTGGGGAATGCTGGCTGTGTTATTACAGGTATGAGGGGGGCTGTGTTTGGGGGGGCTGAACTCTGCTGCGGGTCTGGGCTCTTCAGTTGCTCTGATTTTTGAAAGCAACATTTTGTCCTCTAACAGTAAGAGTGTAAGTCAGTTGTTCAGCCTCTGCTTCTGCCGTGTTCTTGGCTGGGTTTTTGGCTGGTTGTGTTCCTGTTAGCAGGAGGGTATCGATCTCTTAAGGAGAAAGCATTCATTTTGCCTTTGCCCATCAGTCAGCTGCGTGGGGTGGTGATAATCCCTGCTTGCTTGTCATGTCAGTCTCTGCAGGCAGTGTGGCTGCACTGCATACAAGCTGGGGGTTTTGGAGACAACTTTGCCATCTCCTCTGCTGCACTGATTCCAGGGAACTGCATTTGCAGCCTCGGGGGGCCAGGCTGAGGTGGCCTCCCCCAGCTGTGGGGAGGTCCAGCATCTTCCCTGTTTCTCAGTACACTGGTCCTTGGGGCTCTCTAACTGGCATGAGTTGGCACTGCTCCTCTGGAGATACCTCCCACTGTCCTTTAACCTCCTGGAAGGGGGACATCCTGCCTGGTGCAGGTGTCAGCTCTGGTGCTGTTGCTGGGCTTGGGGTGTTCAGTTGTACTTGCTCAGACAAGTTGCTTTTGTTACGGGGACACTTTAAGCTCTCCCTGAAAGCTCCCTGGGAGCCTGCTTAGAGGTTTCCTGCTGTTGGGTTGCACCCATAAGGGGGTTTTGAGTTCTGCAGGTGGGAAGACACTTCTTGGGAAAGCACAGGCAGGTGTGTTCTTGAGTGTGAAGCTGAACAGCAATGTGCTGCCTCAGGAGTGTTATGACTTGTAACGGGCCGTGTGTCACAGGCAGACACCAGCAGGATCAGCCTGTAGCTCTGTGCCAGTTCTGCCTTCAGGGAATGGCTGTCCTTTTTAATGATTCATTAGCGTTAACAAGCTGCATCCCCCAATCCTGCTGGCTGGGGTGGGGGAGGCCAGACTAGCATTGCAGCAGGGGCTGCTAGGAAGGGGGGACAGTGTGGGGTGAGTGGGGAGCTGCCACCGTGGGTCAGAGTGGGCTCGTCTGGCAGGGGTTGAGTGGGGCAGCTCCAGCCCCCCGTCAGCCTGGCACTGCCGTGGTGGTTGAAGGCAGTTAAGCTGTGCTCTGGGGGTCAGTTGGTGTGATGTAGCTTTAGGGGGGAGCAGCAGTTTTAGGGGCTTGAAGGTGATGCCCCTCACCCCTCAGGCCCCCTGGGGTCAGGGCTGCTCCCAGGGCTCTGGTGAACAGGAGAACTCCACCACAGCAGACTGAGGAGCCCTAGAACCAAGGCAAAGAGGCAGGTCCTGCTCAGCATCACAGGAGCGACTCGTGCCCCTGTTTCCCTGCTGTAACTGGCTGCCCGGGCTCCTCTCTGCAAGCCCCCAGCTCCCGTCCTTGTGCTGACTCCGACCCCGTGGCTTCCCAGACGTTTCACGTGCTCTGAACGAAGGGCTTGGGTTTTGCTTTGTCTTTTTTACATCTCTCTGAAAGGTTGAAGTTGTTTTAATGAATGTGTTTCCCCGTTGTTTCCCTCCTGCATGTGGATCTCGTGCTGTAGGCATGACGGCTATTCTGATGTCAGCCGCTGGACTCCCCGCGCACCTCACCTGTGTGCCGCCAGCTGCCAGCACCCATAGAGCCTCTAAAAAACACAGCTCAGTTAAGGAGGGGAGGAAAGTGTCCAAGAAAGGTAGTTCCTGCTCAAACTCTGATATTTGCTTCCATCTCCTTCTCTTTATCTCTCTGCACTTGTTCTGCCTCCCCCTCTCCTCCTGTCTCTCCCCCGACCCTCTTGGCTCTTCTGATTTGACTGATGATGTTCGTCCCGCCAGAGAGAAGCAGGGTGTGCCTCCCCTGGCCTGCACGCTCTCTGACAGACTGTAAAATGAGATGGTAATGTAGACCCTGTCCTGTGGTAGCTCTGCTTGTTTCTTTCCACCAGTCGTTAAAGTTGGAGCAGCCCAGTTGTTCTCTGTGCATGTCAGACTTCTGCAGCCTCCCCCGTGGTCCTGCTACACCTTGAGAGCCCTGGGCATCCATGTACCCAGCACCTTCTCTGCCTTGTTGGCAGGACGAGTCTCTGGGAGCTGAGGGACCATCAAGGAGAGAGCATGTACTTCCTAAGGGCTCTCCAAAGAAGGTCTGCTTGTGTGCCGTGCCTGTCATGTTGAGTTATGGGATGAGAAGGATCTTCCAGGCTGGCAGGGCCCTGAGTCACACAGGGCTTTCAGGGTCAAGTTGCCACTTCTCTCTGGGGTGGGAGTGCGGCTCTCAGGTGGACATGCCCTGGCAGGAAGGGCCAGGATACCCCATCTCTCAGCTGAGCCACCTCCAGGGATTTCTCCTCTTCAGATCTCACTGGCATCCCACTCCCTTGCAGAGTGTGTGGCTCCCAATTTACAGCCTGGGTCCAGTCTGTGTGTGGCAGCCGTGGAACTCTGAGGGGTAGATGTGAATCCAGCCTGCTGTAGCTGGAGAGGTTGTTGGCCAACCCTGGCACGGGTGTCCTGGAGTGGTCAACCACCACCAAATCTAAGGTGCTTCCCCCTTCAGATAAGCTAAGGGTGGGTGGTTGCTCAGTGTGAGGATGCTGGTGTTTGAGAGGGGGAAGAGCCCCTAAGGTGGAGGGGAAGAAGCATCCAGCTTTCTCAGGGAGATTTTGGTGCCAGTGTCTCTCTCCTTAGAGTCTGTGCTTGCAGTGAGGGGGCCTGATGGGGAAGGGAGGTCCAAACCTGCGCAGAGGAGGCAGGAAGGGTGGTAGGAGGAAAAGAGGAATGAAATGCAAGGGGAGGTGTCTTGTGGAGATGCGCTATGGAGAGAGCTGGGAGGAGGAGATGTGAGCAGTGAGAAGGAGGCAGAGAGCAAATGTGGAGTAGGATGTGTGATAGAGGGGGTGGAGAAAGCAGGGGTGGCAGGAGCAGCAGGGAAGAACAGGAGGAGCAAAGGAAAATGGGAGGTGAGGAGGAGCTGAGTGGAGGTGGGTGGCAGAGAGGCTGGATGAGGAGCTCTCTGGAGCCAGCTGGCAAGGCAGTGGGGTGATGCCGGCACTTGGTGCCTCGCTCCCGGCATGGGCAGCATCCTCCCTGCAGGGAGGAGGGCTGGGTGGTGGGGACACCCTGCAAACGGTGCCAAACAGAGCTGGGCAGAGGCCTGGCCCTCCCAGGGGCACTGCCTTGCCCCTGTGGCTGGAGGAGCTCAACAGACCGAGGGTCAGGTGTCGGTCCCCTGCCGCTGCTGATGGCACGAAGCTGGGTGTCGAGGGCAGGCTGTGGGTGCAGACACACAGCCCTGCTGCTCCCCAGGGCAGCTGCCTGCCGGCTTCCCCTCCCCGGGGCCTGGGGTGGTCAGCAGTGTGCTCGCAGCACCCGGCCCCCCCGCAGTGCGAGCGGGATGGCAGTGGGGATGTCCCCCCGCTCGGAGCCAGGGGACACAGCACCGACACAGAGCATGAGACGGGTGCTGGGCTGAGGGCCGGAGCAGCGCGCCCCCCGCTGGGTACCCGCCGGGGCAGCAGCGGGGCGGCTGTGGTGGGCCGGGTGTTACACACGCCCGTTCCCCCATCAGCAAAAGCCCCTCCTCAGCCAGGAGCTGGCTCGGCAGCAGCCGGGAGCGCACAGCTCCTGCCGCGCCTGGCCAGGGGCTGGCAGCGCCCTGCCAGCTCGGCGGTGCCACCTGCTGGGACCGGGACACCTCGGCCTGGGGAGGGGGCGGGGGACGGGGCAGTCTGCAAGCGGGGCTGCCAGCAGCTCCTCCCAGCTGGCACGGCAGGATTCGGCCCAGCCACCTCACGCTGCAGAGGAGATGCTCTGCCAGCCCAGCCCTCAGCCTGTGAGAAGGGGAGTCTGGCTCTGCCTTAGTCTGCTTGAGGAAGTGTGACCCCCTTTGCTGGGGCAGGGTGCTTGACCCAGCGGTGAAGAGGGTGCTCAGTCCCTCCTGGGAACAACACCCACCAAGCCTAGGAACCCTGTGGTGCAGTGGAAGCAGCGTGCCTGACTCCTGACCAGGCTGTTCCCTGTCGCTTCCCAGGCACTGCCAGCAGCCAGAGCTGGGCCTGGTGGTTTGTGCCCTGAATTTCTGCATTGCTTCCCCTTCCCTTCCCTTCCCAGGCCCCTCCAGGTCTCTATCACTGAGAGCTGTGTGTGTGGGAGGAGGCCATCAGTGTGCTGAGTACAACTGGCTGGCACCAGAATAGGTGCTGGTGGGTGCAGTGCACCCCTGTGAGCCCCTTCTCACTCCCCCCTGCTGCAAGCCCTGGCCCCACCCTGGCTGAGGCCTGGCAGCCAGCTTGGCAGGTAGCTGTGTGATGTTAAACAAAGGTGCTAATTAGCCAGGACTCATTAATGTTGCTGTTCTGGCAGTGGCTGTGGTGCAGATGAGCTGCTGCTGCGCTGTGGGTGCTGCAGGCCCCGGGGATGCCGTGGTCTCTGGGCAGGCACGGTGTGTGGGTGCTGGCACACAGCCTGGCACGGGCTGCTGCCTGGGTGGCTCAGTGCTGGCACGGTGCTCCCCAGGCTGCTGCAGCCCGTGCCTGGCACCGGCACCTCACTGGGCTGACACCCAGCCTGCCTGGAAGGGAGGTGAGCAGCTTGTCCTGCTCCCTGAGCGCTGCCTGCTGCTGGGGAGGGGAGCTGGCTGCCCCAGGGCTCCCAGGGCTTGTTCCCTTCTGGGCTGGGGGATCCCTGTCTGCTGTGCCCCCGTGGCTCAGAGGTTTCCCTGCATGTCTGCTCTGGGGTGGGTGGCTGCATGCAGAGTGCTGTGGGGTGGGTGGAGAGGAGAGGAGTGTGCTTGTCCTTCCCTGCTGAGGGGGGTGGGATCTGGCTGTGGGCAAGGGGTGTAATCCCAGCTCCCCATATGTCTGTCTGTCTGTCTGCAGCTGTGGCCCAGGCCAGTGCCTGGGTGGCACCTGGGAGCCCACTGGAGTCAGGGGAGCTTGCTGCTTCTGTGGGGACCATGTGCTGCAGGAGCCAGGCTGCCAGAACAGGGATGCTCTGTGTCACTTCCAGAGCAGCCTGGTCTGTTGGTTCTCCTGCTAAAATGCTAACTGTGGAGAAACTGGTTTTAACACTGCATCTCCTCCCCCCTTCCCAGTCTCTGGACAGCCCTCCTGGGGGCTGAGGTCAGTAGGTCCAGCATTTGCAAATCCAGGGTGCAGAGGAGATGAGAGTTGGGTGACTGTGGCAGTAACTAGAAACAGCCTGTGCCTGGCCTGTGTAGGGTATCCCAGAGAAGTGGGATGCAGAAGGAGGTGTGGTACTGCTGCAGGCATTTGGTTGCTGAGCAAGGATTCAAAACACATCCGTTAAATGCTGCCCATGGAAAGGCCTTGCTTCAGCAGGCAGGTGGTTATCTGCAGGGAGGAAGGGGAAGCACTAGAAAAACCAAAGAAATCATTATTCTTCTCTCTGTATAGGAAAGAATGGGAGGTGTTCCTTCACAGCCCAGGTAAAGCCACAGCACCTGGGTGGGGTGATAACAACACTGGTCAGCTCTGCTATTGTCTTCAATCCAGTAGTGAATCCTGGAAACTCTGGGGTCTGAACAGGCTGTGATCCCAGGGGATGGCTGAACAAAGGCTTGGAGGCTTTTCATGGAACCAACAGTCCAACAGGGATGTGATTCCTGTGCTGAAGCATCCATGGCAGGTGCTGTGCCTGCTGCCTGCTCCTCTGTGCTGCCAGGTCTGCTGCCCTGCCCAGGGAGCAGCCTCTCCTGGGAGGGGAGGAAGGCTGTGTGGGCATGGCAAGGCTTCCCTGGGCCTGGGCACTGAAGCACCTGCAGCTGGGGACAGATTGTCTAAAGCAGCTGAGCTCCCCAGCCCTTTCTCCAGACCTTGGTGCATTTAACTGCATCAAACCCAGCAGGCCTGGGCTTCCTGGGGGCTGCATTGCCCCTTTCTGCCTGTCTCATTGCCCCCAGCTCTGTCTTAATGCCAGCTGGTGAGGTGCTGTTACACCACTTGCCTTGCCCAAAACCCCTGCTGTACCCACAGCTCTGCAGGAGCTCTCTGGTCCTCACCCTCCCAGCTCTGCACCAGGACTCTGTCTTCGTTCAGTGATTTGATGTGCATGAGCAGCTCTTGGCCCAGTCATCCCTGTGTCTCTCTGGGCTGCTCCAGAGGGAGGAAGGTCAATGGCAAGAGAGATGCACAGCAGGCTGCAGGGAAGGAGTGTCCTCCAGCTCCTGAGCAAGGTGAATGGCTCTGAAGCTGCTCAGAGCTGCTGTGCAGGTGGGAGTGAGCTGGGCTGTTCTGCCAGGTACTGGGCAGGCGTTGCTGCTGGTGTCACACACCCTCCTGGCTGCCTTCACCACCTTGTCTGCCTGTCTCTTTGGCTGGGGGCTGGAGAAAGCAATGCCAGAGGAGACAGGGAGGAAGGTCACTCCAGGAAGAGCCACCTGGAAAGCACAGGGTAGGAGGATGTGTGCCCAGTCTGGCTGGCAGCACGGGATCCTCGGGAGGGAGAACGTGGCCCCTGTGGATGGAGCGATGTGGCTAATGGCAAGCTCACACCTGCAGAGAGGAAGCTGGAGCCTCCATCTCCCACCTGACCATGAAAGTCTCTTGCAGAGAGCTTGTTTCCAACTGCCACGTGTGGGAAGTGCCACCCTGTGTGTGCCAGCCTGGGCCAGGGGAGCTGGGAGGGCTGAGCCCTGGTGCTGGGCTGAGCCCTGGTGCTGGGCTGAGCCCTGGTGACTCATTCCTGGCTGCCAGCCCGTGATCTGTACACAGGAGGGAGGTCCCAGCAGAGGGGATTCCCAGACCCATTTCTCACCCTTGGCAAGGCAGGGAGCTGTGTCCCTGGTGAGGAGGCCTTGGAGCAGCCTCTGGCACTGCAGGGCTCTTGGCCTGAGAGCTGGAAGGCTGGGCCTTGCTCAGGCTCCTGTTTGTTTCCTGCTTTTCCTGTGGCTGTTCTTGGAAATGCTTTTCCAGGGAATCCTGGCATTCCCTGGAGTGGAAAACACTTGCTGTGTGTCACTCTTTTGCTCGATGCTTATGTGATGCTGTTAGTGCCTTCCCAGCAGAGGGTCTCCAGGGAGCGAGCCTTGCAGCCCTGCCTCAGATGTCAGGCTGTCTCCACATCCCTTCACGGGCTCCTTGAATTGCTCTGTGTGCTCACTCATCCCTTCCTGCTGCTCCCACTGCCAGAAGTCACGTGCTTCAGGGTGGCCAGGAATCCTGGTCTGAAATAGCTCATGGTAATGACTGTGTGCTCACTCAGGAGAGCCCAGCTCCTCAGGCTTCCTTAGCTAATGATTCCCCACCCCTGCCAGCGCCCTGCCTCGCTCTCTCCTGTGGCCTGGCCAAGCTCACTGGCACTGGAAAGGTGCTTTTCCCTGCCTGTCTGCATGGACACTGGCTCTGCTCTCTGTAGAGGTGCCCCCACAGCACCAGGTGCCTGCAGAGCTGGTGCTCAGGGGGTGCAGGTCTGTGCCACCCCGGCCTTGTCCTGTTTGGTGACACCCATGGCATGTGAGCAGTGCTTCCCTCCTGCTTCCCTGGGCTTGCCTCTGCTGTGAGAAGTGGTTACCCAGAGAACAGCAGCTGCCCCTCCTGCCCTGCCACTGGCTGCTCCTTGGGGTGGTGGAGCAGCTCAGTGCTGGAGCTGGTGCAGCTGTCTCTTCATGAGCAGCTTTTTCCACCCCAGAGGCAACACTCGTGGATGCTCATGAACCTTGACAGCCCTGGAGTGGGTAGGAAGAGCTGGAGATGCAGGTTGTACAGGTACCCCCCAGCTCTGGTGCCTGGCAGCTGCATGTGGCAGGCTGGCCTGGCAGGTGATGCCCTGCAGTGGCTTGAGAGCAAAGCTCTTTGGGGCACAGCCCCTCCTGAGGCCCTGGGCTGTTGGGCAGGGATGGTTGTGGCTGGCCTGGCTGCTGCTGGCACTTCTCTGCCCCTGGAACTGCCTCAGCCAGCGTGGGATGGTGAAGAGAAGGAAGAGCTGTGCCTCTGCCAGCCTGTTCATCACAACAGGGCTTTGCCTCATCTCTCCCAGAACTAGCTTTGGCAAGGAAAGGGTGAGGTTCCTCCCCAAGCCAAGTGACAGGCCTCTTACCTCCTGCCAGGTGGGGTCATAAGTCACTTGTACAAACATTCCTCTCTGAGTGTGGTGGAAGAGCCTGGCAGGCTCAGTGACGGGCATGATGATGGGCAAGGAGCTCGTCATCCTTCACCCAGGGCTGGGCACCCTACAGAGGGGTGTGATGCTTCCTGGCTTACACTGAGCCTTGCTGGGCAGCTCTGGAATGATGGGCAGGGAGCTGGGGTGGCTGCTGATGCTCTTGGCACTGGCTGGATCAGGGTCCCGTGTGTGTTAACCCCGCGCTGCCCGTCTGGGAGGACGGGACTGTGTCAGTGCTGGGCCCTGCACACAGGGCACCTGCTCTGAAGCTGGTTTGGTTTAGGTACCCTGGCACTTGCACTGTGTCTGGCTGGACTTGAGTATGTGGAAACCTGAGAGGAAGGAGGAGGCTGCTTTGTGCTCAGGGTGGGAGGCTCGCTCGGGGCCTGAGGGGCAGTGTATCGCTGGCTCTGGGGGTGAGATGGTCCCAGCTCACCTGGGGCCAGGTGGGAATGCCTGTTCTTTGACACCACAGGTGATGTCATCATCTGTCCCAGTGAGACCACAGTGTCCTCGGGTTGGATTTGCTCCTGGCACAAGGTCCAGCTGGGACCTGGCTGGCGTCGCCTGGGGTCTGTGGGGACACCTGGGGTCTGTGGGGACACCTGGGGCCCTGCAGCTACAGACAGACCCCTGGTGTGCAGCACAGGGCACCAGCTTCTGCTGCTGGGTTCTTCCATCAGGGTCCTAATGGTAGCTGCTTCTGATAGCAAAGCCCTTGGGGGGCTCGTAGGGATCAGCTGGAGCAGCCTCTTCTCCCCCTCTAACCCTGATCTCTCTCCTTGGCGTCCTGGCTGGTGACTTGCTTGTGTGCCTTCTCTCTAGCTCTCCCTGCCCGTGGGGCCTCCCCATGTCTGACTTCTCTCTTGCTCTCCTTGTGCAGCGACACCAACTGAGCCAGAAGCAGTGGTGAGGAAGTACCTGGAAGAGGTGAAGGGCTCTCCTGCTGATGAGGTGAGGGGGCAGTGAGGTGACTCCAACCTGCCCGGTGGTCTGTTTGCTGGGGTGCTGTGAAAACCAGAGTGGTGCCTGAGGACCATCCTTGGGCATCTCAGTTGGTAGATGCTGCTTGTGGCACTGCTGGTGCCAGGGGGAGAGGCCTTGGCACTGTCTGGAGCCCACAGGTGGTGACTGCTGACTGACAGTGAAAGCACAGTGTGGGTTGAGGTGATAATCCCAGTGCCTCCTTCCCTTGGAGCTGGCTGCAGGGCCTGGCATGGGGGGAGGAGAGTTTGACTGGGGTGTCCTCTCAGTGCTCATAGAGCTTGAAACTGCAGAGGCCAACCCCCAGCATGGGAGCTGCTCTGTGGAGGAGCAGGACATCCCCCTGCTCAGTTCCCGCTCTGGCTGGTGGCAGCTCTGTCCTGTGCTGCCCAGTGGAGTGGGGTGATACCAGCCAGAAAGGAAACCTGTCTCTGTGCCCCTGCACCTCCAAGGGAAGGACTAAAACTGGAGGCAGACCTTCCTGAAGCGGGTCAGTCGTTACAACCAGCCTGCTCTTGCTGTCTTGGCCTCCAGGACTGTATCATCTGCATGGAGAAGCTGTCCTCACCCTCGGGGTACAGCGACGCCTCCGAGGGCAGCACAATCAAGCCAGACACGGTCGGTCATCTGACAGGCTGCCAGCACTCCTTCCACATGCTCTGCGTGCTGGCCATGTACTCCAGTGGCAACAAGGTACCCAGCTGGCCTGTCCCCTCTGTCCCACTGCGCTGGGTGGCGGGGCTGTGGAGCTCTGACACCCCCGTGTCCCTCCCCGCAGGATGGCAGCCTGCAGTGCCCCTCTTGTAAAACCATCTATGGGGAGAAGACCGGTACTCAGCCCAAAGGGAAGATGGAGGTCTCCACCTTTTCCCAGTCCCTCCCTGGACACAAGGACTGTGGGACAATCCAGATTGTGTACCACATCAGCAGAGGCATCCAGGTGAGTGCACAGCTGCTGCCAGGTAGCACGAGCTGAGAGCGCCTTGGAGAGAAGCACAGGGATCCAGTAACAGCCTGAGGGTCCCCAAAGGCCACCAGCCCCCCTGGCTGCCCTTCAGTGGATGGGTGGCTTGAGGCTCCTCCACTAGAGATCTCTTCCCCCTGTGAGAGTGGTACCAGGGTCTACAACAGCCTTTCACCTACCATAAAGGCGAATGTCTGTGTAAGCAGAGAGGAGACACAGCCCATGCTCACAGGGTGGGAGAGATTCCAGTGGCTGGTTTCACAGCCCACATCTGAGCCTCCAGTGCTTGCAGTGAGCTTGCAGGGGATTGAGCTGGGTGGCCTTTTAGGGCAGCATCACACTGCTTGGACAAAGCTGTAGTTTGGGGCTGTCTCCCAGCAGAAATGAAGGTCACCTGAAGAGCTGGCTGTGTATCCCAGCGTGAGGCTGCTCCTGGAGGAGCTGTGATTCTAGCATGTCCCATGAGAACGAGTCAGATCCCTTCCCTGCACTGGTGGTCAGCAGTGCCTGGCTGCTCTGAGATGGGTCCATGTCAGACCCTGCTGCTGGGGGATTGTCTAACTCCTGAAGATCCTGCTGTCCATGCCAAATGTCTCATCTGTTTTAGGGCCCCGAGCACCCCAACCCTGGCATGCCTTACACTGCAAGAGGGTTCCCTCGGTACTGTTACCTGCCAGACAACGAGAAGGGCAGGAAGGTAAAGTATGACCCCCATAACCTGACCTCTTGGTCCTGTGTGGTAGTGGGGCAGCGTGGCTGCTCCTGGGAGCTGTGCCCATGGTGCTAACCAGCTACTCTGGTGCCTGTCCATGCTGCTTGTTCCTCACATGGGTTTGTAATCCCTCTGCCTGTGGAGGTCTCTGCTGCTTCGTTGCAGCTGTGGCTGTGAAGAGTCCTTCTCCTTCATCCCTCTACTACACCAAATCCCCTCTGATCTTTTGGGAAGAGCCTCCTGGCCTGTCGTGGGCTACACAGTTGTAGGGGTTTGCAGAGAACTGCTGAGCCCAGGGAGTCCAGCTGCTGGCTCTTCCCATCCCCATTTCCTCTGGGTGGGTGTGTTTGAAGGTCTGGGAGATCAGCAGGTGTGGGGAACAGCCCTTCCCTTCCAGGCACCACTTGGGTAAGGAGGAGGTGAGGAAGATCCCCTCCCCTCCTGGGATCTTTGGCTTCTTCCTGCTGGGACAGGGATTTAGGCTGTCAAGCCTCTGCCCAGCTGCTTTTGAGCCTTGAGTCTAGCTGCTGAGAGCCACCTTTGGCCTTTCTCTTCCCCCCTCCAGGTCCTGGAGCTCTTGAAGGTGGCCTGGAAGAGGCGCCTGATTTTCACAGTGGGCACGTCCAGCACCACGGGCGAGAGCAACACGGTGGTGTGGAACGAGATCCACCACAAGACAGAGCTGGACACCAACCTGAGCGGCCACGGCTACCCCGACCCCAACTACCTGGACAATGTGCTGGCAGAGCTGGCTGCCCAGGGCGTCACCGAGGCCTGCCTGGGACAATGAGCTGGGGCCGGGGCCTGGCTGCGCCTCACGCCCCTCCTAGTGCACTTATTCCTGTTGCCTTAAGTTCTGTGTCTGACTGCCTGTCACACTGAGCAATAACACTGGCCCCTGGGAGCCCTGCCTGCTCCCCACACCCTGGGGTTTGGGGGTGGTGGGGGGAGAGCCCTGCCTGCTCCCCACACCCTGGGGTTTGGGGGTGGGGGGGGGAGAGCCCTGCCTGCTCCCCACGCCCTGGGTTTGGGGGAGGTGGTGGTGGGGAGAGCCCTGCCTTCTCCCCACACCCTGGGTTTGGGGGTGGTGGTGGTGGTGGGGAGAGCCCTGCCTTCTCCCCACACCCTGGGTTTGGGGGTGGTGGTGGTGGGAGAGCCCTGCCTGCTCCCCACGCCCTGGGTTTGGGGGTGGTGGTGGTGGGAGAGCCCTGCCTGCTCCCCACGCCCTGGGTTTGGGGGTGGTGGGGAGAGCCCTGCCTGTGCCCCACACCCTGGGTTTGGGGGTGGTGGGGAGAGCCCTGCCTGCTCCCCACACCCTGGGTTTGGGGGTGGTGGGGGGAGAGCCCTGCCTGCTCCCCACGCCCTGGGTTTGGGGGAGGTGGGGGACAGAGCCCTGCCTGCTCCCCACGCCCTGGGTTTGGGGGAGGTGGGGGACAGAGCCCTGCCTGCTCCCCACGCCCTGGGTTTGGGGGAGGTGGTGGTGGGGAGAGCCCTGCCTTCTCCCCACACCCTGGGTTTGGGGGTGGTGGTGGTGGTGGGGAGAGCCCTGCCTTCTCCCCACACCCTGGGTTTGGGGGTGGTGGTGGTGGGAGAGCCCTGCCTGCTCCCCACGCCCTGGGTTTGGGGGTGGTGGTGGTGGGAGAGCCCTGCCTGCTCCCCACGCCCTGGGTTTGGGGGTGGTGGGGAGAGCCCTGCCTGTGCCCCACACCCTGGGTTTGGGGGTGGTGGGGAGAGCCCTGCCTGCTCCCCACACCCTGGGTTTGGGGGTGGTGGGGGGAGAGCCCTGCCTGCTCCCCACGCCCTGGGTTTGGGGGAGGTGGGGGACAGAGCCCTGCCTGCTCCCCACGCCCTGGGTTTGGGGGAGGTGGGGGACAGAGCCCTGCCTGCTCCCCACGCCCTGGGTTTGGGGGAGGTGGGGGACAGAGCCCTGCCTGCTCCCCACGCTCTGGGTTTGGGGGTTGGGGGGGAGACCCCTGCCTGCTCCCCACGCCCTGGGTTTGGGGGTGGTGGGGGAAGGAGCCTTCTCTTGAATGCACTTGTGTCACTGCAGAGGGTTGGTGGGCAGGACCAGCCCCACCCTGAGGTGACAGGGCCCCTTGTGAAGGTAGAACCTTGCCCTGGGGATGCTTAGGGCCAGGACAGGACGAGAGGGGTGCCTCGCTTCTCCTAGCCCTGCTGGGACGCTCACACGGACCTTCCTGCCACCCCTCCCCTCTCTCTGGGGCCTGGTCAGCACTCGCAGGGCCCGGCCCTGCTTTGCCTCGGGCTGCTCCCTGCCCCTGGCTGGGCACCCAGCTGCCTCCCCGGGGTTCCAGCCAGGAGAAAGGAGGGGGACAGTGGCTGCAGGGGCTGGACCCCAGGGCTCAGTGCTTGTCCCTGTGTCACCCTGGGGCTCTGGGCACGGTGCTGGTGCAGGTGACCCCGCAGGGTCCCTCCTGAGCAGCCCCAGCTCTGGCTGTGAGCTGCCCTCCCCACTCATCCCCTGAGCTGGCAGGCCCTGCCCCTCTTTGAGGTGAAACAGCAGCGATTTGGGGCTCTGGGTGCCTGCTGGAGCCTCTGCAGGGAGCAGGTGGCTCTGTGGGGCTGCAGCTGGGAGTGCTGGAGCCACCAGGCACTGATGGGCCCCTCGCCCCTTTCCCCACCTTCGCACCCCTGGGAGCAGGGTGCAGCCAGGCTGCTGCCAGCGATGCTCTGCCCAGGGACCTGCCTGTTCCAGGGGCACATCATCCCAGTCCTGGGCTCTTGCCCTACAGTGTCCCCAGGCCTCTTGTCCCCCAGCTGCTGGAGCCTTCCTCAGAGCTGCTCCTGTGGCCCCAGCCCCGGGAGCTCTGCGCAGGCTCCATCCCTCTGGCACCCCAGGGGCCCTGGTGCCATCTGCCCTTTCTCTTCCTTCCTGGGACGTTTCCCTGGCAGCTGCTGGCTCAGCATCCTCCTGGGACCAGCAGAGCAGGGCGTTTGTCACACAAATACAGAAATAAAGGGGCTTTGGAGCTGTGGAGGGGCTGGAGCTTCCCCAGGGTCTGTGGGCACGGCCTCCCCCTCACCTTCGGCTGCAGGATCTAGGACACAGCTCTCGGCCTCGGCTGGGGGTGCTGCAGCGTTTGGGGCTCTGGGAGCAGCAGGTCCGTGTCCTGAGCTCCTCAGAACCGGGCTGAGGCTGCTCCTCTCTGCCCTGGGTGCCAAGAGGAGAGGTTTGGGGTTTAACCCCCAGCTGCTGCTCTCCCAGCGAGCGGAACAGTGAAGCGAAAACCGAGCGGGCTGCACCCAGCCCCTGCAGAGCCAGAGGGTCCTGTGGGTGTCCCGGGTGTGAACCAGCCAGAGCCCCCCCTGCTCGGGCTGCTCCAGGGCCGGGCATCACCTGCCAGGCTCGGCTGTGGCTGTCACCCCCCACCCTCCATGGGGACACGGGGCATCTCCCAAATCCCGCTGTGGGTGCAGAGCCCCAGGATGGCTTAGCCCCCACCCCGGGGCAGGGGGATGTGGGTGGCACAGGGGGGGTAAGCAGCAGAGCCTGGTGCTTGGGTGCTGCTGTGCAGGGGGTGCCTTGAGCCTCCCAGCCTGGGGCAGGGGTAGCGCAGCCCGAGGGGGAGGCTCGGGGTGGGCGTGGGGCGACAGCACAACCACGGTGGTGGGTGAGCCCACCAGTGCCCATGGTGCTACCAGACAGGTCTGCCCCACAGCCCTGGGTACCCCGGGCCCTGGCTGGACCCCACAGGGGGGTTTCTCCTCCCCCTGGCGCCGGCTGGCCCGCAGCAGGGTGGTTATTATTGGCTGGGCCTTGGCCCCACAGGTATGCTGGCCCCGGGAGCTGGAACCGTGACTCAGTGTCCCCCTGCCTCACCCTGGCAGGGAGCGCCCAGCGGGGGTCTGGGTGGCACATGGGGGGTGGGAAGGAGGGGTCTGAGTGGCACATGCGGGGTGGCAAGGAGGGGTCTGGGTGGCACATGGGGGGTGGGAAGGAAGGGTCTGGGTGGCACATGGGGGTGGGAAGGAGGGGTCTGGGTGGCACATGGGGGGTGGGAAGGAGGGGTCTGAGTGGCACATGCGGGGTGGCAAGGAGGGGTCTGGGTGGCACATGGGGGGTGGGAAGGAGGGGTCTGGGTGGCACATTGGGGGTGGGAAGGAAGGGTCTGGGTGGCACATGGGGGTGGGAAGGAGGGGTCTGGGTGGCACATGGGGGGCGGGAAGGAAGGGTCTGGGTGGCACATGGGGGGTGGGAAGGAAGGGTCTGGGTGGCACATGGGGGCTGCGAAGGAGGGGTCTGGGTGGCACATGGGGGGCTGGTGTATCCCCACGGGGGTCTGGACCTGGGAGGTACAGCTGGGCGGGAGGAGGGGAGGAGGGATGAGGCTGCAGCTGCGCCTGGTTTCCCCTGCCAGCTGGGCTGCCTAATCTTCCAATGCCCCATTTCCCCCTAATCTGGAGGCACAGGCCGGCCCCTCGGGAGGGGGGAATCCCTTCCCACGCAGGAGCGGGCAGAGCCCTGGCAGACAGGGGAAGGAGCACTCAAACCCCTCACCCGGGGGTGGGGGCTGGCAGGGGACCCTGTGGCACAGCTCCCGTGCTGGTGTCACTGCCTCTGGCCCTGTCCCAAGGGCCTGGGGACCCTTTCCCCACCAAAGGGGGGAGGATGGATGAGGAAACGTCGGTGTGGGGTGGGCCTGGAGCTTGGGGGCCTCCACGCTCAGGCGCTGGGTGGGACCATGTGCCCTGAACACTTGGGGTGCTGGGTGAGCTTTGGGTGTGACAGCTGCAGAGCGCTTCCCTGCCCTCGAGGCAAGGCTTGCTGCACCCAAAACCAGATGGGCACTGGCACGGCCCTCACCCTGGCTCTGAGGGATGGGTGGGCATGGGGCACGCTCAGGGAGGTGGGTGCTGGAGGGGTAAATGGGGGTGCAGGAGCACTCACCTAGCTGCCCTCATAGCCCTGACAGAACCTCTGGCTCCTGCTGACTTGTCCTTGAACGTGCCTCCTCCGTGCCTCAGTTTCCCTTCCCCACATCACAGACTTAGCCCTGCATCCTCACAGCCTGCTCCTTGGCTCCGGGGTCAGGGGGATGGCTGGGGGGGGGCAGGGGTTTGGGACCAGTGGGTGACCCAGGAGGTGCAAGCGGCCCCTGCGGGGTCTGGCGGGGCTGGCAGAGCCGGTGCAGGAATGTGGGGCTGGGAGGGTCTGGTGTTTCGGGACAGGCGGTCCCTGCTCCAGGGGCTCACGGGGCGGTTCGTCCCCTCAGCAGTGGGATGGGATGAGCGGAGCAGGACGGTGCAGCCGGACACACCGGGACACCCAGATGGAGCTGCCGTGGGTGCTGCTGGCGCTGGCTGGGACGGGCGCAGCCACAGGCCTGGGTGACTCCTGGGGGTGACGGGGCAGAGGGGGACGGGGGGCTCGGAGGGGCTGCGGGGTGTTTCCCCAGGGCTCTTTGCAAGGCATTTGTGCCAGGGAGGGGGTTACGAGGCTGGGGGGTCCCCACACTGGTCCCGTACCCCGATGCTGGCTCTGACAGCACCCTGTGAGCCCTGGCACCAGCACTCGTGGACCCCAGCGCAGACGCTGGCTGGTGTCAGGCAGCTGTTGAGGGGAGGGAGCGTGGGACCCCCCACTCACTGCCCTCCCCCCGCTCACTGCCCTCCCCCCGCTCGCTGCCCTCCCCCAGCTCTGCTGCCCTACGTGCCCCGTGTGCCCCCCGGGGCACTGCCAGGGAAGCTCACGGCCTCCACCTTCGCTCTGGAGAGACCCTGCTGCGTCTTCGGCCGGCACGCCACCGCCACCGACTCCGTTTGGCTGGTGGTGGCGTTCGCCAACGGTGAGCGCCCGCTGCTCCAGCTCCTGCTCCCTGCCCTGGCGGGGGGATGCGGGGGGATGCGGGGGCCCCTCGCCGCAGCCGCTCACCCCGCCTGTGCCGCGCAGCCTCGGCCGATTTCAGGAACCCGCCGTCCCGGGACAGCGTCCCCCTGTACGACCGGCTGCCCACCGCCCGCTCCTACATGACGCTGGAGACGGCGGCGGCCGCGTTCGCCTGCCCGGCACCCAGCCCGGCCTTCCTGCGGGTGGGGGGCGACACGGGCTGCGGGGGCCAGGGCAGCCGGGACCCCTGCAACGGGCCGCTGCCCTCCCCGGGGCCATACAGGTGAGGCCGGACAGGTGGGACCCCCAAATCCCCACCCAGGAAACTGCCCCCCCCGTGTCACCCTGTGCCCACCTGCAGGGTGAAGTTCCTGGTGATGGGCTGCCACGGCCCCACAGCGGAGACGAGGTGGTCGGAGCCCATCCTCCTGCGGAGAGGTACCGGTGGCACCCCCACCCCTCCCTGCTGCCCACACCTGCCCTACCCCCAAACCCAGAGGGGAGAGGCAGTCCCCCATCTCCCCCCACCACCCCATCCCTCCCCTTTCCATCGCACCATCCCTGAGCCCCCCGTGTCCCCCCACATCCCTCATGCCGTCTCCTTCCATCGCACCATCCCTGAGCCCCCCGTGTCCCCCCACATCCCTCATCCTGTCTCCTTCCAGCCAGCAGCCCCAGCACCATCAGCCCCGCGCCCCAGCGCCGCGGCAGCGCTGTGCTGACCGTCGCCTCCATCCTGGCCGGCCTGGGGGCCGCGCTGGCCGCCGCGGCGCTCGGCGCTGTGGGGTACGGGGGCTGCCTGGGACTGTGCTTGGGGGGGGTGCATTCGTGGGGGCTGCAGGAGGACACCCCCACGCCCCCTCCTCAGCCCCAGCGGTGAAGACAAGGAGCGAAGGGGCGTTTGAAGATGGGGGGGAGGTTCTTAAATAAGGGGCCTGTCAGGGTTTGGCAAGGGGAAAGGGCCTGGGGGGGGGGGGCAGCAGAGCCCCATGGACCCCCACACCCCCTTGACACCTCTGCTTGTCTCCCCACAGCGCCAAGGCGTGGGGGTCCCTGTGCCGCCAGGATTTGGGGACCAGCACCTTCGCCCGCAGCTCCTACAGGACCCATCACATCCCCCCAGCCCTGCCGCAGCCCCCACCTCCGGGCTGCACGTGCAGCCCCCCGGGGCTGGGCTGCTTCCCCCCCCGGGCTCCTGCTCCGTGTCCTGCCAAGTAAACTCTGACTTGCCACCCACAACTGTGTCGTCCTTGCCCAAACATGGGACCGTGTCCCCCCTCTGCCTGCCCCCCCGCTCGCACACCAGCCCCCACAGTCGGCCACACAGGGCTGGAGCTGTGAGGATGGGGGCACTGGGGCCCCAAAAAAACCACCCAGGGCCTCGACGTGGTGGCACTTGGTGTCAGGGACGGGGCACATGCTGTCACCGCTGGGGTCTGTGTTGAGCCCTGAAGCGGGCATCGCCCCGGGGCGGCACTCTGCCCACCCGTGCCATGAGCTCGGCAGTTCTCAGCACGCCCGGCTGGCCTCGCTGGAGCGTAGCGGACGCTCCCAGGGGAACGAGCCCGACCTGTTTGCCGTGGGGCTGCGGCCGGCGCAGGAATGTGGGTGGTTGGCAGCCGCAGGCGGGTCCCGTGGGGACGCCGAGCCCGTCCACCCACCCAGCCGCCCGCACTCCCGCCCTCGGCACCCAGGCGCCCGCACGATGCTCCCGCTGCTCCTCCTGCTCCTGGCGACAGCCCACGGGCTGGGTGAGTCCCCCCACGCTGTCAGGCTGGGCTGGGGGTCCCCGCTGGCCGCAGATTGTGGGGGTCTCCTGGGCACAGGCACTGGTGCCTCCCTCCCCCAAATCTGGGTGCCACCTCCACTGTCCCTAGTGTCACCCGGCACAGCGTGGGGTCCCTCTGGGTGTCCCTCCCCGGGGGGCGGCGGGGGGGGGGGTGTCTTTCCTTCCTCTTGAAGGGAACGTGTGGTGTGTGAGCCCACGGGGCGGGGGAGGGGAGGGGTGGGGGGTCCCATGGCCACGATCACTGCAGGCAGCTCCCTCCTGTCCCCATCCCCGTGCCAGAGCCCTGGCACTGCTGCAGCCAGAGGGAGCCGTTGGTTTGGGATGGGGGGGTTCTGCATACCCTGCTGCACCCCCCTGGCTTCTCTCTGCAGACAAGATCGGATACCAACCGACCCTGGCCAGCGCCGACCTGGGGGGGCTGACGACCACCTCCACCTTCACGCTGGAGCAGCCCCGCTGCGTCTTCAGGAACCTGCGAGAGGACGCTGCCATCTGGCTGGTGGTGGCCACCGACCGGGGTAGGTGGGATGAGGTGAGGGCCGGGGGGCTGCCGTGGGCAGGGGTACGCGCAGGGCTCTCCAGCGCCTCCCCCACCCCCCAGGGTCCCTCCTCACCCCGTCCCCATCCCGCAGCCGCAGTTAACTTCAACAGCAGCGTGAAGCCGGGGACCCCCGAGAGCGCGTTCCAGCGGTTCCCCGCCCACGTCCCCGCCTACATGACCCTCAACACCACCATCCTCAACTACCCCTGCCCCGAGACCCCCGGGGGCATCACGGTGCTGCGCGTCGGCAGCGAGACCGGCTGCGCGGGCGATGAGACCCGACCCACCTGCAACGGCCCCCTGCCCGGCCCCGGGCCCTACCGGTGAGTGACACCCCCCCCGGGCTGCTGGCAGCCCCCCCGGCTTGGGGAGCATGGCTGACCTCCCCTCCCTCCCCAGGGTGAAGTTCCTTGCCCTGGCAGACTCCAGGCCCTTGTTGGAGACAGAGTGGTCGGAGCCCATCACCCTGCGAACAGGTACCGCTGCGGGGGGCTGGTCCTGCCCCTTGCACCATCCCACGGCTGTTGGGTGGGTGGGAGGGGGGTGCAGGGTGGTCCTGGGGGGCTGTACGCTGAGTGCCAGCAGCTCGGGGTGCAGCGCTCCTGTGAGCAGGCGGGGAAACTGAGGCAGGGTGCAGCTGTGGGTCCTACTGGGGTACGGTGGCGCCGTGTGGTGGTGGCACACTGTGTCTGTGCGCTGCGTTTGCACGGTGCAGCCACAGGCAGTGACTGCCCACGGCCACGCCGTGCCCCGGCCAGGCTCCCGTGTTGCCCCAGGTCCACATTCTGTCCCCCCCCTCCCCTGCTCTCTCCCCAGCCCAGCCGTCCGGCAGCATCGCTGCGATGGGCAGCGGGCGGGGCGCCGGCATGGTCGCCCTCACCTCCATCCTCTCCATCCTCTTCGCCATCCTGCTGGCCGGCCTGGTGGCCATGCTGATCTGGGGGTGAGTGCCACCCCCGCCCCACCTCACCACCCAGGAGCCGCCATCGGCGCTGGGCACACGGGACAGGCGTCAGAGGGTGATGCCGACACCCTGTGACCCCCCCCTTGTCCCTCGCCCCCCTCCCTCCGCAGCTCGGATGCCTGCAGCGGCAGCAGCACCTTCAGCAAGCCCGAAGCGGTGACGGTGCGGCGGTACAACACCCACCACGCCTACGACCAGCCGGCCGCCCGGCTCTGAGCCCCTCCAGCAGCCCGGCAGCCCCCCTGCCGGCCCCCCAGCACCGTGTCTCCTCCCCACCTGCTCCCGCGCCCCTGCCGCCCTCCCGCACACCCTCGGGTGCCCTCGCGGTTGCCCCAGCGGTGTCGGTGGTGTGATGCCAGCTGCCGCGGTGGCACAGCCAGAGCTGCACCCTGGACCAGGGCCCTGGGGAGTGTGATGGAGTGGGACACTAAAGGCCTTTTCCTTTGCTTTGCTCCTGGCTTCCGTGTCCCGTTTGTGACCCCCCCCCGCAGGGGATCGGCACCAGCCGAAAGCTCACCACCTCCTGCAGCCCCTGGGAAGAGCCCTGCGGCCCCTGGGAAGAGCCCCTCAGCCCCTGGGAAGAGCCCCTCGGCCCCTGGGAAGAGCCCCTCGGCCCCTGGGAAGAGCCCTGCGGCCCCTGGGAAGAGCCCTGCAGCCCCTGGGAAGAGCCCCTCGGCCCCTGGGAAGAGCCCTGCGGCCCCTGGGAAGAGCCCCTCAGCCCCTGGAAAGAGCCCTGTGGCCCCTGGGAAGAGCCCCTCAGCCCCTGGGAAGAGCCCTGCGGCCCCTGGGAAGAGCCCCTCAGCCCCTGGAAAGAGCCCTGTGGCCCCTGGGAAGAGCCCCTCAGCCCCTGGGAAGAGCCCCTCAGCCCCGTGCCCCCCACGCAGGGCTGTGAGCCCCAGCCCGGGGTGAGGGATGCTGCTGCAGGATGAGGCCAGGGGTGCTCTGGAGTGGGGGAAGCGTTTTGACACCCAGCCCGGGGCACATGGTGCCACCTGCTCAAGTCCCCTGGGGCGTGGGGCAGCGTGGGGAGCCCGGTGCCCCCAATATCCTGGGGTGAAGGACACAGCAATGCCCCCAGGAATGGGTGAGGGGGTGGTGGGGGATGTTTCTCCTGTTCCCCGTCACCCTGCAGTGATTGCTCCCTGCCCCGAGCCCGGAGGAGGGTCTCCCCCGGGGCAGGGCTGGCCCAATCCTGCCAGGGTGCTGCTGATGTTCCCCTGTTAGCCACGAGATGGCAAGAGGGGACCGGCAGCCCGGGGCCCGATCCTGCAACAAGGGCTCGGCACCCTAATCCTGCGCTGGGGGCTGTGGGGGCCTGATCCTGCAGCCTGGGCAGGAGGAGACCCCCCGGGTGCTGTGGAAGGGAAGGCTGGGGAGCTCCCCCTGAGTGGAGTCAGGGCGTGGGGGGGGTTGTCCCCGCGTTAGCCCCCCCATCTTCATTCCACAGGCGCTTTGCAAAGGGCAGCATCACATTTACACCCGACCCGGGGTCACAGCACCCTCACCGGGGTGTCCTTACCCCGCTCGGGGGGTGTTAGCACCCTGCCCCCCCCGCCACGGCCAGGAGCCTCTGCGCAGCCCGGGAAGACCGAACAAAGCCGGCAGGGAGCCCCCGGGGCGCAGCCTGCGTGCCGACACCGGATGGTTCCGCCCGTCAAACTCGGGGGGGTCCCCGGGCCCCCCTCCCCGTGTCCCCCTCCCCGTGCCCCCCCGTCCCCCAGCACCAAACACCCGTTCAATGCCGCCGGGGGGGTTGTCCGGGTGCTGCTGCCGGGGGGACGTGCGGCCTCGGCCGCGTGCGGGGGGTGCGAGGGAGGGCGCGGGGACCCTGCCCTGGCCCCCCGACCCCCGGCTGGGGCGGGCAGAGGGGCAGCGCTGCGGGACGGGGCAGCGCGTCCCCGGAACGTCCCCAGCGTGTCCCCCCCGTGTCCCCCCCGTGTCCCCACGGTGTCCCTGGGCGAAAACGCCAGGCTCGGTGCCGGCAGCAGGACCCCGGGTTGGGCGGGGTTCTCTCCGGAGGGGTCCCCGCCCCGGGCTGATGGCACCAAGCCCCCCCCGAGCCGCCCCCGGCCCCGCCGGGCTCTGGAGCGCCAGGCAGCGCGGAGAGGCCGGTGCCGGGCCGGGGGCGGCGGGGACAGACCCGGGCCAGACCCGGGCCGGGCCGGGGGGAGCCCGGCGGGACCCGGCCCCGGGCAGACGCCGCGCAGGCCCCGCCCCATTGGCCGGTGGCTGCTAAAGCCACCCAATCGCCGCCGGGGAAAGGCCTCAGGGCCCGCCCCCTGGCCCGCCCCGCGCCTTGATTGGCGGCCGCCAGCGCCGGCCCGCACATGGGTGCGGGAGGCGGCGGGGCCGGGATCCCGCTCCGCTCCCGGCGCCGCTCCCCGCTCCCCGTTACCCGCTCCCCGCCATGGCCCGGCGTAGCGCCCTCTCCATCCGCATCGTGGAGGGCAGGAACCTGCCCGCCAAGGACATGTGAGTGCCGCCGGCCGGGAGGGTTGGGGGCGCGGCGGGACGGAGCCCCCTGCCCCGGCAGTGCCCGTCCCCGCGTGGGCTGCGGGTGTCCCGTCCCCCGGTGGATTTGGGGTGTCCCCCCCCAGCAGTGCCTGTGCTCTGGGGTTCTCTTCAGGTGGCTTTGGGGTCCCATCAGGATGGCTTCGGGTGTGCCCAGCAGCTCTCTGCCCTGGGGGCTCCTCAGGAGTGCTTTGTTGCCCCCCTGCTTGGGGACACCCGCTGGGATGGCTTTGAGGTGTCTATCCCAGCAGCGCCCCCACTCTCTGTGTGTGCCCCCACCATCTGCCCCCAGAGCCGGGCCCGTTGCAGGGACCCCCAGCCAAGCAGCAGGACTCTCAGCCCCCCAAAAGGAGCAGGGAGCAGCCCCCGCGCCCCGACCCCACCACTGCTCCATTCCCAGCCCCAGCTCGCCTGGCTGTGGGCCAGGGGGCTCTGAAGTGGCCCCTTGGGTTGAGCTCTCCCTCCTTGGCAGCCCCCTCCCATGGCTGCCCACGCATCCCAGCTCCCCTCATCGCTCTGACCCTCACGGGTGGGCAGTGGGGGCAGCGCCGGGCTGGACCCCCGCGGGCTCAGCCGGGGGTGTTGAGGAGCCGCAGGGCAGGGTCAAGGCCGACGGGAAACCGGCCCCAGTCGCTGCAGCCGTCATGGAAAAGGTGGATAAACAAGGAAAGAAACATGACTTCTCTCTATTTTTTTTTTTAATCCCATGTGCCAGCGCCTGGTTTATAAATCCCTGGGCAGAGCTCCCTGCGGGGGGCTGGAGCAGGCGGCGGCTTTCGGGGTCCTCTCGTTGTGTAGCTGAAAGGATCGTGCCCTGAGCAGAGGCTTTGGGGTGCAGCGTTGGGCAGAGGCACAGAGGGGAACCAGTACACCACCCGACCTCAGCTGTGTCTGGCTGCAGCCCCTCCCCTGCGGTGGGGCATCAGGAGACCCAGTTCCTCTGCCCTGTCCTGGCAGCCTCTGGGATTGCCGCTGCCTTCCCCAGGACAGGTCTCTTTGTGGCCTGGCAGCTCCGGCTTCAGCCGTGTTGCAGGTCAGCCCCTGCTTGCAAGCACCCCCAAACCCCTGTGGGGAGACCCCCACCCCCAGCTCCCCCAGGGTTCAGCACAGGGAGTGGTGGCAGCAGGATTTGGCCGATGCTGCTGTGGTTTGTGACCCACCGCCCTGCCCGTGGGTCTCCCACCTCCTCCCCCAGGGAACAGCAGAGCTGCTGTCTGCCTGCCCGTGGGAGCCCTGGCACGGCTCGCCCATGAAACCACGAAACTGCCCATAAAGAGGCAGGAAACTTGCTCCCACTTTGGTCCTCTGGCACGTCACAGCCACAGCCGCAGCGGGTGGGAAGAGCTGCAGCAGCTCCAGCTCAGCGCTGGGTGGGCTCTGCTGCCCCCCCTCCCCGGGGCACGGTGGGAGGGTGAGCTCCCCCGACCCCAGCTGAGTGCTGCCCAAGCCTCCTCTGTGCCTTCGTGGCAGGAGTGCGAGGATCTGCTTTAGTCTGGATTATTGTCCCTCCTGGGCTGGGGAAGCGGTGCTGCTGTCCTCACCAGGGAATGTCTCATAGCAAAACCCAGCGGCTCAGCCGTGTGTTTATTTCCTCCCCCCTCATCCCCCCCCAATTTATACCGTGCCGTCAATCTTTAAAGCTTCAGTCTTCATTTCTTCTTTTCAGAGCTCAGCCTTCCCCTTTCCCAGCTCCTTCCCCTCAGCCCTGCCTGCCTGCGGCTGCCTGGGGGGGCCGGGGCGGGAGGCTGAGGGAATCCGTGCCCTGCGTAGGCGTCAGCAGGATGCCCGATGCTGCTGAGAGCCCGCAAGCCTCAGAAATCCCATCCCCTGGCATCCCCCGGGCGTTGGTTTGCATCCAGGGATGGCGACGCTGCGCAGGTGATGTCACCCAGGCGGCGCTGGGCTCCCCTGGCCTCTGGGGCGGGGATTCAGTCCCTGCCGATGCTGACCGTGGGCTCCCCGGCAGCGTGGGCACCTCTGCAGCCCGTGGAGGATGGATTTTGGCCGCCCTGTGTTTTAATCCCTGGAGTGAGCACTGGCCCAGCAGTGCAAGGCTGGCTTCGTGGCACCCTGCGTCCCGGGGGACGTGGAGCTCGAAACGCGGGGGGCAAGGTTTGTCCTGCTGCTGGCACCCCAGCAGCTCCCTGGGAGGTTGCCCCGCGTTGCTGGGCACGGCTCCGGCGGGCAGATGTCCCCTCCTGCCTGCGTGCTGGTTTGCACAGGGGCAGGAAATGGTGCAGCGGGCTCTGCTTAATGTGCTTCCCCCGCCGCCCCCACCAAAGCCCCCCCAGCTGGGAGCAGGCAGGCAGAAAGCTGCTCTTAGCAACCTGCCTGCGCTGCCAGCACAGCACCTGACCCCCAGGCCCTGGAGTGCTGCGGGATGGGGATGCCCAGCCCAGAGAGCCTCTCTGGAGCCAAGGCTTGTGGGGCAGGGAGCATCCCAAACCCTTCTCATGCCCCCCAGCAGCTCCTGGTTTTGGAAGGGAAATTGCTCTATGCTTTGCTTGGGGTCCCCAAACCTTCACCTGTGTGCTCCCCCTTTCTCTGGGACGCTCGTGGCTGCCTGATGGATGCTGCCAGGACCAGTGTTAATGAGTAACCTGTGCTTGGCTGGGGCTGCCCTGTGCCAGCTGCCCACAGGATGAGAGCTACAACCTCTCACCTCCTGGCCAGCACCTGGGTGGTGCCGGCTCCTCTGCCCTGGGCAGAGTCCCCCATCTGTTCCCCCCACCCCATCTGTAACTGCATCCCCTCGTTGCTGACGAACTGGGGCAATAAGCTCTGAAATGATGATCTATTTTCTGTTTTTCATTATTTTGCTTTGGCAGCAGTGCGTGGGAGGGATGACTGGGCTCATCCCCAGGGAGGAAGCAGGGTCAGAGCATCACGGTGGCTGCCAACAGCTTGGGGCACGTGCTGCCCACCCCTTCACACCCTCTGCATCACTGGGGGTGTCCCCAGGGGTGTCCCCGTCCCTAGGGAGGTGTCGGGGCTCTGGGAGGGCCCCAGGGCGGGAGGAAGCTGCTGTGGCCCCGCTCCCTGTGCGTGCAGGGGGGCTGTGGGTGCCTGGAGCCCTTTGGGGGAAGGGGTGGGTTTCCTTTGTTCTTCGCCTTCCGACTTGGAAGAGGAAAGCTGCTTCGAGCTGCCAGCGGGATGCGGTGGCCGGACACGGTCAGGGATGTGTTTCCCTGGACCGGGAGCGAAGTCAGGGTCCCACATGCCCACAGCCAAATCCACCCACTGAGGCCTTCAGCTTCCTGAGGTGCCTCTGTGCCCTGCTCCCCAGGGTGTCCCTGCAAGGGGCACCTGCGAGGTCCCCCCTCTGAGGGGGGCTTGCCAGGGCTGGAGGCTTTGGTCACCCGTGGGTGTGAGAGCCCCACGGGGTTGGGGCAGGGGCTGGGAGTGGGGCTGGTGGTGCTGATGGAGCTGTGCCCTGTCCTTCTAGCACGGGGAGCAGTGACCCCTACTGCATCGTGAAGATCGACGATGAGGCCATCATCAGGTGGGTGGCTCCGTGTCCCTGGCTCGTCCCCAGCCCTGCCAGCACACCCGGCCCTGGCAGGTCCCTCCATCTGCTCCACAATATTATATCCTCATCATCAATCTTCATCATCATCATTGTCATTCCCTGCTTTGGGCTGAGCTGCTCCTCCAGCCACAGGCCCTGAACATAGAATCATAGACTGGTCTGAGTTGGAAGGGACCCCAAGGGTCACAGAGCTCCAACCCCCTGCCACAGGCAGGGACACCAACCTCCAGGCCTGGAGCTACACAAGGTTGCCCAGGGCCCCATCCAACCTGGCCTTGAACACCCCCAGGGATGGGGCACCCACCCCCTCTCTGGGCAGCCTGTTCCAGCCCCTCACCACTCTCTCTGCACAGAACTTCCCCCTAATATCTAATCTAAACCTTCCTTCCTTTAGTTTTAATCCATCCCCCTTGTCCTGCCATTATCTACCCTTTTAAAAAGTTGAATCCCCTCCTCCTTATAAGCTCCCTTCAGGGACGGGAAGGCTGCAGTGAGGTCCCCCCACAGCCTTCTCTGCTCCAGGCTGACCCAGCCCAGCTCCCTCAGCCTCTCTTCATAGGGCAGGTGCTCCAGCCCTCTGATCATCTTCGTGGCTCCTCTGACCCCTCTCCAACAGTTCCACTGATGTCTAATGGCTCACGGCCCCCCCCACCCTGTGAGCACCCCCAGGACAGGGACCCATCCCCTGCCCCAGCTGAGGGTTCAGAACTGTGGGTGCTGCCCAGCCTTGTGTCCCCGAAAGGGGCAGCTCACGGGCTGGGGAAGTGGGGAGTGCCCCAGGGAGGGAGCCTCGTCCCCCCCAGTCACCAGTGCCATCTGTCCCTCAGGACTGCCACAGTGTGGAAGACGCTGTCCCCGTTCTGGGGGGAGGAGTACGAGCTGTGCCTGCAGCCCACCTTCCACAGCGTCTCCATCTACGTCATGGACGAGGATGCGCTCAGGTATGGACAGGCCGGCGGGGGGCGCGCGGGTTGGAGGCTTTGGCTGCCTGCACCCTCATCCCCACCGTGGAATCACAGTCACAGGGGTTGGAAGGGGCCTCGAGAGCTCATCGGGTCCAACCCCCCTGCCAAAGCAGCTCCCCAGCTCATATTGCACAGGTCGGTGTCCAGACGGGGCTGGAATCTCTCCAGAGAAGGAGACTCCACACCCCCTGGGCAGCCTGTCCCAGGGCTCCCTCACCCTCACTGGGAAGAAGTTCTTCCCCACATTGGGGTGGAACTCCCTGTGCTCCAACTTGAGCCCATCGCCCCTTGTCCTGTCCCCACAGACACTGAGCAGAGGCTGCCCATGTCCCCTGTGTCCCACCCTTCAGCTATTGATCCCCATTGATCAGATCCCCTCTCAGTCTCTTTTCTCCAGGCTGAACAGCCCCAGCTCCCTCAGCCTTTCCTCCCAGGGGAGATGCTCCAGGCCCTTCATCCCCTTCGCAGCCTCCTCTGGACTCTCTCCAGGAGATCCCTGGCTGTTTGATCCCAGGGAGCCCAGAACTGGACACAACACTCCAGGTGGGGCCTGAGCAGGGCAGAGCAGAGGGGGAGGATCCCCTCCTGTGACCTGCTGGCCACACTCAAACCTGGATGCAGCCGAGCATCCACCCCTGGCTGTGCACAGCGAGCGGGGACGCTGTGTCCCCAGGTTAGGGTCTAGCGGGCAGCCCGGGACAGACACGTCATGGTGGCCCAGCCCAGGACACCCGGGCACATTGCTGGGCAGGGTCTGTCCTGCCCAGGGTGCTGTGGAGCCCATCCCAGGCTCCCATCCCACCCCGTGTCCCACTCCTGGTTGTGTTTTCCAGCCGTGATGACATCATCGGGAAGGTCTGCATCACCCGGGACACGCTGGCAGAGCACCCCAAGGGTAGGAGGATGGGTGGCTGGGAGGGTCCCAGTGGCTGCCCCATGATGAGCTGGTCTGAAGGGCTCCCCCAGTGCCCACCCACATGAGGGTGCCCCCTTTGCCCGCAGGCTTCAGCGGCTGGGTGAACCTCAGCGAGGTGGATCCCGACGAGGAGGTGCAGGGGGAGATCCACCTGCGGGTGGAGGTGCTGGGCAGCCAGCGGCTGCTGTGCTGCACCGTGCTGGAGGCCAGGTGAGGAGGGGACAGGGGGTGGGCAGGGGGCTGTGTGTGAAGCTGGGACCTGTGCAGGGAGTCCTGGCTGCTCCGTGACTCGGTTTCCCCACTGTATCCTCCCTCGGGTGCTGAGCATCCTCCCCATGGCTTGGCAGCTGATGGGGGTCCCGGGACAGGGTCCACCTCGTCTGCTGGCCTTCAGGGTGTGCATCTCACGATGCTGAGGAGGGGAGTGGGTGCCCTGGGTGCCTGTAGGTATTTTGGGAGAATACTTGCAAATCCCCCCCATTCTTGGCAGGGATTTGGCCAGGAGGGACCGGAATGGTGCCTCTGATCCCTTCGTCCGCCTGCGCTACAACGGGAAGGCACAGGAGAGCACAGTGAGTATCAGCTCAGTCCACTGGCATCTCCCAGCCTGGGCAGGTGAAATGATTCACAGATTCACAGAATTTCACAGAATTTTAGGGGCTGGAAGGGACCTCCAGAGATCATCAAGTCCAACACCCCTGCCAAAGCAGGCTCCCTAGGAAGCGGGCTCTCTAGGACCCATCCTAATCCTTTCCTTTCCCCGAATTTCCCCCTCCTTTTAAACATCCCATAATAAGTCTTGCACAGTCCCAGCATGTCGAAACGAGTCCCATATCCCTGTAGCCAGCGAGGGGATGCAGAGAAAGCTTCCCCCATTGGCATGCCTGGTGGGTCTCCCATCTGGACTTGGGCTGACCATCCTTCTTGGACACCCCTGAAAGACCTGGGTGAGGGGCAACACGTTATGTGGGTTCCTCTACCTGGTTCTTCTCCTCTGCTTCTTTGTGTTCATGGAGAACAGTAGTTCTCAATCACACAGGAGAATAATCCCCATTTCATAACTGAGGGAGAGAGCGGTGAAAATAAAAGGGGAAGCAGGAGCAAGGGCTCTGCTGTCTGTGATCCAGCAAGGATCAGCCACAGAGCAGAGGGATCCCACTGGGAAGCACAGACCTCGGCCAGGAGCCATCCCTGCCCCCTGGCATCCCCAGCTTGGTGCCCTCAGGGTGTCAGAGGCACCCAACAAGAGGGATGAAGCCGTTGTCTTTGCAGGTGGTCAAGAAGTCCTGCTACCCCCGCTGGAACGAGAGCTTCGAGTTCGAGCTGGCCGAGCCCGCGGGGGAGAAGCTGTGTGTGGAGGTGTGGGACTGGGACCTCGTTGGCAGGAATGACTTCCTGGGCAAGGTGAGCCCCCCAGGCCCCATCGCCGCTGCTGGGGGGAGGGGGGGTCTGCCTGGCTGCCCGCCTGACCCCCTCCTGCCTTGCCCTCCCTCCCAGGTGGTGTTCAGCGTGCAGGGGCTGGAGGCGGCCGGGCAGGAGGAAGGCTGGTTCAGGCTGCGGCCAGACAAGTCCAAACCAAAGGAGGACGAGTGGGTCTCAGCACGGGGGTGTTGGGGGTGCTGGGGGTGCCTGTGGGGTTTGTTGGAGTGTGCTGTGGTGCCTGCAGGGGCATTGGGGAGGGGGTTGTTCCTGGGAAGCATCATCCCTTTGGAGGGGCAGCCCCTGGAAATGCCCTTTTCTGGGAGGCAGGGCAAGCGCAGGGCAGCCCCCCTGCCTGCCCAGGCTTGCCCAGGCTGTCAGGCCACCTCCTGCTTGGTGAGGTACTTACCCATGTGTCCGTCTGTCCATCCATCTCTCCCTCCACCTGCCCACCCTGCTCCGGAGCACTGCAGGTTCCGTGGCAGCCTGGGCGCGCTGCAGCTGGAGGTGCGGCTGCGGGACGAGACCGTGCTGCCCCCCCCCTGCTACCAGCCCCTGGTCCAGCTCCTGTGCCAGGAGGTGAAGTCAGGGTGCCAGGTGAGAGCTCCACGCGGAGCCCCACCGGGGCACCCACCTTGCTCCAGCTCTCTGCCGGGGCGTGTGTGTCCCTCGGGCCATCCCATCCTCGTGGCTCTCCTCACCAGGGCGGCCAAGTGCACCTGGTCACCCTCCTGGATGAAACCACCACGGCCGAGCGCCGGCAGGAGGTCGCCATCAACTTGGTCAAACTCTTCCTGGGCCAAGGGCTGGTCAAGGAGTTCCTGGACCTGCTCTTCGAGCTGGAGCTGGCCAAGCCCTGTAAGGCTGGAGCGGAGCCAGAGGCTTCCAACCATCTCCTGGGGCTGCAGAACTTCCAGGACTTTGTGTGGTGATTTTTTTGGGGGTGATGGTTGAGGTTCGGCTGTGCTCCTGGTGGGAGCCTGTTGGGTTCATCCTGAACAACTCCCAGGCTGAGGTTGGTGGAGGAGGAGGTTGTTTGAGGTTAGGAAATCTTGACTTCTATGGAAGTGGCTGGGGGTGAAGGTGACAGCCCCTGTAAATGCCCCCTGTGACTGCAGCTGCCCTGGGGGTGACCTGTGGCCATGCTCCCCTGGGCCACAGACTCTCCTGTTTTGCAGGTGAGCCCAACACTTTGTTCCGGAGCAACTCCCTGGCTTCAAAGTCCATGGAGTCCTTCCTCAAGGTGCCACCCTGCCCGAAACCTGAACTGCCCCGGTCCCTCTGGCTCGGGGCTGTCCCTACTGGGGCTGGGTCCTGGGAGGGGAGCATAGGAAGGGCTGGAGGGGCTGGGAGGAGATAATCCCCTGTCTGACCCTTCCTGGGGAGTCTGGGTGTGTTGGGTACCAAACCAGCGGCCGTGCCCCTCGTCACCTTCCCCTGTGTGGTCCCTGGGCAGGTGACAGGGATGCCATACCTACACACCGTCCTGGGACGCACCATCACCCGCGTGTTTGAGGAGAAGAAGTACGTGGAGCTGGACCCCGGCAAGGTGGAGGTCAAGGATGTTGGGTAAGGGACACTGGTGGGGCGTGTGGGCGTGGGGGTGTCTCCTCAGCCCTGGGGCTGATGGTGCCGGTGCCTGCAGGTGCTCGGGGCTGCACCGGGTGCAGACGGAGGGCGAGGTGATCGAGCAGGGCCGCCAGCAGCTCCAGTCCTACCTGGGTGAGCTGCTGGATGCCATTGCCCAGTCGGCCCCAGCGTGTCCCCCCGTCATCCGCGCCGTTTTCCGGCAGCTCTTCCGGCGCGTCGAGGAGCGCTTCCCCCAGCACCAGGTTGGGCTGCCGAGGGGGATGGACTGGGGGCTGCATGGGGATGTCCCCAAGGGGCAGGGTGTGCTGGCTCAGTGGGTCCCCTCTTGGCCATGGGGCAGCCCCACAGGGACGAGGGTGTGGGGGACAGTGTCCCATGCAGCCCCCGTGTCCCTGGCGCACTGGCTTATGCGGTGCCCATCCCGTGGTGGGACAGGACAGACCCTCACCCGTCTCTGCTGGGCGCAGCACGCCAGGTTCGTGGCTGTCACCAGCTTCCTCTGCCTCCGCTTCTTCTCGCCGGCCGTCATGACCCCCAAGCTCTTCCACCTGCGGGAGACACACGCTGACGCGCGCACCAGCCGCACGCTGCTGCTCCTGGCCAAGGTGGGACGGGGCAGGGGACACACACCGGGGGGCTTTTGGGGTGCCTGCCAGCTTGGGTCTGCTCCTGGTGACAGTGTCATCCCCTGGGGGGGGCTCCAGGCTGTCCAGATGGTGGGCAACATGGAGCCGGCTGCCGGGCGAGCCAAGGAGGCCTGGCTGGCGCCACTGCTGCCCGCCCTGCAGCAGGGCATCGCCCGGCTGAAGGGCTTCATCACCCGGCTGGTGGGGATGGAGGAAGAGAAGGAGGAGGAAGGCAACGGGCAGCTGCTGCCCCCCCCCAGCGCGGTGGTGAAGGAGGGGCCGCTCTTCATGCACAAGACGCGGGGCAAGGGGCCGCTGCTTGCTGCCGCCGCCGCCAAGAAGCTCCACTTCTGCCTCACCGGGGAGACCCTCAGCTTCAGCAAGAGCCCTGGAGCCCAGGTGGGGTTGTGCTGGGGGTGGTGGGGGCAGAGGGGTGGCACCGACTCCCTGCGTCACGGGCTGTGTGTGCCTGTCCCCCCCATCAGCACAGCGGCACCATCCCCCTGGCCGACATCCTCGCCGCCGAGAAGGTGGAGGAGAAGAGCTTCGGGAGCTCCCACGTCATGCAGGTGGTCTACGTGGGCGCAGGCGGGCAGCAGGAGACAGCCTACCTCCAGTGCAAGGTGGGACAGGGACACCCCCACCCCCCTCACCCCCCCCCACACCCCGCGGGGTGTCACGGCCCTTCCCCTCCCGCCCCAGTGTGTCAACGAGCTGCACCAGTGGCTGTCGGCCCTGCGCAAGGCGTGCGGCAGCAACCCCCGCGTGCTCCGCGACTACCACCCCGGCGTCTTCCGCGGGGACAAGTGGAGCTGCTGTCACCAGAGGGAGAGGACAGGTACCAGGGGTGCCGGGTGTCCTCCTGGGGGGTGTTTCCCCCCTCCCCATCGCCATGGTGAGCCCGCTGTCCCGCAGGGCTGGGCTGCGACCGGACGCGGCACGGAGTGACGCTGCAGGACTGGAGTGACCCGCTGGACCCCGCGGCGGAGGCTCAGCGCCTCTTCCAGCATCTCTGGGGCTTGCAAGGGGCCCTCAGGTAAGCCCCTGCCCTGGGGGGGACACACCCTGCACCTCCCCTGCCAAGCACCCACCCCTCTCCTCGCCCTCTCCCCAGGGAAAAGTACTGGGAGCTGCTGGAGCTGGAGGATGCCCCAAATGGCCCCCGGGGTGAAGGTGGGTTTGGGGGGGAAGGGGGATTGGGAACCCAGTTGGGATGCTGGGGTTGGGGCACATCCCTAGGGGGGCTCTGGGGTGGCTGTGGGCTGTGCCCCCCTTGGGGGGTGCAGGGTCTCACTGCCGCTCCCCTCCTCCACAGGTGCCCCCCTCCCCGCAGGGCTGAGCCGGCTCTTCGAGGTGCTGGGGGAGCTGGAGGGCTGCCACCGTCTGGCGCAGCCCCCGTCCCCTCCCACCCCCGCCCTGCTGCAGCTCCAGACGTGAGGGGCCCAGGGGGGTTGTGGTCCCCACAGCTGGGGCCGGTGGCCATGGCAATAAAGCAATTTGTACCCTGTAGCCCCGGCTGCCTCATGGCCACGGGGATGGGCACTGGGGAGGTGGGGAGGGACTGGCCAGGGTGCTACTGGGGGCACTGGTGGCATGGCTTGGGCACTGCTGGTGCTGTTGCAGCGGTGGGGCCTTGTGTGGTTCTGCTTGAGGACGGTGTCACGGGTGTTGGTGTGCCACAGGAGAAAGGAGGGAAGCCATCCTGAGGGATCTGGGCAGGCTTGAAAGGTGGGCCTAGGAGAAACATCTGCTCTGCCCTGCTCAGGCCCCACCTGAGTGTTGTGTCCAGTGCTGGGCTCCCCAGTACAAACAGCCAGGGATCTCCTGGAGAGAGTCCAGAGGAGGCTACAAAGGGGATGAAGGGCCTGGAGCATCTCCCCTGTGAGGAAAGGCTGAGGGAGCTGGGGCTGTTCAGCCTGGAGAGAAGAGACTGAGAGGGGATCTGATCAATGGGGATCAATAGCTGAAGGGTGGGACACAGGGGGACATGGGCAGCCTCTGCTCAGTGTCTGTGGGGACAGGACAAGGGGCGATGGCCTCAAGTTGGAGCACAGGGAGTTCCACCCCAATCTGGGGCAGAACTTCTTCCCAGTGAGGGTGAGGGAGCCCTGGGACAGGCTGCCCGGGGGGTGTGGAGTCTCCTTCTCTGGAGAGATTCCAGCCCTGTCCTGGGGACCCTGCTTTGGCAGGGGGCTGGACCCCGTGGGCTCTGGGGTCCCTTCCCACCCTACAGCTCCGGGAGTCTCTGCTCCTTGGGCTCCATGAGGCCGTGCGCACTGATTGCATCATTGATGACATCACCAGCGTCCCTGCCCACGTCCCTTCAGCCTCCGGTGCTGGAGCCACCCCTGTGTGTGCTGCTGAGCCCCCGGTCCCACGCGGCGTAACCGCTCCCGCCGCCGCCATTCCCGAGGCCGCCATGACGTCACACCGCGGCGGTTGCGTCACAGGTGACGTGAGGCCTCCCATCCGCCTGGGGGCGCTGTCGGCGCCGGGAAGGCGCGGAAATGACGTTAGCGGGCGCCGCGTTCCCAGCGGGGAGAGCGGGGAGGCGGCGGGATGAACGCGCCGCCGGCCTTCGAGTCCTTCCTGCTCTTCGAGGGGGAGAAGAAGTGAGCGGGGCGGGGGGGGCGGCCGGGGAACGGGGGGGGGGGGAAGGTGGCCCGGGGACCCCTCTGCTCCCCCCCTTGGCGGCCCAGCCGGAGCTGAGGCGGCGCGCTGTGTGCTCTCCCGCAGGATCGCCATCAACAAGGACACCAAGGTGCCCAACGCCTGCTTGTTCACCATCAACAAGGAGGACCACACGCTGGGCAACATCATCAAGTCGTGAGCCAAGTTGGGGGGTGGGCTGGGGGGCGTTGGGGGGGGGCTGGGGGGGTGTTGGGAGCGGGCGGGGTGGGTGTTGGGGGGGGCTGGGGGTATTGGGGGTGGGGGGGGCGTTGGGGGCGGGCGGGGTGTGCGGTGGGGGGCGTTGGGGGTGTTGAGGGGTTCCCCATCCCGTTGGAAGGGTGCAGTCCGTCTCCACAAGCCCCTTCGTTCCGAGGTGTGGTGGTAAAGGCCACTGAAGGTCTTTGGAGGGGTCTGGGCGGGCTGGATCGATGGGGTGAGGTTAATGGGATGTGTTTCAAGGAGGCCAAGCGTGGGGGAGGCCTGTGTTTGGGATGTAGCACCCCCCGTGCAGGGCTGCAGGCCTGGGGAAGGGTGGCTGGAGAGCTGCGTGGTGGAGAAGGGCCTGGGGGGGTTGTTGGGTGACTCCAGGCTGTGTATGAGCCGAGAAGGCTGATGGCATCTTGGGTTCTATCAGAACTGGTGTGGCCAGCAGTGTCGTGCCCCGTACTGGGCATTGGTGAGGCTGCACCTCGAGTGCTGGGTCCAGTTCTGGGCTCCTCACCATAAGAAGGACATGGAGGTCCTGGAGCGAGTCCAGAGAAGGGCAACCAGGCTGGGGAAGGGGCTGGAGGGCAAATCCTCTGAGGAGCAGCTGAGGGAGCTGGGGGTGTTGAGCCTGGAGAAGAGGAGGCTGAGGGGAGACCTTCTCCCCACCTACAACTACCTGAAGGGAGGGTGCAGAGAGGTGGGCGATGGTCTCTTCAGCCAGGGGACAGGAGATGGGACGAGGGGGAAGGCAGTGCAACCTGTTGCCATTCACGCTGGGTCTCCCTCCAGCCCTGCTGGAGTGGCTGCATTACCCACCAGCTGAGCGAGCTGGCAGCAGAGGCTCCTGCCTGGTTTTGTTGTCTTTTTTTTGGTTTGTTTTTAAATCAGTTGGTAGTGGCAGCGCTGAGGTACTGACAGGCTGACTCCTGCTCTGCCCTCTGCCCTCAGTGGTTCCAAAGAAGGTGTAGCAGTACGGTGACAGGCACTTTCTGTGCATAAATAGAACCTGTACCAGGGTCAGAGCAGAGATTAGGAAAAAATTCTTCCCCAAAAGGGTGCTCAGGCACTGGCACAGGCTGCCCAGGGAGGGGGGGGGTGAGTCCCCACCCCTGGGGGTGTTTAACAGAGGGGAGATGAGGTGCTCAGGGATCTGGGTCAGCACAGGACAGGGACGGTTGGACTCAGTGATCTTAAAGGTCTTTTCCGACCCTGAGATTCTGTAAAACCATGGCTGGTTCATTAACCCTAAAGCCCACGTGGCTGCTCACTGCTGCTTCTCCTTTGCAGGCAGTTACTGAAAGACCCCCAGGTGTTATTTGCAGGGTACAAGGTCCCCCACCCCTTAGAGCACAAAATTATCATCCGGGTCCAGACGACCCCCGACTACAGCCCCCAGGAAGCTTTCACCAACGCCATCACAGACCTGATCAGCGAGCTCTCCCTCCTGGAGGAGAGGTTCAGGGTAAGCCTCTTTCTTTTTTTCTTTCCATGTGTATTTCTTCACTGCAGGGAGCTGGTACACTTCAAACCACAGCGTTACTGTATCTCAGGGCTGCTGGCTGAGCAAAGCCACGCAGGGTTGGGTCAGTCGGCTCTTGGCAAGGCACAGCCCAGCCTGGCTGCCCTTCAGGGGGGTTTCCTTGCCAGCCAGGGTTCAGGGGGTGCTCTGTAATTCCCTAAGTGACTTTCTCCCCTAAATGCTTTTCTCACAGTCTTATCAGTGTAGTAAACAATTTTCTATTCTTTTTTTTCTAAAACAAGTTCCATTGATTCCCTGTGCAGCTCTATTTATTGGCCTCTGTTTTTCTGAGATTTAATCTGCCTCAGGTTATTCAGACAGACCTGTGGTGGGGGAGCAGGGGCTGTGAGCAGGATACTCCCTCTGATGAGCTCTTTGCTGCACTGGTACCAGCACACCCATTTTCTAAGTACAATCCTAAGTAGTGTTTTTCTGGAGGGGGCAGATTGCTGCTGCTGGCTTGCAGCTCTTGTGCTTCAAGACTCATGGGTCTTTAAACTAACCTCCAGCTCAGCCACAGTTCTCATCTCAGTGAGTGTCTTTCTGTTTGTGTTTCACAGGTTGCCATCAAAGACAAACAAGAAGGAATCGAGTAACATCACCCCTTTGAGGTGGACTGGAGCTGGAGGCAGAACGATGTGGCAGCTGAGGCTGCAGTTCAGCCTCCCTGTCCCTCTCCTGTCTCATGTTTTGACAGCAGCAGCGACAGTTCAAGGGATACTTGAGCCAGAGGCTGTGCCAAGAGGATAAATGTCTTGCTCTTGTTTGATGGATAAGCCATTAAAATGATTTCTACTTTTCTAATTGGAGCCTGAAGGCAAATATTTGTCCTGGGCTGGTGCTGGGTGTAGTGTGGGTGCGCTTCCAGCATGGGAAGCTGCTGGGGGAGAGGAGAGTGGTGGGTACCTGAACTCTCTGCTTGTCCTTCTCAAGAAGGCCAGGCACTGCCAACTGAACTGGTATTTTGTTTTATTAAGTGTCATTTCTATAAAACAAATGCACAAATTGTGAAAAATTACAGTAAATGAAACCAGATGTTTACAGTGACTCCATGAGTTTAACAAACTCTTTTTACCTTTTTTTTTTTTTCCTTTTTTCTTTGTGTCTCTGGCACACAACAGCTGGTCTAGAAAACTGCATGGCTACATGGGTAACAGTCACTAATACTGCACTATTCCAAAACACAGGAATGAAACTCTGGTACAAGGAACTATGACTTCTTCCAAATGGCTGTTACGTTCACACTAGTTAGAACAACAAGGTAAGTGAAAGCAGGGTCTGATACCACGTTGTTGATTAGCACTTCAGCCAGCTGCTCTCCGTTCGCCTGCAGCTCCGGCCACTTGAGAATCTGAGGAGAGAGGTGGGGGAGGAAGGGAAGGGTGGCATTGGCTCTGGAATGGGGAGGGTGTTCAGCAGTGCAAGGCCTCTTTCAGGGACTGGGGCTCCTTGGGGAAGGGCTCTGCCCTGGCTGGGGGGTGCAGCTCTGATCCCCCTCCTCAAGGAGTGAGCTTGAATGCCCAGGGATGTGATCAGAAAGGAAACAGTGAAAGCAGCTGGAACTGAGTGTTCAGCAAAGCTTATGGAACACTAGGTCACCTCCTACCTAGGGTTGGGCTGGTTCAGCCTGGAGAAGGCTCCAGGGTGACCTAATTATGGCCTAATTACAGCCTACCAATACTTAAAGGGTCCTACAGGAAACTGGGAGAGGGACTGCACCAGGGAGTGCAGGGACAGGACAAGGGGAATGGCTTCAGTTGACAGAGCAGGGGTAGGTTAGAATTTAGGAAGGAATTCTTTCCTCTGAGGCGGGGTGAGGCCCTGGCACAGGGTGCCCAGAGAGGCTGTGGGAGCCCCTGGATCCCTGGCAGGGCTCAAGACCAGGTTGGATGGGGCTTTGGGCACCCTGGGCTAGTGAGGGTGTCCCTCCCCATGGCAGGGGGTTGGAACTAGATGGGCTTTGAGGTCCCTTCCAGCCCAAAGCACTCTGTGATTCGAGGCTAGGCACTGGAGTGTGTGTGACAGGCCTTTCAGGGCCTCCCCCTGTCCAAAGAGGGATCTCCAGATGCCAGGGAAATGCCAAGTAGAATAAAAACAGGTGGCACGAGCATGCAGAAGCCACAAGCCTGTCAGGGAAATGGTGCCTGTATGTTTGTAGTGTCAGGCTCTGGTTTAACCACTGGTTCCTTCCAGGGAGCCCTTGTGCTAGCTGCCAGAGGGAAGGAGCAGCCTTGCCTTGCAGCTCCTCATTCCTGTCGCCTCTGGAGATACTTCCAATGCTTGTGCAGTTAGAGAAAGCAGCTGGCACAGTGTGGTGTAAACTTGCTCCCCAGGGGGAGGGAGGGAGGCCCAGCTCTGCCCCGAAGGGTGAGTGAGACCTACCTGGGTGGGTGGGATCCTCTTGTCAGAGCGTTTTCCCTTTGCAGACCTCCATGCTGTGGTGTAGTTTGAGAGGTTGTACATCCACACACTTCCATTCTCATCACCACAGAAGACGTAGTCCTTTGCTGTAAAACCAAGGGGAGAAGCTGGGGAACCAGCACGGAACCACGAGTCTGTTCCATGGACAGCTCAAGCCAGCGCTGCAGGATTTATCTGGGTGAGGACAGCCCATACCAGCAGAATCCTGTTTCCAGCACAAATGCATTAATCCACCTTGCTCTGCAAAGAGGTCCTCGGAAGGTAAACTGGCTACCTTCTCTAGCACAGAGAGGCTGGCTAGTTGGGATTTCTTCCAACTGTTTGGCTTTGGAAGGTGGTGATCGCATCAGGTTTCTTTCTTCCTTGTTAGGCTTTAGAGCCAGCAGCCTGGGGTGTGGAGGTCCTACCCTCCCTTCAGAGGCAGTAAGCATTACAAGGGCTCAAGAGCAGCTACAGGGCCGAGCCCTCAGCTCCATGTGTTTTGAGGGCCTGTACAGGGAAGACTCTGTTGGCACAGGGCAGCTGGGGTAATGCTGCAAGCCTGAGCTGTTCCCGTGGCAGGGAGTAGAGCTGCATTTACACACTGTATTATACAGCCAGTGCTGGGCTGCACAGTGAGCTGAGGGCTCCTGTTGCTCACAGAGGGGAGATCAGACCCACTGCCACATGGGGACTTCAGTCCAAGCCTCTGCCTCCAACTAGGGGCTTCTCCGCTGGGTGCAAGGGGAGGCTGCCCCACTGGTCCCAGTAACTCTTGCTCTGTGCCACCACCCCTGTTGCTGTGGCTGGCACGGCCTCACGGTGTGCCCAAGGAAGGGTGCTGCCTACCTGGGCAGGTGCTGAGCGTCAGGTAGGACATGTCTGTCGTGGACCACTCCAGCTCTGCTAGGATAGCGGCAGAGAGCGTGCGCTGGCCCCTCTTCCCCTTCGTGTCAAAGGACCGACTCCAGCTCCATAAGTATATGCACCCCGGTTTAGAGCTCTTGGAAACTGGGGGTGAAAGAGGGGAGAGGCTGTGTCAGCTGCTGAGATGTCTTAAAACAACAGCCAGCCCCTGGTGAAGGTGGTGGTTGAGACGTGGGACCGGATACCAGCTGCTGCTCCTCCTTTACACCTTATTTCAGGGGAAGTGGAGGCCGCAGAGGTATCTTCAGTCCCAGCCTACGTTCCTGAGCTGCAGAACAAGCACAAGCTACTCAGAAGGACCCAGCCCCCCTTTAAGTGCTCTCCCAGATGTGGGAACCCCCAATTTCCCTGCAAAAAAAAAATCACTGCTGCTCCCAGGCCTTGAGCAGAGAGCTTTCCTCCCTTCCACTCTGGCTCCTGGGGAAGCTCCATCTGAGTTCCCGTCCTGCTCAGACAGGGGTTTGCACCTCTAGCCCAACATTTTAGGGAAAGATTGGTGACTCTGGGAGACAAGTCCGTGCTGTGTAGCCCCAACAATCCAAGGAGGAGGTAGTCAGGCCCATGCAGTCCCTCTGCTCACCATGCTGGCTGCAGTCTGCCCCATGCTGAGGTGCCCGCCGGCTTTTCTGGGTTAGGCTACTGAGCTTATACTCACTCACCAACGACATCATCACTGAGAAAAGCCAAACCATCAACCCTGTGAGATGCTGTCAGGCTTCCATCTGCTCCAGGGAACTGGAATGTGGCTTCAGAAGGCCTGGAGTGGGGGAAGGATGAAACAAGTCACGTCCTGAATGAGCAGCCACAGAGAGCGCTCAGGTACGGAGCCCAGCACGAGCCCTGGCCAAGCTCTGGTGAACTCCCACTTGAGCTTATGCTCTGGGCCACCTGGGTTTATTCATTCAGCAGGAGCCTGTCTGCTTAAGAGACTGCTGGTTTGCTTCATGTGTTTCTGTAGGCCATGGGAGCAGCAGACGTCAGCAGGGCAGGACCTCACTAGCTTGCTCCTGTGCCAGTTTCCTGGGTAACCTCAGGGAGCAGCAGGGCAGGCCTTGCTCAGACTCAACACGATCCAAGAACTGGCATTCCCTGATGCTACCTCAGGATGAAATGCCCTCAATCATAGAATCCCAGACTGGGCTGGGTTGGGAGGGACCCCAAGGATCACAGAGCTCCAACCCCCTGCCACAGGCAGGGCCACCAACCTCCAGGCCTGGAGCTACACAAGGCTGCCCAGGGCCCCATCCAACCTGGCCTTGAACACCCCCAGGGATGGGGCACCCACCCCCTCTCTGGGCAGCCTGTTCCAGCCCCTCACCACTCTCTCTGCACAGAACTTCCCCACAAATATCTCATCTAAACCTTCCCTCCTTCAGCTCCAATCCATCCCCCTTGTCCTGCCAGTCTCTGCCCTTTAACAAGCTGATTCCCCTCCTGTTCCTCTGCTCCCCTCAGGCACTGGAAGGCTGCAGTGAGGTCCCCCCACAGCCTTCTCCAGGCTGAACAAGTTTGAGGGCAGAGCATTACACTCACATCTGCCCTCCTTTAGCACTATATCAGTGTTCTCTTGCCACTATGGGGTGGAGAACATGTTTCAACTGCAGTAGGAGATGCTGCTGTTGCTCAGGCTTCCTCAGTTACAAATAAAGCCTCTTCCAGGCCTACACCCTCTTGTTATGGAAAGCAAATGCACAGCCCCAGCTTTTTGCTCTCACCTGTTTTTCTGTTCTTTATCCAGTTTTATATTCCAGGCAAAGCAGCCACCTTCACAGCCAGCCAGCAGGTACTGCTCTGGGCAGGTGGGGACCAGGGTAAGCCGTAAGGGAATAGAGAGCACTTCCAGCACCAGCAGCTGGCTGTAAAAACAAACACACACAAACAAACACAAAAACAACAGAAAAAAGAGAACAAGCAGTTAAGTTTTGCTGTGACGTGGTAGGTACAGGCTGCCAGACTGGCCACAGCTGGTTTTTGAAGCTTTACCTTGCTTTGAAATTGTAGTCACAGTCTGGAACCCCAATGTCCCAGAGTGCAATTCGCTTGTCATAGGAGGCAGCTGTGGGGGACAGAAGAGAAGCAGGTAGTGACACCGCTGCTCACCTGGCTCTTCTCAGGCTAGCTGGCAGCTCCACCTGTGTCACAGGCTGTGACCCTCCGAGCCTGTGGCATCAGAGCTCACTAAAGCACAGCGAGTCACCGAGGTTCCTGGCTCCACACCACTTCACAGGTTGTCAGACACACCACACACACAATCTACACTCTTGTGCTCCCAGAGGAGCAGGGAAAAGAAAGTTTGTTTCCCAGCACCACTGGCAAGTTGTGGCTTCACGAGGTCATTGATCAGTGCTCCTTTCAGCTCGTGGGTTCTAGCAGAATCTAAAATAGAAGCTCCAACCTCTACCCTGAGGCAGACACCAATTTACTCTGCCTATCCCCAGCTTCCTGCACTCACAGCCCCAGCAGCTCCCATCAGCAGAGGTAGCTGCTGAGGGGAAGCATGAAAGACACTCGATGTCTTTGTCCCCAAACTGATGATACCAACAGCAGAAACAATCCTGAAAGATTACTCAGAGTGACGTGGATCCTAATCAGATGGCACCCCTCAAAAGCAGAGTACAGGGTTAGCACCCAGTCCCCAAACAGCCACACAAAGACTCACTTTACAACTATTTTTCTACACAGTGTGATGGGCCTTGCTGTGCACACCAGTACCTGGCTGTGCTGTCACCCTCCACATCCCTCTGGGCTTCTGCTTTCTGCACTTCTGAGCCTCTTGAACAGTATTCACTGCAGATACCCACGGTTAAAAAAATTCCCCTTTTAACGGTTCAGGTAGCACTCTAACCACTCCAGGATGTGGGTAATTGTAGGGAAGAGAAACAATGTGCTGACGGGTGCAGGTGGGGTCCAAATGGCTCAGTAACAGCTTACTTTATAGACCTAAGAAAGCAGCTACAATTTGTAACATGATGGTTCAGTTCCTACCAGTCCAAAAGCCTCAGCAGGCCCTACCAGGCTGCAGCTCTCTCTACAGCAGGATCTGAGTAGTTTCTGATGAGCCACAGAACCCAAAAATAAAATAACCCATTTATTCCTAAGCAATTAAACACGTAGCATTGCTCACTGCCAAAAATGAAGCCCAACAGCCCATTACACGCTGCATTGCCCCTGTTGCCATGCTTGAGGAGAGCCCTGCCCACTGGCTGCTTGCTGCCTGGCAGCAGGCTGCCCTGGCCATCGTTCTCCCTCACCCCCGTGGAACGGATCCGCTGCGGGGCTGGTTTGTGGCTGGTGTGTGCCTGACAGGCACGCTGAGAGCTACAGAGGGTGAAAGGGGAGCTGCTGCCCCTCAGCTGAAGAGTCAGGCTCTGTGGCTGAGACAGTCTGTGCCCTCTGTAGATCAGTGCCACAGGGACTAACAATACTCTCTCCTAGCATCCATCCGTGCTGTCTGTACCCGGGCAAGGTCCCTGTAAGTGTTCCCTACCCACACACACTTGCCCTGGTGACAGCTTCCCCCTGCTAAGGAAACACATCCCTTTCTACATCAGCCACCAACACCAGGGAGATTCTGAACCAGAGACTTACTGAAGAGGTGAGTTTCTTGAGTTGGGCTGAAGCAGATGGTAGCAATGGGCTTTTTATGAGCCTTTATCTCTCCGTAGCAGAAGTCAGCTGCCACATGAATCAGTTTGACGATCCCTCTCCTCCCAGCAGCCGCCAAGATATTATGGGATTTTTTCCGACTGTTGCTGATGACCATTGTGAGGGTTGTCCATGCGACACTGAAAAACTCCTGGGAGAGACAGAGACACGAAGAATAGTGTGAAAGAACAGCCAGCAGGATGGCAGTTAGTCCAGAGATAGGGCAACTACCTTAGAACTGTTCAGGTGAAATGACACGACTGTTGGAGCTGGAGCATCGAATCTCAGAACCAGAGGAACACAAACTATCAAACCAGGATGTTTATTCCTCTGCACTCTCAAGCAGTCTTAGCAGCCTGGATACACATGTCTGCCCGTGGCAGGAGAAGAGAGGCAAACTCATCTGGGATGCAATGCATTGGGAAGAGTGTGGCCAGCAGGTCTAAGGAGGGGATCCTCCCCCCTCTGCCCTGGTCAGGCCCCACCTGGAGTGTTGTGGCCAGTTCTGGGATCCCTGGGATTAAAAAAAGACAGGGATCTCCTGGAGAGAGTCCAGAGGAGGCTACGGAGATGATGAAGGGCCTGGAGCATGTCCCATATGAGGAAAGGCTGAGTGAGCTGGGACTATTCAGCCTGGGGAAAAGAAGACTAAGGGGGGGACCTAATTAATGTTTATAAATATCTTAAGTATGGGATGCAGGGGGAAATGGCCAACCCCTTTTCAGTGTCTGTGGGGACAGGACAAGGGGCAATGGCTGCAAATTGGAGCACAGGAAGTTCCACACCAACATGGGGAAGAACTTTTCCCCAGTGAGGGTGAGGGAGCCCTGGGACAGGCTGCCCAGGGAGGTGGTGGAGTTTCCATCTCTGGAGATATTCCAGCCCCATCTGGACGCCGCCCTGTGCAATATGAGCTGGGGAGCTGCTTTGGCAGGGGGGTTGGACCCCATGATCTCTCAAGGTCCCTTCCAACCCCTGTGATTCGCTGATCTTTAGAAGTAATAAAAACATGAATAAACCAAACCAGGCTTGTAGGCAAGCAACTCTTGCCATCCATCTCCATGCTTTTAAGACCTGCCCACGCTAACGCCTGAAACCCTTTCAGAACTCTTATTAATTAATATCTATTACATATAAATGCAGGTAATTCTAAACAGATGTACATGGCATTGCCATTCAGTGCTTACTCTCCCCCCAGCAACCTACCTCTGTAGCCACCTTGTACTTCTTCAGCACCGTTCCCGTCTCGCAATCAATCAGACAGATTGATTCCCCTCCACACGTTGCCACAGTTCTGGAGGAGCTCACAATGGGATCTGAAAGATGAAAAGCAGAGGTGAGAAGTTCCCAGGCTCAGGGATAGCACACCAAGACTGCAGCTTATCACCGCCTCTGGTGCTCTCCCAGCCTCCTGTACTCAAAGTCAAAGCAGGACGTAAGCAAGTCTCTTCCTGACAGTGGAGACTACAGCTTGAAGGAGCAGGGATCTAGCGCATGGAGTCCGCTGGGATTCCAGAGCCAGGTGGTTCTGGGAATCCTGCAAACCTCTTTAAGAGCTCACCTTTCCTGGCTCCAGAGTCTAGCAATGGCTCGAAGACACAGGACCAGAGCTGCGTTTTAAAATCCTCGCGGCTGTTGCCTTTACTGTGACACTGAAGGAAATGCAATGGCTCTGCACTCACATCCTCCTACAACAAACCATCCACATTTAGAAATTCATTCCCCTGACAGCGGTTTGCTTGCGACTGCCTTGACAGAACTCTCTAGTGAACACAGCAATCTGAGTTAAAATGGAGTATTTTTCATCCCTTCTGTGCTACAGAGAGCAGGAGAGACTGAGGTGCCACCAATGCTCAAGACTCCTAAGCCAGCATACAAGTGTTCGTAAAGATGGGCCCAGCAGTGAACCCCACTTCCTGCAGCAGGGCAATGTGAAAAACCCTTTAGATCCCCACTGGTCTGAGCTGAGGGGGAAACACCTTTCCCCGTGCAGCCATCAGTTTGAGCTGAAAGCAAGTCAGTCCCATTTCTCAGAACAGGCTTTCAGTGCACCACCTCAGAGTGCTGGTCCATCCGCTGCCTGCAGGGAATTCACTGTCTCCAGGGGTGGCCTTCCCTCACGCCTCTGAGAGGTTTAAAAGAACAGAAAAACCCAAACAAAACCTGTAACATACAATGGATCTGGCCAATTATGAGCTCCAAAGTGTGTAGAGCAATGATGAAACCTGAATGTGGCTCCTCCCACTAAACCAAGAGGCCAAAAGCCAGTCCCAGGGGGCTGACAATCGTACCTTGCCCTTGGAGTTCTTCACTGGAGTCAAGCTAACAACTCCGTTTTCCTGCTGCTCACTTTTCTGCTCCCCTGTCAGCTGGCTGGATCTTCTGTTGCTTTGCCCCTTGGGAGACTGCTCTCCATTCTTGTGTGTCCCTCCAGCTTCCTGCTCCGGGGTCACCTCTTTGGCTGGCTCGTTTGATGTTCTTGGTTTATCAGGGGCTGGGTCATCCTGCACATGATTTGACTTCCTGGGGTTTACTGCAGCTTCCTCCTTGGTGCTTGCCTGGGACTTGGACCTCTTGTTTCCAGACCCCGGTTTTGAATTACTCCTTTTCCTCTTGCTGGGGGTTACAGTCACCTAAAAGGCAGGTTGTCAGTTTCTGGAAAGGTTTCTAGCTTGTGCAGATGATTTGTAAGTCAGAGGTATTAATTATTCAAACACAGGTGCTCTCCCCCATGGTTACAGAGTGGGTTTCAAGAATCAGACAGCCCAGATCAGCAGAGTTCCTAGAGGCAGAAACTAATGAAACTCACACAGGCAGCTTCCTCCTCATCTCCATTCCCCTGACCCATTTACACATGATGTGGAAAATCAAACCAGGTCTCTGGGCTGAGGGGCTTCAGTCTGCTGCCACTTCCAAGAGGGCAAGAGCCATCAGTCTGGCCATGCATCAGACCAGTCCTCTCACTAAAAACATCCTTTCCCCAAAGGAGAGGTGGAGTCAGTAGGGCTGTAATCATGGAATCTTCTGGATCTCCTATGAGAATGGAAGCTCTCTCCTCTTGGAGAGCAACTCAACCTTCACACTGCTGGGAGAGCTTTAATCTTGCTGTAAAAAACAAGGCTCAGCTGTAGAATCAGGCTGATTTGTTAATGTGACTGGAAAAGTTACATACCTTGTCTACCTCCTCTGCAGCTTCCATGGGGCTTTCTGTACTTTCTTCTTCACTGTCATCCATCTTTTCATCTGTTTCAGGATCTGTGTTTAACTCCAGACCCAGTGAACATGCCAGAAACTCTTCTGCAATCATTTTCACCTTGGAAGCAAATATGTGGACATGTGGGGTTTTTTAAAAACAAAAAAAAGACAAAAAGTGACAGCAGTCAAACTCTGAGCTGTAATGACAGGAACTGCATGTCGTTACACAAGAGCTTTTAATATCTGTTTCCATTATTCTACACTAATTTCACATGTGATGGAGGAGTCCTCAGCTTCTCTACTGACATTACATGACCCAAGAACTTCCCTTTGTTACAGACACCCAGGGTACCCAGTAGCAAGGACAACAGCACAGCGATGAAACAAGACAAAGGAGGGATGGAAACCTCGACTGCACGTGCCACGTGCAATTAAAACCCGTGTTACAAACTAAACCATCTCTTTCTGCGCTGCAAGGAACGAGTTTTGTCACGATCTTTTCTCTGTCCATACAGCTTCCATCAAGACTAAAGTTTATTTGCAAGTCATGAAGTACTAAGGATACTGCAGGCTTTTTAATTAGTACAATTACTGCTTGTGAAATTTAAAAACCACATGTTTAATGACACCCACTGCAACTTACTGCTTCTGTAACTGCTTAACAAGGCAGTGAAGAAACCAGAAAAAGTGATACCACCTGTCTGCAAGAGCCCTGATACTCAGAACCCAAACCCACAGAGCATTCTCCTCCCATCTGCTCAGCATCAGGCTGCAGAGCCCCTGCTGAAGGGCAGGCGGGCGAGCGAAGCATGACCTACCCGCCAGCGGGTGAATTCACTGAGTGAGCTGGGCCCATGCACCACGTTGGCTTGTACTGACTTCAGGAACTTCTTCTTGATGGACTTGACCTGCTCAGCTGTGTGCTTCTCAGGAAGCTGGTCACGGAAGAATTTTTCCCAGTGAGCAGTGACCTAGGAAGAAAGACTGAGTCTGCTCAAGACCACTAGAGAAACCCAGAGCAGAAAAGCACACGAGCACTTGTGAAAGCATTTCAGGAGCTGCAGACCCTGAGGCTCTGCTAGCTACGTGGCGGCACTGCTTCTGTTTACTTTACCAGTGTTCAAACCACCACTTCAGCTGGCAAGAAACCCAATTCCTCTGAGCGTGGCAAGTACTGCCAACACAGACCCAGAGCAATGCCTGGTTTCATGCCTCTGTATCCATGGCAAATGGTCCTAAGGAGTCTTACCCTGTGCCTTACTAGCAGGGAGTACCTGGCAGGTAATTAATTTATTCTAACAGGCCCAGGATAATGGGGGTGCCCAAGATATCTTGTAGTTGAAGTGTGTGCATCAGCAGGAATGGTGCGAGTCATCCCTGTTTATACAGACACCTTGACCCCAAAAGGCTTTTGAACCGTGGGCACACTCATGCAGACACTCACCTGGCAGCCCAGTTCCCACCTGAGAGTTTCTGGTGGGCACCCATAACCATTTGGACCCAAAAGACACTTTACATTTAGACACAGCAGTAAGAACTGGGTGGCCAGGTACAAAGAATACCATCAGGGAAAGGTATCTGGGGCACAGAAAACAGCAGAAGAACAGAACAGCACAGGGGGGCATTTGGTGTCTCATTAAACAGCCAACTGTGCCTGGCTGCCTGGAAGATAAGAGGCTGAATAGCACCCACCAAGACCCTTTGAGGTACAAGGTATTACACAGATAACAGCACAATAAGCCATCCCAGTCTTCAGTACTTGATCTCTCCACCACTGCTACATGGAATCAATTAATAAGACCAACTAAGTAGCATCCAAATGGCAAGGCAGTACTGCACAAAACCCCCTCCTTTTTTCAGTTTTGCTCAAGATGACAACATGCTTCAATGGGGACAATCTGCCAGGAGCTAAACTGTGTAAGTAAATGAGTGAAAATACAGTTCTGAGCATGCAGAGCTGAAGAAGAAAGAACAGATCTTTGTTCCCAGTTTATATGCTGAAAAAAGATTATCCTGAGCTTGGTTTTGTGCTCCTCATTTCCGGGGCCAGGACAGTAACACAAATTAGATGGGGAGGTGCATGTAGCTGTCAGTGTCAGCACCAGGCTTCTCCCCTTCCTGAAAGATGATTGGAATGACCTGAAAAATTAGCGGGTCAGACACAGACCATGTTGGCCTTGCTCCTGTGATTTAAACCGAAGGCAGAAGTTGGCTGCACAGAAGAGGCAGAGCAAATTCAAGCAGTGAGCAGAGGAGGCAGCAGGAAGACTTTCCCTGGGTGGCCCGTGCTGCAGGCTGTGCTCAGATCAGACCAGAATTACAGCTGACCATTTGACACTTGTTTGCCACGAAGCTGAGCACTGTATTTAGTTACTCCCCAGGTGTTTAGAGGTTAAGAAAACATCACCCATCTTACCTTGCTGGTGAGCTTATGGCTGTTGACACGCCTGACGTGATTAGCCAGCTTGGTTATGTCCTTCCCGTTGAGCAGCCGAAGATTTTGCAGCAGAAACATTACCTTATAGTCATCATTGAGCTAGAAGGAGAAGACATGAGAGTTACAGAAACTACACAGGGTACTTGTTTAGCTTTAGTGCTTTACTAAAATACAGCCAAGGAGAAGAAGAATGTATTTAGTGGGGAAAAGCCATTTCGTAACATCTTCTCAGCATTTCTGACTCGCACATCACCCTGCAGCTGTAAATTAGCACTCCCCAGGAGTCAGGGTGTCACACTGCAGACCTGGCTCACACTTAGGCAGTACTGACATCCAACACGAGGTGGTGGTGGTGGTGTAACCGGACTCAGCTGCTGCCTGGGCACTCTGTTCGCATCCTGTAGCTGGGCATTTAAGGCAGAGGAAGGCCTGGCCTGCCTACACAGAGGATACCAGCAGGGCTCCTTCGGGTCAGGTGTGCTTTAGGTGAGCCCAGTTCCCCTCTCCAGTTTACCACAGCGCCACACATACCCTTCTGCCAGCATGCAATAGCAAATAACCACCTGGGGATGGCAACGGTGGCTGATACCAGTTTAAAGCACAAGAAAAATTACAGCTTTGGATACTTAAACTGTACAGTCTGCAGATCCTCCTGGGAGGAGCCAGAAAACCTAAGCCGAGTTCATCACTCGGTTTCAGCCATCATCAGAGGAGCAAGTCTGCTCTTGCAGAGCACATGGAGCACCAGAACTAACATCCAAGGACACTTCTGCGCAGTCATTGCTGTGTCTTACACAAGTGTGAGCATAAGATACACTGCCTAAAACGGGACCCTGCCCTGGAGAATCAGGAGTCCAGGATACCCAGAGTTTCACAGCTGTGTGGCTTTTGGCAAGTCACTTCTGTAGGTGGGGAAACAGCAGCATGAACTGGCAAAGGAGCACAAAATGACTGGCTGCTTTCTGGGGTGCCCTAACACCCACTGCCCAAGAGCAACACGTAAGAAGTAGGCATAACTACTGCTCCTTCCCCCCCCCAGTTTAATTCTGAGCTTGTCAGGGTGGGGGTAACTCACTGTCAAGTACTCATTGTTCTCATAGGTGAGCTCCTCCAGCAGAGGGAACTGTTTCAGAGCGGTCACATCTTCCAGCTGGTTGTTGTTGCAGTTGAGGACACGCAGATCAGGCAGGGTTAGACTGTTGGGGAACTTGTCCAGCAAATTATCAGAGAGATCCAGCTTCTGCAGATGCCTCAGACGGGAAAACAGCCGCGGGTCTAAGTCTCCAGTCTTCAACTGCAGCTTGGACAGGCTGAAAACAGAAGAGAACGTGAACTATCTGTGTCTCCTTGGGGAAAAACCCCCAAGTGCTGACTTTCTCAGGGTACAAGTTCCCACCTGGTGGCACCTCACAGTCCAGCACAGCTCACAGGGCCAAATAACCAAACCTGCTTCTTCTCTGCAGCATCCTGGGCTGCAAGCACACACACAGGGACAAGATGCCATCATGTCTGAGCTATGGACACCATCACTGAATCCCAGCCTGGGCTGGGTTGGGAGGGACCCCAAGGATCACAGAGCTCCAACCCCCTGCCACAGGCAGGGCCACCAACCTCCAGGCCTGGAGCTACACAAGGTTGCCCAGGGCCCCATCCAACCTGGCCCTGAACAGCCCCAGGGATGGGGCACCCACCCCCTCTCTGGGCAGCCTGTTCCAGCCACTCACCACTCCCTCTGTAAAGAACATCCCCACAAATATCTCATCTAAACCATCCCTCCTTCAGCTCCAATCCATCCCCCTTGTCCTGCCAAGGGCAAGCCTACCAAAGTCTTTGCAGTGTAATTAACCTGTGATGTGGATAAAGCTCCTCTGGATGTCAGAGCTGGCTGCGAGCTGCCCATCACCCAAAAAGCTCTTGTTCATAGAAAAAACTACTACACCCCTAAGAGTTTTGGTATTATACTCCTTTACAATTTAAATTCAACCAAACAAGGCACTTACTCACTACACCATCAGCCTATTCTGTTCACAGAATACGCCAGAATCATTATTTCACTCATTTTTCAGATGTCACCATCTCAGAGCTGGTGTAAACAGGGTTAAGACCACGTTGACTCCAAAGGGCTGGTCCTGTCCCCCCCTCACTCCATGCCCACACTCACACAGGGATGGGGAAAATTGGATCAGTTTGCTGATCTGGCTCAAAACTTTCCTTCTCTGCATCAGAAGTTTAGTTCAGGCCAAGTGCAGAGTACATACCCAAATAATCTGATTGTTTTCAAAGAACTAACCACAAAACAAAGGTGCTGTTCCTATTCCTTTTACAGTGGATTTTGCCACAAGAAACTTCCAATGGCAAATATGGCAATCTACTTAAGAAAATGCCAAAATGCCACCAAAACAGAAGAATTCTGTCCTGAAAGAGGAAGTCATACAATATTTATGAAGGGAAAAATAAATAAACACCCCTCCTCTGCAAGAGAGTAAAAACTATATATGATAAGAAGGGTCATTTAGATTTGATTAGATCATTTAGTTGAGCTCCAAAGGGAGCTCCTAGTCCTGGCAGCCAACATCTCTTGATGTTGAGCCTAGGTTCCTTTAAGAAACTGAATCTCTGTCTCTAATGATTAGTAAAAGATGGGTTTCTAAACATAAATGAAGACTGGATAAATGAGGTAGGTAACATTAGGAAGCAAGACCACTTCTCCTCGTGACCTCAGCCAGTGAAAGCATGCAAGAAGTGCTGAGCAGGACTCAGCTGCCTGCAAAGCTGAGCGTGACTCTGGTGTCACTTCGGGGAGAAGCTCAGCAGAGTGTTCATTCCTCTGAGGGACCTTCTGAAATACAAACCTTCACCATCACAGCAGGAAGCTGCATGGCAAAAGCCACAGCCTAGAAATTCACTACTTCACACATCACTCTCTTACCCAGACTACTGCAGCCTGTACTCTTCAGATACTTAGTTTCTCTCTAAAAAATGATCCTTTTAGCACAAGACAAACTAAAAGAAATAACTGAGCATGTATGAAACCCAGAACTCTTACATCAGCAACAAAAACAAGGGTGCCAGCCAGAAACTGGCTAGCTGACTCCCGTGGATTGACCAGTTCTGGAATAGTGGGATTCCACTGCATTAAACATTTGGAAAGACACATATTTTCAATGACCTCTTCAAGGAGCTGAGCAACTACACTGGTTTTAGTGGTTTCTAAGTGCGTTGGAGTTTATTTTCCCTCTCTGCAATGTTTGAGGTAGTAACATAACTGGATTTAGAGGAGATGGAAAGTGATGGAGGGAGAGGAAATAATGCCAAAAATATTTTAAAAGCCTTCTAAAATCCAGGCCAGAAGAGATTCTCTTACATTAAACTATTACCAGGAAAGACAGAAGTGTTTTGGGGGTAGGGAGTGTACCTTAGGGTGAGGAAATCAGGATCCAGCCTTAAGCAGTTTCACAGGAAGATGGTGGCAGCACAGGTACAATATAAACAGTGAAAGGGGGCGGCAAGTGCTGATAACCCATCTAGTCAGTGCAGTTCCACTAGCGCTTGCTGGTCCTGCACTGAGAATTTTCTGTGCTCTGTATCTGTCTGTCTGCAGTAAAAAAGCTCAGGGGAAGAAAGACAAAGAAAGGGCTCACCCAGGCTGCACTCAGCTGTGATATTCTGGCCTGTCTGCACTTACTTCAGCGTCTCGATCTTCCGGAGCCTCGTAGATCTTGGGACTGCTCTTTCCAAAAGAAGCTCTGTAGTAATTTTTGACATTTTTAATCTCCACCCCTCTGCTGGAATCACTCATCAGTCAGCTGTAGGATCTCTCCTTGTACCCTTCCTGGTAAAACAAACAGGAGTAAGAAGAAGTCCTTGCAACTGGCTCCAAAAGGAGGGGGCAGAAAATAAAAGTTATGAGGTCAGCTACTGACGAGACTGAAATCACCTTTTTTCACACAGTTGAAGTTAAAATACCAGAGATTGTTATTACACTGGGAACATGCTCCCAACACACCGACCCAACCCAGCTCCAACACAACAGGGATATGTCCCTTGGCTATTAAAACCACAGACTTGCTGCAGGTGAAAGCTGTCTGCAGGGCCATGGCACTCAGGGCTAGGGCAGTCTCCCAGTTACCTGTTTGTACTTCTCCTGAGCAACAGGGCTCTGCTTCAAAAACTCAGACACGCTTCCAAATAAACAGCAAGAAAAAACACACCTGTTGTGAATATCTTCCCCCCCAGGAAATGGCACTGTGTGCTCACTGGCCTGACCAGATGGATGAACTCCTGCCTGACGACTTCTGAATTCCCTAAAATGCTTGAAAACTGAATTAATTTTTAAAATTTAATTAGTTAATTAAAACTTCCTTACCAGAAATGTAAACATCCACTGACCAATAACATAATTTCCTTACCAAGGAAAAAAATCCACAACGTTCTGTAAGCTATTGGTGACTAACAGGTGTCTGCACAGGCCCCTGTGGATAGGACAGTACACCTCCACACAGCGATACACTGCTGTTTACAGTAACAACGCTCATAGGGCCAAAGCAGCTTCATGGAGTTACTGGTTTGTGGCTTTCCACTTTCTGACACAGATTCCAAGAGAGAGAAATAAAAGAGAAAGGAGCTCGGAGGCCAGGCTTGCTTCTGGCTTTTTATGTTTAGTCTCATCACCGCCTAAATGCCACCCCAGTGAGTCGTGCTGAACACAGGAGGTACTAAGCTGTCCTTAGGCTTGCCTTCAGCACCACAGCATCCCCACAGCACCTGGACTACTGGCTTGGATGAGCATCAGGCATTGCCTTGTTAACGTGTGTAAGGAAGGGCAATCAGAATCACAGAATTGTGGGGCTGGAAGGGACCCCCAGAGCCCATGGGGTCCAACCCCCTGCCAAAGCAGGGTCCCCAGGACAGGGCGCACAGGGCAGCGTCCAGACGGGGCTGGAATCTCTCCAGAGAAGGAGACTCCACAACCCCTGGGCAGCCTGTCCCAGGGCTCCCTCACCCTCACTGGGAAGTTCTCTGGCATACTGGCAACTTGAAGCCATCGCCCTCCATGTATGGAATATTTTATACCAGCACAAAGAGCACTGAGCCTAAAAACCAGTTTGAAGAGCAGCTGTTTGGGGTTTGACCCTTCAGGTGGCACGGCTGACACCGAAAGCCAAACCCCAGGATCAGGCCCTCACCTGCAGAACCCACTACACCTCCCCAAGCTCTAGAAGAATTCGGCAGGGATGGCTGCAGGCATTCCCATCACCCTCTTTCTGACCTCACCAACACCTCAGCCCGGCCACACGACCTATGGCACCTCGGGAGCTGCAAACACAGCACGGCCCCATCACCGCACCACGGCTGATGCTGCACAAGGCGCCTCCAGCTGCCCCAGGCCTGTGGAGCCCCGTTCCCAGCTGAACTGGGAACCGCCGCCAGCAGCGGCCATCGGGCTGGAGGAGGCACCTCCCGGGTCGGCGGTGCTACAGCAGGGCGTCGGTTCAGGCCGGGCGAACGGGAGAGATTAAAACCAGCCGAGCTTTAACTTCCCCGCGCCGGCTGGGCCACGGCCTCAGCCTCACCGAGGCCAGCCCAGCTCGCCCGGCGCTGCCCGACACCCGCAGCGCTCGGGGTGCCAGCGGCCTGCAGCCCACCCAGGGGCGGCTTACCCGGTGCGAAGCGGCGCCTCGGGCCGCGGCAGTTCCGAGGCCGTGCCCGGGCCGCGGTGCAACCGGCCACTGGGCGCAGGCCGCGGCGCCGCCCGCGGGTAGGAACGGCGGCGCCCGGCTTCGAGCCCAGGAGGCCAGGTGAGACCCTGGGCCGGGGCTGCCGCCTCACGCCGCCCCCGCGCGGCGCTTCCTAAGCGGAGCCCGGAGCGAAGGCCGCTGCCGGCCTCAGGCTAAGGCGCCCCCGCGGAGCGCGCCCTGAGCAGCGGGACTGCAACTCCCAGCAGCCCCCGCGGCGCCGAGCAGCGATGCGGGGCCCGGCCGCGCCGCGGGGGCTGCTGGGAGAGGGAGTCCGCGGTCCCACCCCCGCTCACCCCGCCGGCCGGCCGCGCAGCCTGCCCCGAGCCCGTGTGCCCCCGCGGCCGGCCCGGCCTCGCCTCCCACACCGTTCCACTCACCTGGAAGCGGGCCGGGCCGCGGCGGCGGGCGGGGAGGAGAAAGAGGACGCGGGGAGGGAGGAAGGGAGGAAGGGAGGAAGGAAGGAAGGAGGGAAGGAAGGGAAGGGAAGGAGGGCCGTATCCTCAGCGGAGCCGGCGGCGATGGAGGCGGCGGGCTGCGGCTGCAAGGGGATCCGCTCCTGCCTGCTCTGCGAGGGGCCCGCGCAGGCCGCTCCGCCCCCGCAGGTACCGGGGAGGGGGCGGCGGGGCGGGGCCGGCGGCGGGGCGGGGCCGGGCCGGCGGGAGGAGGGGGCGGGGGGCGCCTGCCATGTTCCCCTCAGGGCGGGCCTGGCGGGCGGGGGTCGCGGGGAGGCCGCGATGGCTCTGCGCCGAGAGGGCCTGGGAGGGGGTGCGGGGGCACACCCCCCCTCCATGCCGGGAGAGCCTCCCGGCTCCCCGGGGGTCGCAGGGCCCCGATCGAGAGCCCAGGCTGGGGACAAAGCAGCGTCCCGGGGGCTTCGCCTCAGCGCCAGCAGCCTCAAACGCCCCGGGAGCCCCTTGCCTGAGGTTCGGGCGCCAAGACAAGGCCGGTCACCCACCACTTGGCCTCTGGGCCTCGGCAGTTTTTATCAACTTTCTTCATTCAACATTTATTGCTGTGACAAACCGTATCTCTGCAGCCGGGCTGAGAACACCGACCATTAATCTCCTCATACACTTGGCACTTCTTCCCTACCTTTGCAGGGTAAAGCCATTACAAGGGAAGGAAAGTGGCTTCGAGCAGGCAGTACAGTGATGCTGGAGCTGTAATAAAAAGCAGGGAAGAGTTGTTCCCCAAAAGCAGCTGTAAAATTCCTCATCTCTCCACAAATCCCATACACACAGCTTTTGTGCTGCGGCGTCAAGGTTGCAGGGGTACACCATGCAAATACTTTATCGTGATGTTTCTCCACACAGTGCTTTTTTTCTTCTTCATTGTTATTTCCACAGGCAGAAGATAATTTTACTTACTGTCCAGCAACAGGCCTAGCGAAAGGAAACGAGGGCTCAAAATTTGCTGGCTGGACATTCCCATTTCCAGGGGTGTTTCTGATGGAGGAGTTCATTAGTGAAGATGAAGAATCTGAGATAGTTGAGCTGATGGATCAGGACGACTGGAAACCATCCCAGTCTGGCCGAAAGAAACAGGTTTGGCTTAAGAAGCACATAGATCCTTCTGGAAAAGGAAAGCTCTTTTCAGTTAAAACCCAGAGTATTTGCATGTTACAATGTTTTCCTTCAGAAACTTTTCTTGAAACCAGTTGCAAGAATTACTTGTAATTAAAGTCAACTTCTTGCAAAACTGCAGGGTAGCAGGAACAAATCTTACCTGATGGTGCATGTCCAGGCATTGATGTTCACACAGTCTCCATGGGAAAGAACTGGGTGTTTTGGGGTTTGGTTTTACTTTACAGATGAGGAATTGAATTCCAGCAAGATTACTGTTGCTTCGCTGAGTCCTTTTGTAACCCAGTGGCACTGGAAGAGAACTCAAAAGGCTTGACCACGGGCCCTGTAGGGATCACAGCCTCTCCCAAAAGGCTGTTCTGACAGATTCCTTCCAGAGTTTTTCTTAATACTAGCTTTCCCCCTCTTTTCTTACAACAGGACTATGGACCCAAAGTGAACTTCAAGAAACAAAGGATGAAAGCTGGCAGCTTTACTGGTTTGCCAAGTTTCAGTAAGAAGATCGTGGCACAGATGAAGGCCTGCGCTGTACTGGGTGGTTTCTTACCTGTGGAACAGTGTAATCTGGACTACATGCCGGAAAGAGGTTCTGCCATCGACCCGCATTTTGATGACTGGTGGCTCTGGGGAGAGCGCCTGGTTAGCTTAAACTTGCTCTCCAAAACCGTGCTCTCCATGTCGTGTGATTCCCAGGACAGCATCCAATTATTTCCCACTGCCAGCCAAGAGAACGGGGACTTAAATCCGCCTGGCTCTTTTACACAGGCGTCAGCAGGCGAAAAGCCCAGCGTAGAGGGGATCAAGGGCAGTTTGTCCCCCAGGCTTGTTCCCAGTAAAGAGGTGACTGTCGCCATTCCCTTGCCTCGCCGGTCTCTGGTGGTGCTGCACGGTGACGCACGGTACAGGTGGAAACACGCGATTCAGCGCAAGCACATCGAGCAGCGCCGCGTCTGCGTCACGTTCAGGGAGCTGTCTGCAGAGTTCAGCGCCGGGGGAAGGCATGAGGAGCTGGGCAAAGAACTGCTAGGGATAGCTCTGTCGTTTCAAGGCAGGCCGGTGTGAGCTGCAAGAGGCACCCAGAGCTGCGGCTCCTCAGGGAATTTGGAAAATAAAAGGACAGAGTTTTTGTGCAGCTGGGCTTATTTCTGAAGTGTGTGCAAGGAGCTGTGTGCGTGCAGGGATAAGCTCAGTCAGATGGGAATTTAACAAGCTGAAATAAGGGAGTGCAAGGAAGGGGTGGGCTGCTTGTTTCTTTGAAGAGGGTCCTGCAACGGGAGCTTTTAGGCCCAAGTCAGCAACCAGCTCTTGTATTCAGGAGTTGTATTGTCACAGAGTGCTGGAAGCAAATGGCCAGTTCTTAAATACTTAAACCAAGAAAGAAATGTAGAGTCATTAAACCGAGCTGAGCATCAAACAGCCCTTGGTACAGACTCAGGCCAAGCCCTGCAGCAGATTTTAACCTGTGCTGGCCTGTCCTGGGTCCTGTCGTCCTGCTTTTAGTGTTGTGCTGTGCCGCAGGGACACAGGCATCTCTCACCCACTTCAGATAGCTCCTTCAGAGATCAGCTCTCGTGGGGAGGAGGGTAGGCAAGCATCTCTCCACAGATAGTACAACACACTGAGAACTCATTAAAGTAATTATCCTTTGCTGAAGATTCCTGCTGTAACAGTGAGGATTAATCATAAATACAGTGTGTGACCTGTATCTTCTGGGACCAAAGAGCAGCACTTGCAGAGGACCGATGCTGACTCTTCTGCAGAGACAGCTGGGGCAGAGTTCAGACCAAAGACTTGCACAGACCGTGTTGTTTTCTGATCATTTGTCATCTCTGAACCCTGCTGTCAGCTCCCAGTAGCAAAAGCCTGGTTTTGGGAATGAGCTGGGCAACAGACTGCAACCCTGGCGGCTCTCATTCTTTTTCTTGGCACCTCCAGCAGTCAGGTTTGAATCATACCTCATACCTAAGATTCAAGTAGTCATTTGTAGCAGAAGCTGATCTGAGACCATCTGTCTGCTCTGAACAAACTCCTGTGCTCTCGAAAATGAAGTTGTGCTGTGGAAGAAGTGTGATCCTTCAATAAACACAGTTTTGGCGTCAGCCTGGTCACACCTGCAGCAGTAAAACCCTTTGCAGTGCTGCCTGGTTTGACCTGGTGAGGAGAGGGGGGACACTGGCACACAGGATCTCAGGTGAATTCTGCCCCAGAAGCACTTCCCTGGCACAGTGCAGAGGTTTTACTGTAGAGTAACACACTCCTGCAGCAGACACTGCACCCCGCGTTGGGCACTGCTGGGGAGGGGGCTCTTCACCCCACACAACAGTTCTTAGCAATCACTGGGATGAATCAGGTTATTTTTAATCAGTTTTAAGGTAACAGATACGACACCAGCCCTTTGGCTGCCATGAACCAGTTTCAGTTTAACCCAGTTTTAAATGAGATGTGGACATCGATGTTATAATTCCAATGGGGACACACGAGCAGGACTCCCACGGGCCCCCAAACTCCAGAACCCCCAAACCTCCACCCAACGGGCTGGTGAGCGTTCCCCATGTGCTGCAGCAGCAGTTTCAGCAGTCACAGCATGCTCTCCTCTCAGGGCAGCCAGTCACTGTGAACGCAGGCCAGCCATGTGTGCTCACAGCGGGCTTTAGCCCAGGAAATATTCCATAGGCTGCAACCTCCCCAGCTCACTCCCAAAACCAGGGCCTTGTGCTCTCCAAAGAGTGGTTCCTAACCTTTTTCCTGCAGCCTGGTGTGATCAGCATGGTGCCATGGGTGCCCACAGCACTCACAGATGTCCCCAGGCCAGCTCCTGGAGCTGCTGGCGGAGCAGAGGACATTGGGCTGAGCAGGAGGACACGGCCAGCAGCCCGCTGGGGCTCAGCACAAAGCTCTGCTACAGGAGGAAACCCAGGACAGGCTTTCACAGATAAAGCAAGGCTGAACCCACATCCTCATCACCCTTCCAGCCTCCCCAGCAATCTGCTCTTTGCTCAGCAAACCGTGTGGCAGCCAAGTATTTCCATTACCGTTTGGCCCTTGTTTCCAGTGCTCCCTTGTAGATTTATGTTGTGCCCTTGGGTCTGGTGAAACACTCTGTGTGTACCTGCTGTTTCATCCTCCTCACAGCGAAAGCAGATGATGGGTCCTGATGAATCAGTGTGCCACAGGAACAAGATAAACACTATTAGCTCATTTTGTGCTCTGCACTTGTTAGATGGGTTTTTCTGCCTCCATCAAACTCTAGGGGAAGCTGCTGTTCTTGCCAGAAAAACGCAGCTCTTCCGAGTTGGTAACTTAAATTTTAAAAAATGGAAATAATTCTATTCAGAGCCAAAAATTGAGGGCTTTGTCTAGGTGGTTTTGAAGTCCAAAATTCAATCTAGTCACTAGACAGTCATTGCTATGTCTATCTTCTGACATTTTTCACCTGTTGAACAGCCTCTCAGGCATCACCTTGGACAAAATGCAATTACACACCCATCGGGTCTGTATCTTTACAGGACTTTATGTGCATTCTCTCCAAAACCACCCCCAAACTAGAGCTGCAGTGCTGCAGAACATCTACAATTGGTTTGGACTGTCAAATACAGAAATCAGAGAAAAGCATAGAAAAGTTTTAATCTTCATTAATTAGCTCTTAAAAGTCACTTTGGCCCCTATGCAACTATTACTAATGTAAGAGAAGCTTTAATGCTCTTCACACTATGGGAGTTCCTATCACAGCCATTTATCTTCTTATCTGAGATTAGTACTTGTAGAACACACACCAAGAGCCAGGAAGCACATCCAACTGTTGCCTAAATGTGTATTTTAAAAGACGGGTAATATCTGACCAAGCTTTAAAAGAAAGAGATATAGAAAAGGCAAAGCCCAAGTTAACCCATAGAGGATGCTGGAGGACTTGAGCTGAGAAAAACCAGTCTGAAATCAGCAAGAGGAGTAAAACTTAGCAAGTTTATCCAGCTTCTCTCACACGGCTGGATGGTAACAGAGGTTAATACGTTGTTCTACAGTGCATACTGTTCATGCAGAGATAAAACAGGAATAGGCAAAGCTAAAATGCAGGTATTTTCCCCCTCCTAGCACTTTGTGCTTGTCGTTGCTCTCACCCTGGGCAGAAGGCAGCTCCCAGCCCTGCACACAGGGACGCTTTCCCAATTCAGTAATTCCTGAAACCGCTTTGTGTGACGTGGGTACAGCAGGGAGAGCCTGGGGAAGTTAACCAGAAATCAGCACGCTGGCCTGGTTGTGCCAGGATCTGAATCTGAGGTTGCAGCTTGAGGAAGCTGTCTTAAAAGTAGACGCAACAAGATTTAGGAGATAACAAAGCTGCAGCAGCAGGGAAGCTCAGAGGCCTCTGGTTTGAGGCAGGGAAAGAAGCGAAAGGCCGTTATGGAATGCCAAGGACAGGCAAGAGGAGGATGTGAAGTGTGAGCAGCCAGTCCTGCAGCTGGACAGGCACCCTGCCCCACCATCCCCAGGGCATGCTGGGACTGGCTGTCCCCGCGTCCCAGCTCAGGGAACCGAAGGATGTTCGCTCTGCAGCTGCACCCACCAGCTCTCTTTAAACACCTCCACACAGCTGAGCGCTCAGTGCAGAGCGCGCTCTGCCCGGGGACCCCGCAGGATCGCTTTCAGCCCTCACCTGGGTCGGGACAGACGGTCAAATCCAACATCTACTCCACCTCCCCTGGTCACAAAGCCTCTCCGAGGGTCACACATCTATGGAAACAACCAGGCAGCAGCTACCAGAGCCAGGGCTGCTCCAGGGCAGTGTTAAAAATAGGGAGCTCACAGGCTAAGAGCTGCCACAAACCACAGCAAAGGGAGAACCTGATACTGCTCTGGCTCCGACAGCTCCCTCCAGCTCGCATTCGTGCCCGGTCTTGACTCCTGCTAATGAGGGAAGGAAAGAGAGAGAGAGGAGTCACCTCCTAAACCAAGGCAGGTGCCCAGGAATGATTGGGAACAGGGCTGTATGTCTGTCCTCGACAGCTTCTTCCCCGCTTTAGGAAGGGTCTTTCCAGTGCTGGAGCCTGCAGACGTATTTTTCTGCCAGGCAAAGACCATCCAAAGGAAGCCTAAAACAGCACTTGGGACTCTGGAGCAGGATCGTGGCTGTGCTCTGCAGCACGCCAAGGCAAACCCCACTGCAGAAACTGGGGAGATGGCCCAAACACAGCAATAGCTGGTCCAGAGACCTACAACCCAAGAGAGCTGAGAATTAGGGCAACAGCCACCCCACCCCAGGGCCCGAGGCTGGCCCAGCAAGCTCACACACATCAGGGGAGATCCTCACTGCACGTTCCAGCCCGAGGGTAGGGCCCTGGGGAGCAGCATCCCTGTGCAGAACTGCAGGAGTGGAGCCACACCAAGCCTGGCACACTGCAGGAATGAGAGAGGAGACGGCACAGGGCAGACGTGGCCAGGCACCAGCTGTGACACAGCACGCTGTCAGCCTCGCTGGGACTCCAGCAACAGTGTGGAAAGGCAGGCATCTCCACGCCTGACTGATGGCTATCCTGCTGCCAGCAGCGGGGGCAGCACGAGCAAGGAGGATTTTCTGGTGCTGTAGCACAGAAACACCAAGCTGGACAAGTACAGTGTCCCTGCTCCATCATGGACCAGCTACTGGGGCTGATACCACGGGCAACGCTTCTGCAGCACGACTCCAGAGCCAAAGGCAAGGTAAAGGTAAACAAGTTGGAGGAAGAGAGGGGGAGCAAAACAAGCAGATCCTGTGGTTGGGAAGAAATAAGAGAGAAGTTACAGCAGGGAGGTGATGGGCAACCTCGAGAGGTGCCAGACACCAGAGTCAAAGAGCAACAATACACCCATGGGCTTCTCATGGAGGGGAGAACTCAGTCCCCAGAGAGACACATGGCACAAAGCTGCAAGCAAAGATGGGGAGGCACATGATTATTCTTAGTGTGTTCGCCCTTGGGACACCATCTCAAACCGTACCTCAGACTCCCTGCTGCAGTAAGGCGATCCCACTCCAGGCACGGATGTGCTGCCTTGAGACTTGTCTCCAATCCGACCCCAGCAGAGCCTCACCAAGTTACTCCACAAAAGGCACAGCTTCTGCTGCGTTTCTCCATTTGCTGAAGTTTATTATATTTGCAAAGAATGAAATGATTTGGCTGTTTCCAGATGAGCTGCGTTGCTTGTGCAGCACCGTATGCAGGCTGGGAGACTTTTTTAAGTGCAAAACCGGCTCGATACTTGATCCTCACCAACCTCCTGAGCTCCACAGCATGCAGAGTCCAAATACTACTGATAGTAACGGGGAGTGCGAAGTAGAGATGAGCGACTTGTCTCTCTGATCTGGCTCTGGCCTCCTGATAGGAATTCTGCTGGTAGAAGAGCTTCCACACGTAGCACTTGGCAGCAAGCTCAACGCTGAGTTCGCTGCGTAAACCCTTATTGCAGCAAGAAGAGGGAGAGAGGGCAGACTCCTGGGGAAAGCGCATGAATTTCACCACCACCCACTTTCTGGAGGATTCTCCTCTCTTTTTTTTGCATATGCACATAAGCACCGACTAGTCTTTTCGTGCACAGAGGCGACTTTCTTTGCTGCACGCCAGCCAATATGGTACACGCCAACGGCAGCAAGAACAGCAGACGAAAGCCACAGACACAGTGCGAAGCAACTTGTTCAGCAGGGCTCAAACTCACATGTAAACAAGAGAGATCAGAGCTGGGCTCCCAAGGCCTTCCCAGAGAGGAACAGGGGGATTGTCTCACCCCGCTGCACTGGGAGTCGGGTGTGCTCTCCATTCTGGGAAGCTGACGTGTAATACACTGCCACTAGATGCCTCAGATCCCAGTGGAATAAGGGACTGGGGGTTAAACAGAGCACTACAAATATCCTGAATGATGTCAGAAGCCTGGGAGACTCTGGAACGGCCATGGTTGAGTGAGGAGCAGGAAATCAGCACAGGGCTGGGGCCAAGGAAACGTGCTTGTGCCTCTCTCCACCCTGCCTGGCAGAAAGCCGTGCTTTCCCTTGCATGAGCTGACAGCTGCAAAACACGCTCGTCCCTCCACAGAGTTACTAGAGATCATAAAAGCTTTGTTATGGAAGTTTTCACCCCAAAGGATGCTACAGGATTAACGAGCTTCCCTTTGCTAAGCAGTACAGACGTGCAAGTGTCATTTTCTCTGCTGCTGGGGGGAAAAAAAGCCAGCTCAAATGAAACGTGATAGCCCTTTCGTGGCACACAGCTCTTGCCAGGTCCAGCTCCGTCAGCGTCGCCAGCGCAGCTCCAGGTCCCACCAGAGGAGCTGCCTGCTTCAGTGGAGGGAGAAGGAAGTGTTCTTTTTTTTGACAGACAACTGCTACAGCTGGAAACAAACCCCCTGCCCACCCCCCCTCAAGGACTGATGACATGCACAGGACTGGGGCTTGTTCTCTCCAGCAAACTGGGCAAAGACATTGTGACAATACATAGATGGTGATGATGAAGTGATAGATTTCTACAACACACTGTCACTCCTTACCTCCTTGAAACTTGCTTTTCTAGTCCTTCAAAGTTTTGTTTCCTTAAATTCCCTGTCACTGTTCTGTTTTAAGAATGTCCTTGTTAAAACTGAAACACCTGTAAGCCTTCCCTGGGTACTTTTGCCTCTTCTTGGGAAAAAACACATGATCTCAGCATTCATTCAATCTAAAGTGACAGATGCTGCTGAAGAAAGTACGACAGAACTTCCCAGCCTATGACAGAACTTCCCAGTCTCCTCCAAGTTGCAATTCTACCTCCCCAACTGGAAAAACAGTAAAGAATAGCAAGGAAAAAGAAAAAAAGAAGAAACTGAAACAAACATAAAAGCTAAAGCTGATTTCTTTCTGGTAATGTATTTATGGAACATTTGCTGTTGAACAAAGGTGATCAACACTCAGAGCTTCTCTTGTGCTTTCCTGGATGTCCAAGCCAGCTGCAGATACCGTCGTTAACCAGCTCAGCTCTAGAAATGAGCTGCCAGTTAACTGCTGCTGCACTGACAGCCAGGGAGTTGTGACACATACGCCAGGTCCTACACATACACTGGCTTTCTGGACAGCTGATGTGGTTTTACTTTTGGCAACAGAATGTTGCGTTTGGGAAAAATACAGGTTTTTGGCTACCTGACCCAAGCTTTGACCTTGAACTCCATGGCAGTGTTGCCGTAAGTACACAAGTGTGTAGGACCAGAAACAGGCCAGAGACCCCGGCACCTGAAACAGCACTAGAACCCACAGCTACATATGGCAGGCAATTAGCATTTAGATAATTAAGCCTCACGACAATCCATCGCTGGAGCATCGCACCAGCTAGCGGAACAGGTATTTCGTTTGCTCGCAGCCCTGGCTGAGCAGATCTGTGGGAGCAGGCTGTGCCTGCGGGTCACACCACCTGCATGCCTCTGTCGTGCCCGTCTAGCTGCACCTTCAGTTTGTGGAGCTCCTCGATCTCTCGGTTGTGCCGCTCCGTTTTGTGCCGCACCAGCGAGCGGTAGAAGTGAATGGTGAAGACAACGAAAATCAGCCCCACTGGCACCATGATGATGGTGGAGACCAGTGCTGACTGCCAGCCTGCGTGGCCGCTGGGCTTCTCCATGTTGGTGGTCTCGTTTTTCAGGATGGAGCCCACGGGCAGGAATTTTATCCAGCACAGAAGCACGACTTCTGCCAGGAAAAGGAGGATCCCCAGGACAGTGGAGAAGCCCCAGGCCAGCTCGATGTAGGGGTGCATGCGCTCGTGGGGGGACTCGCTGATGGAGTTCAGGTTGTGGATGTTGCTCACTGCTTCCACGTTGGGCAGGATGCAGGTGCTGATGAGAAGGGCAAAGAGGTGAACTGCCACCAGCACCGTCGTGCAGGCACTGAAAGCGATCAGCAGCATCTGGGGGTACTTGTACTGCACCTCCAGCTGCACCTCCACCATGGCAACCTGGGGGGAAAGGAACACAAAAAGCTCATTTTCAGCTGCTACTTTTCCTCTTTCCCAAGGCTTTCAGCCGTGAAAGCATCTTCATTCAGGAAGAGGCACCTAAGGTCAAGTACACGCTCAAGTGCTTTTTAGAATGGGAGCCTAGCTGGACCGTTTCTCCTCCCCAGGAAGAGGCACGTGCAGCCTGCAGCCTGGCCTTCCCAGGCTCACACACACCGTTCCACGCTGTAGCTTTCTGAGTAACACATCGCTCCCTGCAACCACCAGCCATGGGACCAGCATCAAACCAAACCCGCAGCAGAAGGAACTCATCAGACAGGACGTGGGGCTCGGGGGCAGCTGCCAGCCCACCCGCCCCTCACACGTCCTCCTTCCGCCCAGCGCTCCAGCTGCACTTCTGCAGGAAGCTTTGACTCGAGCAGAGGAACAAAAGGCAAAAGCCAGCAGCTCCCCTGGCCAGCAGCCAGCAAGGTTCCACTCCCAGCCATGGGACGCACGCGTTTAGCTTGGTTAAAATAGCTGCCTTCTATTCTCAGAACATCTCACGTTTGCTTTTGTTACAAATACGCCCAGATCCAAGTTATTTATATCCGCAAATTTCTCCCCTGAGAGCTAATAACTGACTGATATACTCGGCAGGAGTGGACAGCTACTGGCTTATGGGTGTGCTCAGCAACTCAGATGGGAGCTCCCAAGTCTCTAAACCTGTCTGTTTGTTCTTTAATCAAAGCTCCACAAGCAGAATAAGCATGAGAGAAGCAGGGAGCTCTTCTGAGATCAGATCTGAAGTCCAGCTACAGAACTGGTTTAGCATTGAGGATTTGTGAAATCACTTAACCTACCTGTGCAGTAAAACTGTGTTGCTGTGTGGTGGCATCCCTGGAAGGGCTGCAGAAACCTTCTGCTACGAGAAGCCACAAAGCCAGCAGCCAAGCCTATCAGACCTTCCTCCCTCGTGACTTGCTTGGACCTGCAGCTGCTCTTTGTGGTTTGCACAGACACTAACTTGCCTGGCAGCCAGGCAAAACCTCTGGTGATCCCAGGCAACCTGCTGCTCCGGCACAGCACAGCTTGCCAGATGCACTGAGGAGAAGCTGATGCTCACATGCCTGCCTTGGGCAGTGCCTCTCGAGGCCACGGCAAGAAGGCAAAGGCTGAACAAGCAGCTTGGTTCTGGGCAAGATGGATTTAGCTGAACAGACTCATCACTCCTCTACCCAGACTTTGCATGAGACCCCCACCTCGCAGCCAGCTCGGGCTCTGCATAATAACCTGCCCCACTTGCTGGGCATTACTTGGTGGTAACTTAGGCACTGGGGCAGGCTCACGTTCATGCCGTGGGTGTGGGTAACCCTGAGGATTAAAGGGGTGAAAGCAGTACCTAAGGTGGCACGAGTGCTGCCTTGCCTGTGTTTACTTCGAAACCATCAGCAGCCTGAATGAGGGGATCACAGAATCACACAACGTCAGGGGTTGGAAGGGACCTCAAAAGCTCATCTAGCCCAACCCCCCCTGCCAGAGCAGCATCACCCTGACTGAACGCATCCAGGAGGGTTTTGAATGTCTCCAGAGAAGGAGACTCCCCAGCCTCTCTGGGCAGCCTGTCCCAGTGCTCCATCACCCTCACAGTGACAAAGTTCCTCCTGACATTCCCATGGAACTCCCTCTGCTCCAGCTGCACCTGTTGCCCCTTGTCCTATCACTGCCCATCCCTGAGCAGAGCCTGGCTCCAGCCTCCTGACTCTGGTCCTTTGCATATTTATAAACATTAATAGGGTCACTCACCCCTCAGTCTCCTCTTCTCCAGGCTAAAGAGGCCCAGCTCCCCCTGCCTTTCCCCGTAAGGAAGGTGTTCCACTCCATCATCTGGATCACTACCAAGTCTAAACACATTTAGTACCAATCATGATACATCACGTGTGCCTGGGGCCATGAGTGGTCAACCTCCACCAGTCCAGATTTTACCTTACATCAACCATTGAGGATATTAGAGACACCAAAATATTGTGGCAGCTCTTGGACACTGCCAGCCTTTTATTCTGATTACAAAAATGTAGGCTTTTTACTTTTCTCTTGCTTTTTAACAGTTCCTGTTTGCAGTTCACAGTAGTTCTTGTTACACAGCAGAGAGAATAACACAGGATCAGCTCCTCCAGCTCTTGCAAGGTCAGTTTAATAGCAACAAGTTACACGTTGCCCTGTGTATGTCCTCTCTGCACTTCCCCCCGTATTGACTCAGGGAGGAGGGGATCAGACTGGCTCTGTACAATGCATCTGCCCAGTGCTGTGGTTGCCAGTCACAGCCTGTCAGCTGCAGGTCTGTCGCTCATTACTGGGCGCTGTGATACCCAGAGACCCGGTATTCAGCGAGCTGAACAGGAATCCTACCTGCATGTTCCATTTATAGCTTTATGAAAGCTGAAAGCCTGGCTGATGTCAACATATCAATTTCTACTTGTTATCCCTCGCTTGAGCAGCACTTTACAGCTAATTGGATGTTTCCTCCCAGACTAACCTATTCCCTAGGGCTAGCTTCAGCTGTGGGATGCCATGAATTGTTAACACTGACTGATGGCTCAGTACGAGGTATTTCAGGGAAAAACATCAACAAGCCAGACAGAGCAGCAAGGCAGAACAACAGTTCATGTAACCCCAACAAGTGCTGGGAAGGTGAGTGAGCTCCTCCTGCTTCAGCCTGTACAGGATGCCATGTCATTCTCTGACTGGGATAGGAGAAAGAGGACAAGCTGACATAACCCATTTAAAAATCATTAACCACGCTGCTTAGTCTGTGAAACTATTAATAACGTCACGTTTGATACAATTATACTCCTGCATGATAACAGCCCCCCTTATTTTAACCTCCTCCCAGGAGCTGAGGTGTCAAGGGCTTGACTTTGCACGGCACTGAGCACTCTGCCGAGCAGGGGGTTTCAGCTCAGGCTTCATTTCAAGCTTGAGACTCGCCCTGTTGAGCTGCACAGGTTTGCTAAAGGCCTGAGTACTCAGACCATTTTAGACTTAAACTGCGATTACATGACCTGTGATTATGGTTGGTGTTTTTTAGACCAGATTGTCCACAACAAAGATGATGGAGGAATTTAGACCAGGATAGATAGCATCAGGCAAAAGGATGAGAAATGGCTTAACACAAACCATGCTGCAGTCACACAGATGGCTTGGCAGCCTGTAAGAATAATCACTCCAGTAGATCTGTTAGGTTTGCTTCGGGTTGGTTTTTTTGTTGTTTGGGTTTTGTGTGGGGTTTTTTTAGATCCAATACATATCCTGTAGCAATGGGACAAGTATTGAGAAGGCTGATTAGCAGTAATTATTAAGGAAAATTATTAAAGAGGTTTCCTAAGCTCCCTCTAAATCTTCATCTGCAAATGCAGTAGCCCTACAGCCCACCTCCAAGCAGACCTGGCACCCGACAGGACCCAAGTCCTCCTGATCCACCCAGCTCCCTGCCAGAAATACCAGAGATAGCATCACATAATGAGGAAGGTTCCCATTATCCTGCAGCCTGTCCAGAAGGAGCTGGATGGAAGCCACCACCTCTTGATTAAATAGCCATCACTCGTAATCATTTTCAGCCAATATGGAACTGCCTTGAATCAAACACGCTGACAAGGAAGTAAATAAAGGAATGGCCAGGCCCTGCAGGACATTTGTTTACATATTTAAATGTAGGCAGGGCTACAGGGACACCCAGGAACTTCTCTACTTCCATCAACAGCCAAATAGATGCTCTCCTTAGAAAGCAAACATCCGCGTGGCCAATACCTGCCGCCAGGTTAACAGCAGAGAAGCGACCCGGCAGAAGGAGCTGCCTCAGCATTCACTGGAAGGAAGAAGCTGCTAATAAAGAGAATCCCTTACTTTTGTTTCCCACAATCACTGGTTTCAGGTGTACTTACTGTGTTAAGTGGGCGATTAGAATTAACACCACTTCTGACTAGGCGTTCATCTGACTTGTGTTTTACAAGCCAAATTGTTCATTTGGTGTGTCTGCTGAGGACTTGCAGCCCCTTCCTGCTGTGTGAGCCAAGGCATGCTTTGCCTTCAGATCCGTGGTTCAGCCTTCAGTGTGGGTGGGCTGCCAGCCCCCAGCCCCAGCCGTGCCAGCGCCAGCACAGCACCCGCCTGGGTAACCACACTGAGGGGGGAGAGCAGTTCACAGCACCACAGAGCAGTCATTTAATCATCATGTTAAAGGCAACAATCACGAATGACTAACACAAACCCAGGGACACAACTGGCACAGGAGGCAAACACATGAGCAGCTTTTTTAGAGGAAGGAACCTGAGTGAAACAAATCTACAGGGGAGCACTCGACTTTCTCAAAGGGAGGAGGCGCCTCCTGCCACTTGAGCACACAAGCTTGCTTCTGAACCAACATACGCTGCGTGAGGAGTTCTGAGGGGCGTTGCTTGCACACAGCCAGCAAGCAGAGAGGAATCCCACAGCCAGCGAGCACCCTCCCTGCCCCACCACCTGCTCCCACGTGCGTTTTTCCAGCCTCACTGCGGGTGACCGGCTTTGCTGGAATATTACAGATGATTCACGTTCTGGGGGAAATTGGGGGAGGAAAAAGCAGCAGCAGAAGCTAAAATAAAACGAGGAAAACTATCTGTAATGTTCCTGAGATCTGCCTTCCTTCCCAGCTCCTGAGCCGGGGGTGCAGCATCCTCCCATCATGCCCCACTCGCAGGCGCTGCCCTCTGCCTCTGCACCGGGCTGACAACACCCAGACCTGCCCACTTCCTGAGCAGAAGAGCTGCCCCCCAAATAGGTTTCAGTTCTCACTCCCTAAGCAAGAACCAGAGGGGGATGAGGAGGCCCACGCTGGCACAGCACGGCCGTGTTTTAACACCAGGGCTCAGCCAGGCCTCGGCACTGGCCCACCAACTGTCTCCATCTTCCTTGCTCGCTCCCTGACACGGTTTAGACCTATGCAGCTTCCAGACGACACCTGAGCGCTGTGCAGAGGGCAATGAGGACCAGGGATTATTCCCAATAGGCAGCACTGACAAAAATACCCCTGGTTTGGCTCCCTTCAGGCTCAAGAGTCCTCTGACAGCAGGCCCGAGGCTGCAAGGCCTCTTCTCACACCTCTGCACAGAACACGATCTCCCTGATCACGCTAAACAAACTCTGCTCTGGCAGACCGTGACCCAACCTCCACCTCATTTTAGACACCCTGACCTGAAAAAACACACACAGAGATTGAGATAACGTGCAGGACCACAGCAGGGGCCCGGAGGAGCTCCACACCCAGGCACAACCCCACGTGAAGGCAGCAAGCGGCAAATGGCCTCGGGTCCAAAGGCCAGCCCAGGCTCTGCAGGGTTTAGTGAGGCTGGTGGAGCTCTTGGGGTGTCCCCTACAGGTTGGGGACAGGTCCTTTGAAAGGGCTGATTTGGGAGCACATGGGCTGGCCGTTGGGCAGCTCATGTATCTGCTGCTGCCTTCAGAAACCAGCCTCAAACTTCCCAGCAGGAACCAGGCAGCAGCCCCCGGGCAGATGCCTCCCTCCTCTTCAGAGAGCAGCCGTATGTCCTGCTCCTCCCCGGGAGGGAAACACCAAGGAAGAGGGGATTTTTACACAGCCCAGCCCGGACGTGTCGCTACGCAGTGCACCTACCATGGCAAACCCAGAGAGCAGAGCGGAGGTTCGGCTGGACGCTTTCAGTTTGGCACGGCTCAGGTAGAGCTTTCTCCAGGAAAGGGCCTGCACGGAGTGGTGGTTTGACGTGACCAGCTCCAGGTAGCTGCGCCGCACCCAGTCCCGGTAATCCATGCCTTTTGTGCCGGGCTCGGAGCAGCAGGCAGGAGTGGAGGGATCCACGGGGACGTTTAGTTCAGAACTCATGATGAGAGAAAGGCTGAGGAAACAAAACAGGCGTGTCCCAAAGGAGGCAGCAGGCAGGACACCATCGCTGCGGCAGAGCCGCGGTTCAACGCCCTTACCTTCAGTAGAGCAGTGACAGACCAGCTACTGTCACACTTCCAAGGCACAGGACACAGAAAGGACTGTCTGATATTGTTAAAAATGACTGTGAGAACTAGGAAGGGTTACACGAGTCGCCGGAACTACTCCAGCAGGAGCTCAGGCAGGCTGCACAGCGACCGGCTCTCCGTTCCAAAGCTGCACCTCCAATTTCCCCCTCAGTTCCTCCTTGCTAATAAACTGAACTCTTTACACAAAGACACTTCAGAAAGAGAGCTGCCGCCTCACAGTTTTCTTTGAAGCTGACAGCTTCACAGAGCAGCCCGGAGTGGAGCCAAATGCCTCTCCACCAGAGCAGCAAAGGAACTAGTGGGTGCAGAGTCCCTTCTTGCTCTTTCCTTGGAAACCAGGTTTCTGTTAAACCATCACAGTTTGGTTTAGACAGGCACAGCTCTTCCCCAAGACCTCCCCAATAGTTGCCAAACCAAATTGTTTGTGCAGGGTTAATAAATGAACTTCCCAGGCTCCTGCAGTGGGAAGTTACATTTCCTGAACTGCTCATCAGCCACATCCGACCAGGACTGCTGCTCCCTTACTTCCTCCGGTGGCTCTTAGCGTGAGGAAAGGAAAAGACAAGTCCAAGGGGAAAAGCTAGTTGCCTTCCTGGAAGTTTCAGCATCTTCAGATCCAGGAGGTTACCCTGAGAGGCATAAGAAAGCAGCCAGACTCTTTCAGGTGGTGAATCCCCAGCAGCCAGCATGGACAAGCATGTGGCCCACACCTCTTTAGCCAGGCTGCTGCGAAGGGCTCTGGACATCTCTGTGCCTCCCACGGGCACAGAACCAGATTAGCTCAATGCTTTGAGCAAGAACTTCTCAACTCTGACAAGCACCTGAAACGGCAACGTTTAAGCAGCCTTCCAGAGAGTGGAAACCACGAGGGAATCCCCATGCTCACAACTGGGCGCTGGGAGGTGACAGCACCAGAGCTGCACCACACCAGACCTTTCTGCCTGTAAACACTCACACCAGCTCCTAGAAGGAGATGTGTGCCCAGAATCACCTGTAGCATGGTACTAATTAGTCCCAGCACCGCACCTCAAGGTCATAAGCACCTTGCTGTCGGTGTGAGAGGAGCCCCAGCCCTGCCTGCAGCCTCCCTCCGCGTACGTGGGCAGCTAATAAACCAGCGTTAGCTGGGAGATGTGGAGAAGAGGCAGTGATCAGGACAGCAGCTGCACACAGCTCCAACTGGTATTACCAACAGGGAACAACGCTGCCCCGGGCACAGTAAGGTTAGGCTCCAGCAGCAAATAAAGCATCATGGGTCCTAAAGTTGCCTGTCCCTCCAGAGCACGGTGGGCTTTCAGATTTCAGCCCCTCAGGCATAGCAAGGATGGCAGCAAGAGCACAAGACGTGGTCTTCTGGGCAGATTTTGGCCACAGCAGCCCCTGCAGCGCTCCAGGACGGCTCCTGAACTGCTCCACAGTTTTCAAGTTATTAAAATAAGGAAAAAAAAGAAAGAGCAACTGTGGAAGAACTTTCACAGGAGAATAAAAACCAAGAGCAGAGTAACAGGGACAGAGGACCTTGCTCTGTGCTTCCAGAAAAAGCCAAGAATCGCCTATTTTACAGAAGAAAGGGAAAACCCCTCTCTGCCAGCCTCCTGGGAGGAGCAGAGCAGAGATGTTGTGTGAGCAGCAAAACTATGAAGCCGTTTCCTGTGACAACATCCTGTGTGGATCCTGCAATGTATAGTGTGGGGTGAGTTTATTGGCTCTGTCTGTAGCTGGGACACTGATGGCCTCTTCCCTGCCATTTATTTTCACCAAGTGCCTAGGAATGTTGCTTGTAGGAAACTTCAACCCCTGGGACAAATTCCATTAAAAAAACAAATGAATTCAGAGGTTACAGAGGGAGAGCAAGAGTACCCAATCACATCTGCTTCTTTCCTTAGAAAAATAAGCTAAAAATACCACAGGGATGAATTTTCACTCTGGAGCAGCTCAAGAGATGTTCCCAAATAAGTAAACAACTTCAGAATGAAATCCATAAACACGACTGTAGCCTGAGCAAGCAGCAACAGGCCAGCAAACTCACCTTGCTGCCTACAGACATGGAGAGACGGGCAGAGGGCTCCGACAGCTGAAATGCAAGACCAGAGGAGCATTTTACATGCACGGTATCCCAAGCAGTTTTACTCTGGAAATACTTTTCAACAAGTTATCTGCGTTGGGGGCAGAGTTATCCTGGAGATTTCACGTTCCCACCTTGCAGCCTTCAAGGTTTAGGACACTTACTCCTTTGGAAATAACCATCCTTCAGGGCTTCAGTGCCCAGGGCTGTTTAGTTTTGGATGGAGAACCGAGACCTCCCCAGGAAACCTCTTCCTAGCAGCCAGCTCTGGCCAAGCCTACCCCAGCTACGGCTTTACTCACTTTCACTACGTTCCTGAGGCACTCGACCCTGCTGCATGTCACAGGGCTGCAGGCAGAAAGCTCTCTGCATTGCCACCTGACATCGACTTCATTCGTGTGTCCAGCGCTGTCTTTTGGAGCCATGGGGACAGCCTGAATCGTGTGGGGACAGCCTGCATCGTGTGGGACAGCCTGCATCGCGTGGGGACAGCCTGCATCGCGTGGGGACAGCCTGCATCGCGTGGGACAGCCTGCATCGCGTGGGGACAGCCTGCATCGCGTGGGGACAGCCTGCATCGCGTGGGGACAGTCCTGCATCGCGTGGGGACAGTCCTGCATTGCGTGGGGACAGCCTGCATCGTGTGGGGACAGCCTGGGCTGCCCCTGTGCAGCTGTGAGCACACGTGTGGGGATTCCTCCCCAGCAGGGAGCGGAGCAGGCACTGCCAGGACAGAGCTGTTGGATCTCCTTGCCACGGCCGGTGTGCCCCAAACAGCACCCTGCAGAGCTCTGTCTCCGCAGCACTGCCAGCTCCGCTGCCTGGGTTTGGGACATCCACCTCCCCCTGGCACCCAGGTGTCTGCCCCACACTCAGGGAGCCATCGGTGCCTTTGTCCCAGCACCCTTCCTGTGTGCAGTGCCAGCCGGGAGCCCACACACTGTGGCCAAGCCTAAGCCCTGGCCCTGCCACTGCCCACTCTTCTGCCACCACCAAGCTCCCTCTTTGCTACGGGGAGCCCCTCTGTGCTCCTTGGGCCCCCTTCCTGGCAGCAGCCCTGGGATGTGACACCACCCAGGTCTCAGCTGTGACCCCCTTTGGCAGGGGTATCCCCCCCCACAGGATGTGGCCCCTCACCCCGCCACAGCTGGGATCCACTCTCGGTCACTGCCCGCGCACGGGATTTCTCCTCCTTCCCGGCCACCCTCAGCGCGCCCCAGGCAGGATGCAGCCCTTCCCTCCAAGGCTCCCGCAGCCAGGGGACCCTCCCCGGGCAGGCTGCGCCCTGCTCCCTCCCCACGGCTGGGATCCCCCCTTCCAACAGCACCACAGGCCGGGAGGTGTCTGCCCCCCGGCAGCTCAGCGGGAGGACCCCCTGGCACGGCAGCAGCCCCAGAGCCGGCCCGCCCGCCGCATGCCAAGGGGGCTCCCGGTCAGCTCCGGGCAGGACGGGACCCCCTTCTCTGCCCGCAGCCCCACCCGGGCGGGACGGGGCGCGCAGCCCCCGCCCTGGGCAGGGGAAGCCCATCCCGGCAGGGTAACACCGACTTTCCCCTCCAGCGCCCCGCGCACGACGAGACCCCCCTCTCCTCCCGGGGCGCCGGGCAGGAGATGCTCCGGTCCCCCGCCCCAAACCCCCCGGCAGGGAGGAAGCCCCAGCCCAGAGCTCCCCCCGTCCCACGCCTCCCCCCGGGGGCGGGCACTGGCTCACCGCGCTAGCTGGCCAAGGGCCGGGCCGGGCCGGGCGCAGCGCCCCGGGAGCGGGACCAGCCGCCGCCGCCGCCGCCGGCTGCCGAGAGACGGAGCCGCCTCCGCCGCTGCCACGGCAACGCCGGGCCCCGCCACGTGACCCGCAGGAAACGCGGGGGCGGGCAGCGGCCCCGCCCACCGCACGTGACCGCCGCCTCACCGGGCCGCCGGGCACCGCCCCCTGGCGGAGGGGCGGGGCTCTGTTCCGGCCCAGCAGCGAGCGCCGGGGGCTGCCCGCCCCATCGCCCCCGGGCTGCCCCCCCGAGGCCCCCGGGCTGCCCCACCGCCCCCAGGCCGCCCGCCCCGAGGCCCCCGGGCTGCCCCATCGCCCCCGGGCTGCACCGCCAACCCTGGCCTGCCCGCCCCGCCGCCCCCGGGCGGGGAACCGCGGCCCCCGCAGCCTGCTGAGCGGGGCTAAGGCGCCGTTCGGGGGGTTTGACTGAAGGGGGAACGTTCTGAGCTGCCCCAGCGCCGCCGTGCCCGCAGCGGGCCGGGATCCGGGGGCTCAGCCCTCGGGGGTCCCGCGGCTCCCTCACGTCATGGCCAGGGTGAAGCTCCCACCCCCGGCTCGGTCAGGCGCTGGGGCTGCGCACACAGCAGGTGGTGGTGCCGTGGGATGCAGATGTGCTTTTATTACACACATTAATGGTACAGCAAGAAGTCGCCACTTACATAAGTCAAGAGGCTGAGCAGAGCCGCCCTCCGCCCCGCCAGGCCGCAGCATCCTCGGGCCGAAGCACAGCAGAGGCTCCCGGCGCAGAGCAGGGCGGTGCAAGCCAGGCGGCTGTCTGCCTGCGCTCCTCCACCATTGACTCAGCAGGAAATCCTCTGGAAACCCATCAAAGGAGCAGGGAGAGGGACAGGCTTACGGGAGAGGGGAGGGAGTTCCTTCCCTGAAAAGGAGATAAAAGAAAATGCCAGAAAGGCAGCACAATGGGTCAGCGTCATCATCTCAGGTTACCCCGCGGTAATCCCATCTTCTGGATCACTTCTGCCTCGGGGAGGGAAAAGACAAAGGCAGAGAATTCCTAAAAATTTAGTAAAAGGCAAATACAGTCCTGGCCTTGATTGTGCTTTTCAGCTCTTGAGATCATGAAGCCTCTCAGTTACAGCACTAACACTGCTGTCCCTCAGGGTCCCACGCTTGGGCTCACACAAGGAGAAAGGGAACAGCAGCAAACTGTAGCCCCTGAGGATTAGTCTCCATCAGAGAGAGGAGAGGGACTCCTCCAGAAAAGAATCCAGAGCAAGAATTTAACATAAGCAGGTCAAAGTCCGTGGCAGTTTAAAGCCTTTACGTTAGTACTGCTTTTTTTTGGTGTCATTTTTGGAACAGGAAGCAATTGTGGGGTTGTTCCCCATTTTACTACACACGGGAGCACTTCCCTTTGTCTGCTCCAGGGATGATGTGTTCCCCATTTCGAGGTCACAGAGTACTTGGTGTTTTGTCTTAAGGAAGAAGCATCCCTTCAAAGGCTGGCTCTGAAGTGCCTGTGTATTCTGGAAGACGTAGTACCCACACGAACCACCACAGCATGGCACAGTGCTTTTCAGCACTCACAGCAACACCCAACAAATACAGCTCCTGCTGCTCCATGCAGCCACCCCGTGAGGCAGACACCTCCCTCAGCTACACATTCTCTGTGCTTTTTATGGATTTCACCTACAAACTTTGCATTCCCAGGAAATAAGAGCATGGATAATTCAGCACAGGTACCATGAGGAGGCAGGATGAGGCCACACAACCTGAATTCATTTTGTTTGCCAAGACAAACTTGAGTCCACCTTCCTGTGACCAAGAGAAGCGTGTCCTCAGGCAGCAACATCTGCTCTACTTCATGCAAAACAGCACTTAATTATTCAGCTCAGAAGCCTGCTGAGCTCAGGAAGAATGGTCTTTATTTGAGAGACACTCACCTCTCCGTCCACAAAAGCTAAGAAAGGTCACAATGCTTTTACAGCTCATCCTGTGACGTGGACACACAGACAGGGTTTGCCTGCCCCTGGGGGATTCAGGTGAAGTGATGCTCATCACTCATCCCTGCACAGGGAAAATGCTAGTACATCCAGCCCACATCTGAAGTGCTTGAGAAGGAAACGCTGCCACAACCTGCTCTGCAGCACCTGCCTCAAGGGAGGTGAAGCAGCAAACAGATCTCTGACCCGGGGGTGGTGAGGAGATGGACCCTGCAGCTCCCAAGTTACCCAGCTCTGAAGCCTCTGGGTACCTACAGGGGGATTAAACACAAACCTCACTTGCACTCGATCCCATCTGCTTCCTGCCACCACGGTGGTACCACTGAGAAGCCCCTACCTAAAGCCAGCTCAAACGACGGGATCTGTGGCAGCACTGAGCAGCAAAGGCTACATCTACCAAAGATTCTCCCTTTTTTGCTTTTGCTTTAAATAATTTGGCATTAACAAAGGCTTGAGAAGAAGTAGCACCACATTCTGGATGCTGAGGTCCTGGGATGAGCGTGTCTGAAAGATAGCAGGCACTTCTAATTGAAGATACACCGAGAGGACAACAACCCAAGGTACAATAAAACCACCACTGCATATGCTTTTCATCCAAGCACTGGTAAGACAGATATATACATGGATGTCACAATTCCTACTAAGGAACCCGAAGTTCAAAGCAGAGAGCTCAAGCAGAGAGCAAGGCAAGTGCTGTTACATGAAGCTGAATGCAAGCAGAACCATCCCAAGCCTTTCTGCCATAGGGTTTGGAGGCTTTATGGGCACAGTCTTCTGGAAAAGATAGTGTTCCAACCCACAAGCAAAAAGCAGATGAAATGCAGCTAACACCACATCACTTGGTCTTTTAGTCCCTTCCTGCAGCACTGCAAAGCATCTCTGTTTTACTGAAATCCTCTTGAAAACAGAAAGAAGACAGAACGATCCAACACATCCCTTTTTATTCATTTAAAAAACATGGAAGAATAGCCATAAAAAAGGGATCCTGCTTAAAAATCTATAGAGCTTGTCTAGCAACGTAAACTGGTTTCTTTGGGTTAGAGATGAGCCCATACAAAACCCCAAATTCAGAACACTCACAGTGCAGGAGAGTCTGGCTACAGACCACTTCTCTACTTTAGCCTGAACTCTTCCCTCAGACTACCAGCTTCCACAGAAGTAGGATACGTAGCCCTCACAGTAGTATTTTCCCTAAATGGTAATGCAGAAGTTCTAGCTTTCAGGCAGAAAAACGCTCTGGGCCACGTTAGAAAGAGCTCTGGGGTGACAGAGTCTTGCAGCTGATTCTTTAGAGCAAGCTTGGAGCAGACTGCACAGCAGTTACACAAGCGATTAAGGAAAACTCTCTTATTTGGCATTTCTCTATCAACATCTCTGGGACCTGTGAGGTGAAGTCGTTCACCGTGAAGCAGATACAACGTACGCCAATGGGTTCTGCTTGGCTGAGATGAAAGCCTTTCATGCTCCTGAATTTAAAGCAATGAACAGTGTTTCCAGCTGTCCCTGAACGGCCTCATCCTCTTCCCATCACGAAACTCGGCTCTTCAGCATCATCTTCCTTCTCTTCCTCCTCCTTGCTATCCTCATCATCATCATCATCATCATCCTCGCTGCTGACTCGCTCTTGAGATTGATCAGGTTCTGCAAACACAAACAGTAGGAATTGATAACATGTCCCCACGTGGCTTCCTTCTTAATGGTTTCACAACAAGGCATTCCCAGGTGCAAGCAAGCAGGCATTAGGTCATGCTAATTAGCACAGACAGATAACATACTCCCACGTGTCTTCCTCGTTAAATATCTCACAACAAAGTAGCCCCAGACACCAAGGAAACATGTATCAGGTTATCTGAATTCTACTGAGTGATGTAGAGGTCAGAATATCAGATTCTCCCTTGGAGAAATATTCCCTTACCTCCAACCTTACCATTAAGCAACTCCACCTCCATGGGACATCATTTCAGGCAGAAGTAGCCAAAAGCTGAAGTGATCTAGATTATCTCACCCCCAATCTCACCTCTGCACGAGCTCTGCGGTATCACAGAGTGCTGCCAAAGAGCACTCTTTGTATACATGTATATTTGGGGTTGTTCAGCCTGGAGAAGAGAAAACTCCAGGGAGATCTTAAAGCAGCCTTCCAATATCTGAAGGGGCCTACAGGAAGGATGGAGAGGGACTGTTTATGAGGGCATGGAGGGACAGCACAAGGGGTAACGGGTTTAGACTAACAGAGGTTAGATTTAGACTAGATATTCATTGTGGTTTAGGACCAGCCCCAGCTGAGCACCACCTTGTCAGTGTCAGGATATGGAGGAGAATGGGGAGAGAAAAGCAACCTGCATGGGTTGGGATAAGGGTAGTTTACTGGGAGAGCAGAGGGAGGGAGAAATAACAACAGGACTTGCAACAGAATATACAAAGGCAGGGGAAGCCACGGGCAAGGCTCTGCAGCTAGAGCTGGCACACGCTTTTGCAGCCTGGTCTAATGCAGGAACTCGTTAAGGCATGTGTAAGATTAACAAGGGTCACAACAAGCATGAAGCCTGCTCAAAGACCAGAAAACACCTCCTAGAAATTCAATAATGAGTAAGGGAAATTGGGTAGGGCATGAAGCAGGACCTGAATCTACCAACTGGGCTCCTGCTTCCAGCAGCTCCTCTGCCTCCCACAGCCCCTGCTGCGCCCACGCAGGATTTGGGATCAGTGGCCTGATGCCACCGCGTGGTGAAGCGCTGAACTTCCAGCTTTTATCCGGGCTCTGTGCAGGAACACGTTACCAGCTGACCGACCTTAGTGCCAGCCTTTACCCTCAGCCAAGGGGAAAGATCACAACTCAGAGGTGTAGTTATTCTTCCAAAAAGGAAGAGAAATGCTTGCCTGCCAGATCCAGCATTTCAATTCATTTAGAAAAAACCTTCTCAGATCTCAACCCAGGGCACCCAAAGCTAAAAAAGAGAGAAGCCTGTTCTCAGTGGCCTATATATATATATATACATATATATATTTTAAATAGATAACCACATACCGTAAGGAGCTAAGAACTGTTCAAAAGAGGGGAGTATGGATTCTGGCTTCAAGAAGAAGGCTTCCATGTGCCTAACAAAAACACTCCAGCCCAACAATCTGCACACAGCAGTCCCAGACCACAGTGGCAGACTCTGGTGCAGCTCCTCTCCCTCCCAGACACTCCCTGAAGGGATGGGTATTCATTCACTCAAAGTGAACTAAAGTACCTTGACTCATACATAAAACTGTCCTCCCAGTCACAACCCATAAACTTAAAAAAACACCAAACCCAACAACTCCAGAAACAACCCAGAACACCAAAAAACCCCCCACTCTGCTACACTCACTTGCTGTCATAAGTAAACTTAACCTAAGGATTAATCTGCCTTCCCCTGTTAATACAGAGGCTGGCAATGGGTCAGCTGAAACAAATCCAGCTCTGAAAAGCAAAGCAGAAATAAGGTGGATCTGTCAGACAAGTCCCTGTTCTGGCTGAATTAACAGGAACTGCTGTAACTTTGAGACTTACTGCAGAGTCAGTGTGCTAAACCAGAGGACAGCCATTTGAGAGTGAGCTAAAATACACTCAAAGGCAGCAAGGGACACTCAGAAGCTCGAGCAGGTACACTGACATTGCTAAACATTCATTTTCAAGACTGCAGGAGTGCAGAGGCAGTCAGGCTTTTCACATTGGTTTCTATGTGAAATCAAAGTGTCATGTGGAACAGATGGCACCAAGGTGGCTCAATTTCCTACACACAAAACCATAACTCAGTTCCTTGCTGTCCAAACTGTGTATCTTTCCCACCTGTTTCCCCATCCACACACAAAGACAGACTTAAAAAAGAACAACCTTTCCCAATGCTGCCTTTTTTAGCAGAGGATTTGTCTGTAACTGCAGTTTGTCAAAATAGCTGGGGCAAAACTTCACAATCAAACTCAGATTCTAATGTTTGTTGTCCAATAATTTCCCCTGATAGAGGGAAAAATACTCACAAACAGCCTGTTTGTAAGATTAAATGTCAATGTAGCTAGCTTTCAAAGAGGACTTTGGAAACATTAGCTAAAGTAACAAACCTAAGGCTCAGTCTTCCTCTCCATGCATCACGAGTGCTTGAGGAACAAGCCCTCCCAGCCTTCACTCAGGGAAAAGAAATAGTCTTGAGAACAGAAACCTAAATTTCACTGACCTTTTTCCTGCTTCTTTTGTTCAAGTTTATTCTTCTTAGCTTGCAGTTTCTTCTCTTTTAGCTTCTGCCTGTAAAGCAAAGAAGAAAAGGCTCTCATGCAAACCCAACATTACAATGCTTCTGCACACTCATATCCCAGTCAAGAGCTCAGAACCAACACTTGGAAAAGCAGACTTCAGAAGCTGAGTGTGAATTTGGCCTCACCTGAAGATTCAGCAGGAGCAGATTTAGACACAGCATCAACAGAAACTTTTCTATGTTGATTTTAATAGAAATTTTTTTTAAAAAAAAGTCTTCACTGACACCACTGCAACCAGAACTCTGATATGTAAGAATCTGCAAGAACAGGGAGGGAACAAGAAGGAAACCACCCCTACATTTCAGCTACCTAGCCCAATCAAGAGAAAACAGTGTTGAAACCCAGACTGCTGGAACCATACACTGATCAAAACAGCAAAGCCATCACCAGTAGTGTGGATTTTAAATTAAAAACCAAAGCAGCTTGCTTTGTCCTCCATCCTTGGCTGTACTTAATGGCTATGCTGGGCCCTGGGAGTCGCCTTAGGGGTAAGAGGGACTTGCAGTTCTGTTTGCCTAGCCTAGGCAGCCTCACAGCAGGCACAGGGCAGAGCAGGCTGGGGTTCATGCTCCTCTCACTGCAGATGAAACAGAGTGCCCAGTACTGCACCAGTTAACCTGGGACAGAAGAGACAGGGTGGTGAGGGAAGCCAGAGGGGCTCCTACAGGGAAAGCCTCTTGGTACCTACAGAGTTAGATGACAGAGGGGGACAAGGGGGTGTTAGGAGTATTCAGGCAGCATTTGGTGTTTGAACAGTCGCTCTCTGCCTCAGCCAGGGAAAAGCCAGCAGGCCAGATCTGACTTGCTGGCCATCTGTTGGACCACACTGCATTAGAGTAAGCTGGCAGCAGTGTCTGTGTTGTGTGCTGTGTGCTAATGTGCCAGTGAGTCACTTCCAGCAGGCCTTTCAGCAGCAAGCCTCAGCTACGGGCTGCAAACCTCCCATTCTGAGAGGAGCAAGAGAGAGGCAGCTCAGGGCCAGAGCTCTGCAGGAGCTGAGCTGTCACACCCTGCTGTTTCTACAGCTGTGACTGACACAGGCTGCAGAAGTTAAATTCCTGTATCACAGCACCACAGTGCTCACACTATTTGAGAGCATCAATCTTGTAACCGTTTCAGTTTGCCCAGAGCCTCAGAGAGGGATGGACTGAATATTGCTTTACTCTTCCCATCCCACTTGCCAGGCATTTCAGGGAGGTGGGCAGAAGCAGCTCCTGATTTCAACAATCCTGCACCCAATTTCAACAACCCATCAGTGACCTTTTCAGTGTTCAGACTGAACTGGACCAGTCATGCTGCCAGTGTTGAGAGGACAGCACCAGGCTCTGCCACGCTCTGCTAGTCCCAACCCATGTGTGTATCCATTAAGCAGCTCTCATTTTTGCAATTAAGCTGCTCAGTGCCAGCTGTTTAGATATTTATTTAAGCCAGATGTACACAGAAACCTTTCCTGACACTGCTCCAGCAAACACACAGCAAGGCATGCTGCAGCTGACACCGCTGTGTCAGCAGAAGCTGCTCAAGCACTCAGAGGTTATCCTGCTAGCCATGGCACGGGACATAAACCCTGCCACAAAAGCCTGTCAAGCTTACAGCCACCTTTACAAACCAAGCCATGACATTAACAAAATTAATCTCCACAGCCAGAGTTCTCAGCTGATTGATGCAGACACAGAACAACAGCCACAGATGAGGCCCAGGGCAGGAGGGTTCCCTGTCGAGCCTCCTGGGACATGGCTGCCCTTACCTCTTCCTTCTGCGTTTCGCTGTTTGTTCCTCTGCAATCATCTTATTCCTCTCCAGTTTCTTCTGGAATTCCTCATCTAGTCTTTGCTGTAATTGATCACAAGTCATACTTTAGTCACAATCTAAATTAAAATACTTAGGGAGAAGCCTTTTAGCAAAATCCCCAAGGGAGCTTTACCAGGTTTTGTCTGGCTGCTCCTTTATGCAAAAGGCACATTCCTAGGGATGGCTCCTGTACACACAGCATTTTAACCTGCAGCCTTAGCCAGGCACTGAAGCCTTTAGAGGGAGGAATCCTCACCAAAAGAGATGAGGGAGGTTGGGCTTCTGCCTTAATGGGCGTTTCAGTTAAAAAAAGACAATACTTTGAGACACAAATATTAACCTACAGATCAAAGGATTCATCTTGTCAGAGAGAGGGTAACAACCATGCTCCCTGAAAAGCTGCTATTCTACTTGGCCAAGGCTTACAAGGGAGAGGTCCAGACTCTGTGCACAGGCACTTGCTTTGATTCTGCCTGAACAAGACAGCAATATTTGTTCCTAAAGCACTTTCAATCCAACCTGAGAACACAACCATTCCTGTGTGCTAGGGCTCCAGTGAGCAGAGAAGACAGAGCTTGTCTGACACAAAGCACCAAATGTTTCAATGCTGACAAAGACACCACGTATCACCTGTTCCTACAGCTTTCCTCTGAGACGGGGTGGTTTGGGCTGGAATCATTTGTGCATAATTCCAATAGGGGGGGAAAAAATGACAACAAACACCAAATACTTTGATAAAGGTTAGTGGGAAGGGAAATTAGGGAGTCCTGCTGACCTTCTCAGCCATGGCATCCATGAAGTCTTGCCTCTGGTACTCTCGCCGCCGAAGATGCCGGTACACGTGAAACTCCCCACTCCCAGCTCCAGCGCTGGAGCCTGCAGTGAATAAGAGAGTTGGTCTGCTAGGAAATACACACTAGCTGCTCAAAAATGACCCCAGCTAGATGCTGAGGGACAGGACACACAAAAGGGCCCTGGGAGGGGAAAACCTACTAACACACAGAGCGTGTCACCGTTTCCATACGAGCTCAAATCACCCAAACGCTGGAGTGAGCTGCAAAGCCCCCAGGCTTCACTGCAGCTTCTACCAGGCAACTACTCCCCAAGAGAGAATCCAATCTTGGCTGGACACTGAGGCAGTGAAAGAACAAGAGATAAATGACACCCCATTCTCTCCTAGGCAGAGGTGAACTAAAGCATCCTAGTGAGGCAGCTTCTCACTGCTTTTCAGCACAAAGGTCCATGGAAGATGGAAAAGCCCATCACACTACACTGCCCCACACACTGACAGTTTGGGACCCTTTCTTCATGAATGAAACCCCTACAGCTTTCTCTTCCTGGCATCAGTCTGCGTGCTGAAGTCTCACAGGAGCTTTCAACATCTCACTTCCTTCTCTCCCTCTGTCTCCCAAGCCATTTCTCAGTGCAAAGCTCACAAACACGTGCCTCAAAGACACCCAGGAATGAAAGCGTGGCAGCTGGGACTGCAGTAGGGGTGCTTTTGATACCAACAGAATCCCAGCACGTCAGCTGCTTCCAGAAAAACAAGACAGTTCAACTTAAGCACAGGGCAAAGCTATCTGAAAAAGCCAGGAGGGAATTAAAACAAGCAGAAGGGTTTATTTGGAGGTTTATAGGAGCTTTACTCTGAGATCAATTGTTCTGGAAGAAGAACAGGTCAGCCTTGAGAAAGGATCCTTACTAAGGATGAAGGTCTCAAAGACACAACTTTTACACGCACAGACAATTTATACCACACTAAATCCTTGCATGTAAAAGTAAAATGTAAGCAAAGTGCTTGGGTCAGGTTCCTTGCACAGCTGCCAGCTCCCTGCACAGACCATCACATCCTCTGCCTCAAGTTCAGACTCAAAGGAGTCTAAAGAGGGACTTTATAAGTTCCCAGAGCACTCACAGAGCTGTGGAAGGGACAAATTTACAGAATCACTAGGTTGGAAAAGACCTCTGAAGATCATCAAGTCCAACCACTCCCATCCTAAGCTAAACCAGATCCCTGAGCACCTCATCTACCCTTTTTTTGAACACCCCCAGGGAAGGTGACTCAGCCCCTCCCTGGGCAGCCTGTTCCAGCCCTGACAACTCTTTCAGTAACAAATTTTTTTATAATGTCCAATCTAAACCTGCCCTGGCACAGCTTGAGGCCATTCCCCCTTGTCCCATCTCCTGTCCCCTGGCTGAAGAGACCATCGCCCACCTCTCCACAACCTCCCTTCAGGTAGCTGTAGGTGATACTTGTACTTTGTCATCCCTACAGCAGCAGCTTATTTCACTGCACACAGTCTCTGTGCTGGAGTGCCACTGTCATTGCTCATTTCACATGCTGACAAGTGGCAGCAAAGTGGAACCCAAGCACCAAACAACACTGGAAAAAGAGAGTCTGGAAGCACATGTCATACCTCTTCCCACCAGCAAAATGAGCAACAACAGAGAACTGTCTCTGGCCTTTTCTGTTACACTGTTTGCTAAGCTCCATGCAGCTGACCCTAGAGTAATCTGAAGAACAGCATCTTTACCCATGACATCTCTCACAAACTCCGGGGGAGGCCGCGGGGCCCATTCGTTCAGTTTCTCAGGGATCGGTACAGTCTTTTCCTGCAAGAACAAACCAACCAGTCATCAGCATCTTCTAGGAGCAGAGTCTGCAATTCTAACACAGTGTTGAAAGGTGGTGTATGTCTGACAACAGCCTCTCCCATCAGCTGACAGATCTCAGAAGGAGCACGGTAATTTCTTCATGCCAAGAGAACAGAACAGGCAGAAAATGAGAATCAGAAGGTATGCTACTTCCCTTCTTTCCCTTCCTTCAGGCCTGCAGGTCAACAAACCCCAGGAGGACAAGGAGTGTCTCTGCTTTTCAGTATGGGAACTAGAAGGAAGCAAGTCAGCACCTCCAAGCACATGCAGAAAGAGTATGCTCCCACTACCAGTAGCCTGGGAAGCGAGGAAAGGCATTTGTGCACCTTCCATGCCAGATCTATGGAGGACAGGGAAGAGCTGGGAAGGGAGAACACATGGTGCAAGGTCAGAGGAAGAACACAGCGCAGGGACATGTCAGCCTCCTCCAGCATGCACACAGAGGGAGACACAGAGCCTCCACCTGGCAAACACCTCCTCCTCTGGACAAGGATCAAAACACCCGGTTAGAGGAATTAGGGTTATGCTACCCCCGCCCCTCCCTGCCCCATTAAAAGCGCTGGGAGCGCACTGAGGGGCCTGTCCTCCCCCTGGGTCCCCAGAGAAGGCTCTCTCCCCTCACGGCACCCCAGGAAAGATGGGGCTCTCCCCCCTCTCATCAACCCGGTGTCTGTGTGTGGAGTCGGCCTCTCCCCACTCACAGCCCCAGGGAAGGGGAAGGAGGAGGCGATGCCAGCCCCTCTCCCCTCACGGCCCCGGGGGCTGTGGGGCTCGGCCCCTCTCCCCTCACGGCCCCGGGGGCTGTGGGGCTCGGCCCCTCTCCTCTCACGGCCCCGGGGGCGGTGGGGCTCGGCCCCTCTCCCCTCACGGCCCCGGGGGCGGTGGGGCTCGGCCCCTCTCCCCTCACGGCCCCGGGGGCGGTGGGGCTCGGCCCCTCTCCCCTCACGGCCCCGGGGGCGGTGGGGCTCGGCCCCTCTCCCCTCACGGCCCCGGGGGCGGTGGGGCTCGGCCCCTCTCCCCTCACGGCCCCGGGGGCGGTGGGGCTCGGCCCCTCTCCCCTCACGGCCCCGGGGAGCAGGAGGCGTGGGGGAGTGTCGGTCTGTCTCCCTTCGCGGGCCCGGGAAGGCAGAAGCGGGGGGGCTCAGCCCCTCTCTCCTCCCAGACCCCGGGGAGGGCGGGTGGGGGTGGCGGTGAGGGGGCGTCGCTCCCTCTCCCCGCCGGGACCCCTGAGGAGGAGGAGGAAGGGGAGGCCGGTCCCTCTCCCCTCACGGCCCCGCCGGCAGGGGCGGGAGCCCGGCGGGTGCCCTCACCGGGTTCCTCATGAGCCGCTCGAGGCGGAGGCGCTGCTCCTCGGCGGCGCTCCGCGGGATGACGAGCGGCTGCGGCTCCTTGCGGGGCCGGGGCGGCCGCGGGGCCGAGGGCGCCGCCATGCTGCGGCCGCGCACCGCCCCCGCTGACGTCACGCCGCGCGACGCGCCCGGGCCTGTCCCGGCCCCGCGGAGGGTGGGGGGGGGCGGCGCCGCGGGGAGCCGGGTTCGGGTCCGGCCCGGCCCGGCCCGGCCCGACGGGCTGTGGCCCGGCCCCGCGGGGGGAACCCGGCAGCGGCGCCGGGCCCTGGTGTGGCCTCGCTGGGGCTTCACCGGGGGTGAAGCAGGCCCCTGCGCCGCCGCTCCCGGCTGCAGCTTCCCGCGGCGCTGCGCTCGCTGCAGCTCCGGTGTCCCCCGTGTCCCCCCACCCCTCCCCGGGCACGTTCCCCGGCCGGGCCCGGCTCCGCGCTGAGAGCAGAACCTCGGGCCGGGGAGCGCTGGGCGCGTTGCGCACTGGCACCGCCAGCCCGGGCAGCGCCCTTCCCGTGGCCGCGTACGCGGTGCCCGGCAGCCGGTGCTGCCCGGCCCGCACCATCTGTTCGTGTCGCTGGGGGATTAACCCGCAGGCTTTGTCCCCCGGCACTGAGGGGCGGCAGCGCCGTTCCCCGCGGCGCGGCCTCCTCCGCGCTGGGAGAGGCGGGCGGCTGCTGGAGGGGACGGGCTGCACCTCCTGCATTCATTCTCGCATCTGGGCTCCTCAGGAAGCGGGCCTGTCCCGGCCCAGGGCTGGTGCCCCCAGCCCCGCGCTTGTCCGAGGCACGGAGGAGGTGGCGAGCGGGGCCGAGGAGCCGGGGCTGGCTGCGGTACAGGTCGCTGCGGCACGCCAAATACCTTGTGGCCCTGCAGAAATGGCATGGCATGTGCTCTGCGTGCGTCAGAGTGAGCTGCGAAAGGTCAGGGCAGTGGAAGAGGGGCCTGCGCCCTTGTGTGGTCTATGGAGACAAGCTGGAGCAGTGACTTCGGGCCCCGGGTTTCAGGCAGCTGCGTGCTGTGCATGTGGAGAGGGGGACAGAGCGGGGAGCAGAGGGGTTGGGAACGGCTCCTCCTGAGATTTATGGGTCATTGGTGTGACCTGAATTTATTAAGCCCTCGTGCTCTTCCCCCTTCTGAAGAAAATCGGAGCTGATCCTCAGGTTCATTCCTGTGTTTACAAAAGACTTTTCAACCTCCACTGAGGTTGCTATGGAAATCGCACCAGTTTGTGCCTCCTGTTTGTCTTACCAACCTGATTTGTAAAAGAATGGTGTGAATTCAGGGCTGGCTGGGTTCCCAGCTGGCCGCACTGGCCCTGGAAGGCATCCTTGGAGCCACAGCCCTGGCTGGAGCAATGCAAACAGCTTCCCCCACGCTGTGTCCCAGCCCGTGAGCGCCTGTGCCCACGGCTCTGCCAGTCTTGGGCCTTCTTCAGCCTACCAGGACAGAACCAAGACAGTCCAGCCCATACTCAGCCCCTACCTTTCGCAAAGGCTGGGCCATTACGTGCCCCTTTTCCCCCCTCAGTCACTGCAGAACAGGTTACAGAAGCAGAATTGCCGCATCTAAATTGATTGGAGTCTCCTCTCCCCTCTGCTCAGCCCTGAACACAATACAGGCCAGTTTAACCGACTGTACCGTGTCACCCTGGTTCTTCCTCACTGCCATCACCACCCCCCCAAAGCACAGTGCCAAAAGCAGGGGTGTGAGCGATGAGCTTCCAGGGCTCAGCACTCTCGTGCCAGCGCCCCACGAGAGGAAGGCAGCGTGGCAGCCATGCCTGCAGGTGCTGTGACAGCCCAAGGGCTGCGGGGAAAGGCTGAGCAGCTCCATTCTCTTGCTCAGAGCGTGACTTGGCCCAGCAACAACTCCCAGCCCTGGGAAACAGCAGGCAGTGGCCTGTCTTCCAGGGGAGCCCATGTAGAGGGTGTGGGGATGGAGACCTGGGAGCATCCTGCTCGCAAACTGCATGCCTTGGGAATCAGTGCAGCCTCCTGCTGTACTATGTGCATGTTACTTCTGAGATGATTCTGACGAGTGGGGACAGGGCTGTTACCTGGGTCATAAAAAACCCCCAAACCCATATTTCATCATGCCATTAACAAATACAAACCCCACAACATCAGGGCGCTGGGCTGGGATCCGGGCAGAACTGGGGTTACTGGGGACAGGGGATTTGCTTTGGAACAGGGAAGTGTTTTCATGGTTCGGTGCAAGCGAACCACAAAATTCAGTTCCCCGAGCTGCATCAAAGCACGTTTGTGTTTCAGAGTGAAGGCATTCTGAAGAGTTCTCCTACCCTAAACCTTTGCTGAGAGATACCCCAGCGTGTCAGGCAGGCAGGAGCAGCCGTGGACAGCTCAAACACCCCTGTGGGATGTGGGAGGCTGTGCTGCTGAAATCCCATCGCAGCTCTGCCCCCTTCACAGGAGCTGCCAGGGTGCAGCTCAGCACCAGCATCCCCACAGAGTGGTCCTGCTGCATCCCTGGGCAGAGGGCATCCTGGCACAGCCCAGCAGGAGGCTGCTTTCCCCCGGTCTCACACCCACACCTCTGGTTGATGTGAAGGGCTGTTGCATCCTGCCCTCCCAGGAACCCTGGGAAAGGAAAGCAAAGCACCTTTCCCAGCAAGACAAACGGCGTAATTAGTCAATTTGCTAATACACTGAGGAGTGAATGGCTTACAGCGGGGCAGGAGGAGAGGCTGTACCTTGGGGGTAACAGAGGGGTGGTCCCTATGGAGGGGCTCTCAGCTCCCCAGCTCTCCAGGACCAGCGAACACCCTGGAGACTTTAGGGGAGGGGATGTTTTTTGTGAATGGATCACGATACAACCGTGGCCTGACGAGAGAGCCGAGCAGCTCCCTCTCCTCCCCCAACAGCCGTGTGTTGGCTGCGCCTGGGAGCCATGTCTGTCACACTGCCTAGCTGTGACTGCACAGTCTGGGAGGTACCAGCTTTCCCAGGGGATCCTCACCACAAAGATGCACAATGGCAGAGCGTGAGGCACTGCCTCCCCGGAAAGGAAGGCAGAGGAGGGGGGAGCGACGTGCCCCAGGGAACTCGGCTGCTAGGAGCTGCTAGCACAGGCCTTTGGTGAGGGAGATCCATCCTCACTCCCCAGGGCTACTAACCATCCTGTGCATCCAGGGATGGAGGCGTTCCCATTTGCACCAGCAATGGACCAGAAAATAAACTGGGAGGAGAGGAAACCCTGCCCTGTGCAGCCTGCACCCACCTTCCACCTCCCTCTGCACAACAGGGAGCACACCCCCCTCTCCTCCATCCTGTGAGCAGTCTGGGGGGGCAGCAGCAGCCCCCAGCTGCCTCGAGACACACACACAACACAACAGCATCTGCCTCCTCACTCTGCTGTAGCAAGCCCAGCAAGCCCCAAGCTCATGCCCATATTCTGTCCTTTTCACAAGTGATTTTATTTTAAAACTGGAACTCGAGTTCTCCATTTAACAACTGTCCCCCTCCCCACCTCTTCTTTTTTTTAAATAAAATTAATTTATTCTACAGCACAGTAAACTCTTCCAGACTCTTCCCTATGTACAAATGGACATCTCTGCTTGCAGATCATCGCTCCCCTGTCCTTGCCCCTGACACAGCAGTTCAAAAGTCACCCGAGGTGTGACGGTCCCTAAGGCAGCATCCCAGCCACAGCCACCTGGGACCTCACTGAGGAACAGGTGACGATGTCTGTGCTGCATCCAGAGATCCTCCCCCTGTTCACTGAGTGTGGGAAGGAAGCAGGTCCTTGTTAAACCCATCAACCAAGAGCATTTGGCCTCTTCCTGCTGCCTGGGCTCCTCGAGGAAGGAAAAATACCCCTGCCAGAGCAAACTGCTCCCACTGCCTTCTGAAGGGCCGTGCTGCTGGGGAGGTGACAGCATGTGCTGCAGGAATGAGATCCTCAAGCCCTCATCTCACAGGTACCTGGGTGAGAAAGGCAGCTCTTGCATCACAGGAGGCCAAGAACCTTGGAGACACCTTCCCTGCCCTCTTGAAGTGGGAGAGACAAGCAGCTCTAGCACTGGGGATGTGCTTTACTAGCTCAGGAAACAAGGCAACTAAAAAAAACCCTAACTGACCCAGCCCTGGGCAACCCAACCCATCAGGCAAATTCAAGGTGCTTTGAGCTAGGCTGGGGCTTGGCTCTTACCTCTCTCTGCACTGATGGTAACTTCTAACTGGGTACAGTGGTGTCTGCTCTACCTGGAGACCAATGCAGACACTTCAAAGCCACCTCACTCAGGTCCTGCTAGCACTCTCACCTCAGCCTGGCAGCCACATGAGGAGCCAGGAGCCCTGGTGATGGGGAAAGACAAGCCATGCGAGGCGAACCGAGGGACATGCAAGCACTCTGTCTGCAAGCAAAGCTGCCCTTTCGGAGGGTCTCCCACCCCACAGGCCTGTAAAACCACCCCAAGGCCTTCAGAGATCTGTAGGTTCCTCCCTCACCAACACAGTGCACACCTGGCTGCAGCAGGCTCCTGCTCTGTGCTCTTCCAGGGCTCCTCTGCCAGGACACGTCCTTTCTGCTACAGCTGCCTGTGGCTGCACTGGCACAGTCACCAGGAAGCTTGGGGGTTGGACTCAATGGTCTCTGGAGGTCCCGGTCCCTTCCAACCCCTACAATCCCGTGATGCGGTGATGGCTGCGGTGCCTGGTCCTTCCTGGCAGCTGTGCTGCTACAGCCATCGCTGGCAGGGTTTTACATCTGCCAGGGAGGGACCTGAGCCACTGACAAAGGCAGCCCTGCCTGTCGCTGCAGTCAGCGGGCTGCTCACCCACCTGGCAGCAGCCCCATTGCTTTTGCTCCCCCTGGGTGTTTCTCTAAGGAAAACAAAGCCCCAAATCTTCAAGAGCATCTACTGAAGATGTGTAGTGTTTTCATTCCTGGGAGCCCAGCTGGAACCTGGGGAGTGAGGCTGCTCCTCACCTCTGGACACAGCCTCTGGCCTCTGCCTGACACCCCCCCAGACATCCCCACTGGCTGCCAGCTGATGCAAAGCCACAGTGGTGAATGTTCATCAAGATTTGCCTTGAGCAATGGAAACGAGTGCCTAGCTGCAGCAGGGGGGGGAGGCAGAAGGCTGAGCTGGTGCCCTTGGGAGAGCTTAGGTGTTGGAAAAGCAAGGAAGGAAGGGTTACCCAGGGACAGCAAGGAGAGAGAGGATGGAGGGACAAGAAATGGCAAGAGAGTGGGGGAAAACCTTCCTCAAACGCAATTCATTGAGCTTTGGAAAAAGCCTTCTGGCAGAGGGTGGGAAACGTGCCCTGGAGAGAGCCTGAAAGCTGGCCTGGATAAACCCTCCCACCTCTGCAGCGGTGCCCTCAGGCCCACGGATCCACGTGCCAAAGAAGAGCCTCTGTGTGGGGATGTGTCACTCCCATCACCAGCATCCTGCAACGCCAGGAGGGATGGCAGCCACACCGGGCTCCCTCCCCAGGGCGGATGTGCTGAGGTGCTTTGGCTGGAGCACGGAGCCTGTCCCAGCTTTGGGCTGCTGTCCCACGATGGGCATCCCCAGGGAGGAGATGCGGGGAGCCCGGCTCGGCCCTGCGAGAGCTCTTGGTCCGGAGGGAAAGAGAAAAAGGCTGCAGGTTCTGAAATGGCACTGATGCTTTCAGCCACCCAACCCCCAGCACTGCCCCCACCTCAGGGCTGGCTCTGGGTCCCCTTGGGACATCCCCTGCTGCTGACACGGCTCCTGAAAGTGGCAGGGAGGGAGGACAACAGCCCGGCTGGGTCGCTGGTGGTGGCAGGAGGCGGCGGTGAGGCTGGTGCGGTGGTGAGGGGCACAGGCACCCTGTATCCTCCACCACCCAGCCCCTGGGCACAGGGTGCTCAGTAGAAGGAGTACTGGTTTTCTACTGCCCGGGTCCGGCTCCGGGCACCATCAGCCTCGTGGTAGTCCTCGGCGCTGGCAGCGGAGGGCTCTGGCCGGCGCTCGGTGCTGTCGCTGCGGCTCCGGGGGCCCAGGGCACCCTCCAGGCGGTGGTAGGGTGCAGGGACTGCGACAGCAGGGGCCACAGCTGCCCCCTCGGCAGGCGGAGGGGCCGGTGGGCCGCTGGGCGCTGTGCTGCAGAAGTAGTGCGGAGGAGGCAGGTCGGCCCGGCAGCCCGGCGACTGCGACACGAGGGCTGGGGTGGGGCTGGCGTCTGCAAGGGAGACAGGAGCTTGACCCCTCCAAGGCTGCCTGGGTGGCTTGGCTCCCCACCCCCTCCCTGCCACCATCCCACACCCACCCTTGTTTGCCCTCTCCTGCCTTGACCCTGTCCCTCCCCAAACCTCCCTGCCCACCCCAGAGCAGCAGGGCCAGAGTCCCGCAGACCCCTCTGCTCCTGTCCTGCCCGAGCCATGGGCCTGAGGCCCACAGGCAGGGACACCCAGCACTGCCCTGCTGCTGCGCAGCCCTCCCTGCCTCCTTCAAGGGATAATCCCACCTTGGGGCACCTCCGGAGCCACACGCACCAGCACAGGAGGCTTTAGGGAGGGTGGGTGGGGAATCCCAGGGACTGGTCCCTTTAAGATCCCCACAAGACCCCAGCCCAACCACTGATCCCACCCTCCACATGGCCATGCCCCTGCCTGGCCCGGGCACCTACCGGGCAGGGGGCTCTGGGCCACGACGTAGCTGCGCAGGGTGATGTCAGCCGCGCCGCCCGACTCGAGGGGGATGGGGTGCGTGTGGAAGTGGCGCAGCATGTCGAAGATGGTCTGGAACCAGAGGTGCTGCACGTGGCACTGCCCGCTCTCGTTCAGCGACAGGCGGAGGTGCTGCAAGCGCAGGAAGCCAGCGGGTGAGCTGGGGACTGCAAGGGTGAGACTCACCCTGGAGATCAGCAGAAGGAGCCGCCTCCATCAGCCAAGGGGGGTTTGCTCGTAATGTAGGGAAGTGATTTTTGCCCTGCCTGGCCAGGAGGTCTCCTGCTGCAGGGTGATTCCTGCAGAACCCCACTCACTCGCTGCAGCCGGAGGGTTGTCCCCTCCTGGTGATGAATGCCATGCAGAAGGGAGGCTGGGGGCAGCCCAGGAGGAGGCTGCAGCTCCAATCCTGGTGAAAGAGCCTAGGGAAGCCCCCAGCCCACCTGAATGACTCCTTGTGGGACAAGTGACAAGACCAGGCCTCAGCCCCTGGCAGCCTGTGTCCCCTGGTAGAAAAGGGACCCAGCAGAAAACTACACTTGGGTAGCAGGAAGGAGCCTGGGGTGCCGGGCAGGGCTGGCTCTGATACTTGGGGGGAAGCAGGGCACCCACCTTCGCTTTCCCCTGGAAGTTGAAGGTCAGCACGTACTCCCCTGGCCGTGTTTCACTCTGCCGGATGACGAACAGGCCGTGGCTGCGCACACCCCCGAGGAGCACCAGCTGAGCCGCCTTGATCCGCGACAGCGTCCCGTGGAACCAGGGAAAGTCGGAGAGGTTGATCTCTGCCTCGCTGTCATCCCCTGGCCGCAGGGACAGCAGGCTTTTAGGGAGCACCCAGAAACCACCCTCTCCCATCCCTTCCTCCTCTCCCTCTGTGCACCCCCATGGGGAGGTGCTGGGGCTGCATCCCGCATCCCGGTACCTGCGAGGTGCCCGCTGGCAGCAGGGGAGGACTCCAGCGTCTGCAGGAAGCTCTCCAGCGGGACATGGGTGAGGAGCTCCCCCAGGGAGTCCCTGCCCCGGCCGTGGGGCATGGGGACAGCAGAGGCCACAGTGGTGGTATGAGCGCTGGGCAGGGCACATCTCTCAGGCGGCCTGGGCACATCTGGAAGAGAATTTGCAGATGGCTGAGCTCGTGGCTCAGCACCACTGGACGAGGGCTGTCCTTCCTCTGAAGGTAACTGTGGTGGAGTGACCCAGCTCTGGGAGACACCTTGGGTCCAGGTTATGGCCTTAGCTGCAGCTCAGGGACGCCCTCACAGCCTGCACTAGGTTTCCTTCTCCTGGTGTGACCAGGATGGAAACACGGATGGGTCCTGGCTGGGCACAGAGATGAGGTGAGGCTGTGCAGGTGGGGGCTGCTTGCCAGAGACCCCAGCATCTGCAGGTAGGGACTGTGTCTTCTGCACAGAGGTGAGGTGAGGCTGTGCAGGTGGGGGCTGCTTGCCAGAGACCCCAGCATCTGCAGGTAGGGACTGTGTCTTCTGCACAGAGGGCAGGCAATGTCTTCAGTGGGGTGGGGGCAAGCGTAATGAAGAGGAAGGTGATTGACAGAGGAAGATCCAGCCCCACAGCACCCACTTCAGTCTTCTTCACTTTACCACTGGCAGATCCAACCCCCCAACCCAGAACTGGCATCCAGAGACACCCACCCTCCCTGGCAGGCATCTTCCCCAGGGGTAGGTCCTTACCATCAGCCAGGAACTCGCAGCTGCAGGAGGATACCCTGCCCGGCAGACAGGCTCCCTGCGCGCAGGACGCCAGCTCGATGTCATCCCCACTGTCCCTGGGGGAGAGCACAGAGGGACAGTCACACGCCCACTGCCACACCATGGGGACAGGCACCCCTGGCTTGCGGGCATGCAGCAGAGACTCTTGACCAAACCAAATTCCAGCTGCGATCTGGGACTCGTCCTGATGCTCCCTGCGTCCTCCTGGAGGGGCTGCCACGGCCAGAGGCACCCGCGGTGTCGGGAGGCGGTGTGACTGGGGCAACGAGGTGGCGTTTTGGGGCTGAGAAAGCAGCATGAGGGATTAACCCCTGAACACCCTTGCTCCCAGTGTCCCCCCAGCTGGGCAGAGCTGCCACCCTTCACTGCAGCCTTGTTGGTTTGGATGCAGCTCTGTTGCCTGGACATCCATCACTTCGCTTTGCCAGGCATACGTGGATGCACACACACTCCCATCACCAACCTGAGGGCTCTTTTCTTTCCACCCTCCACAGGAATTACATCTCAACACCAGAAAAGCCACGCTGGGAGGCCCAGAGCGAGACAGCTACTGGGAGCAGAGCAAGGTAGAGGCTGCAGCAGTGCAAAGCCCACACAGAGCATCCCCACTGCCCGGTGCCTGCCCAGTCGCTTCAGCCCCCCTCTTCTTGTGCAAGCACCCCTCCACAACTTGCTCCACAGCCTATTTTTATCCTGGCTGCCGGCAAGAACCTGGTGCTGCCAAAGCTGCCTGTGGCACTCGGCTACTCTTGCTTAACAGCAGCCACGTGTGTGCAGGCAGCCAGGAAGCGGCTGCGTTAGCAGTAACAGCTCACCAGGGAGCCGCTGAATTATTTAGTGGCCAGTAAGTGAATCAGCCACTGGGAGTCATTCAGCTGAAGCCGGTTGAAAACAAGAAGGGAGGAAGGAAACCAAAACCAAGGGCGCTGTGCAGAGAAGCCGTCGACAGGCGCTCGCGCCGCGGCCCCGGTGTGCAGCCCTTGGCAAGAGCATCAGGAGCTGATTGAAAATCCCTTCTTGGCACCGAGCGTGTGTGGTGGTGTATTAAACAGCTCATTATTATTTGCTCTGGAGTTCATTATTATTTGCTTTACGGTCACGTCCGGAGGCCAGAGCGGGGCTGCGCTGGATGCTAAGCAAACAGAAAAGGCTGGGAGGCTGCTGGCAGCAGGGAGAGGGGCTGGCAGCAGGGAGAGGGGCTGGCAGCTTCTGTGGTGGCTCAAGGTGAGCACGGCCTCAGCCATGGCTCGAGCAGCTCTGGCTGGAAAAGCAGCACTGAAACATGCAGTGGGGGAAAAGGGCCGTGTCTCCCAGCCCCAGCTCTGCCTCTTGAGCATGGGTTGTGAAAACCAGCAAAAGAAGATGCAGGAGCACAGATCTGGAGTGTGTTAGGGGATGCTCCCCACGAGCACATGCTCCCCACAGTGCCCAAACTCCATCTCTCCCACAGAAGGTGGCAGAGGCAGTTGGAGCCTCTCCAAGCCTGTCCCAGGTTTGCTCCAGGTTTTCACCTCTATCTTTCCAAAACTGTGCCAAGACGGCCAGTGCTGGGGTTTCCCCAGAGCGTGACCAGACTGATCCTCTTCCCTGGGACTGGGGCTGGCTGAAGGGCTGCATAAAGCTCCCTACAGCATAACCCAACGCATGGGATGATGAAAAAGCAGATGAGAAGTTTGGGCAGAGCTGTCTCAACTCCAGTCACAGCATTAAAGCCACCGTGATAGAAACAAAAATACACTGATTTAGCCAGCAGAGTCTTAAATACACTGTGGATGTTGGACTGGAAAAAACCCCCACAGGAAATAGCTCAAATAGGGTGTAAAAAGCTGCAGAGGGTGGGTGTTGGGTGCTTCCCTGGGTCACCTGCCCCTGCTGAGCCCAGGCAGTGTGGGGCAGGGAGGGGTGAGCGGGCAGCCAGCCCTGTGCAAGGCTGCACCCCTGACACACAGGCTGCACCCCTGACACACAGGCTGCACCCCTGACACACAGGCTGCTCGCTTGGCCTCCAGACTTGTGCTGACGCGAGTTGGGGACTTTCTGTAACAACCCTGGTAGCACAAACTGTGTCAGGGGTAACAGCCCGTGCTGGGTGCTGAGCCACACAGCACCTTCCTCCCGCGAGCCTCACCCGGGGTCGATGCAGTCCTGGATGTCTGCCACCCAGGAGTGCTTCTGCAGGGAGTCGATGGTCTCCAGGATGTACTCGGCCCCGTTCTCCACCTGCAGGCAACATAGGACAGCATCAGGTTGGGGCCAGGGTCCTGCCACCACCCCTCTCCCCATGGCAAAGCACACCCCATAACCAGCTGGGCCCCCCCAGTCACCTGCTGCTATGAAACAGCACCTCAGCTGAACTGAGAGGAGGAGGTGGGGGAAGAAGGGCCTCCTCCCACCCCAGCAAAGGGATGCTGAGGGGTGATCCCCAGAGATGCTCTGGTGTGTGGGTGACCCTCACCAACGCTGCAGCTCGGAGAAAAACCTCCACCCCTGTTATCAGCAAATACATCTCAAGGGCTTTGCAGCCTCTGTGCCAAAACTACAGCTGCCTGGAGGCACAGGGGGGCCATGGGGGGCACAGCACCATGCACAGCACAGGCAGCATCACTTGCTTCTGCAGTGCCTCAGTGTCCCCCAAAAACTCGCTCTGCACAGGTGGAACTGTCTTCTCAGTGCCTCAAAATCCTGCCAGACCCCTAAACCCAGGGGGCTAAAACTTCTCCTCTCTTATCTGCCTGCTGGTCTGTGAGGCTTCTGATTTCTGGTTGCAACAGAGCAGGAGAGAAACCTCCTTCAACAGGAAAAAATGACAGTCAAAATCAGGCTGAAAGACCCCCAGAATCACAAGCCCAAAGGAGCTGGGCTTTTCTGGGGCTGAGTGGGACCCAGAGGCCCCACATCAGCATCAGAGCAGCAGGGCTCAGAGGCCTCCCCACAGGATGCTGTGTGCAGGTTTCCCCGCATCCCTCCCGGACCCCTGACACACTGTGTTCCCCAGCTGGCCAGACAGCCCTGACTCTGGGAGGGTATCACATTGCCAGCAGAGACAACCTCCCAGCAAATTAAATTAATCACAAACAACTGAATCACTGTCCTGAAAATAAGCAGGGCATGCAGGGAGCGGTGCCCAGCGCCTGGGCTGGGGCCGAGCACTGATCTGCTCCCCTGCTGCAGCCTGGGGCCACGCACAGGCCGTCCTGCCCCAGCAGAGAGGGGCAGGAAACTTCCCCCCACACCCATTTTAAGAGGAGCAAAGGAGCTTCTCTGACTTCCTGAGGGCCAAGCACAGCGCTGGCGTGGGAGACAGGGCTGCTCTCTGGTGCAGAGCGTGACAGCAAGCGGAGCACACGCCGGGCTCGGGTGTGTTGCAAGTGCCTGCTTATGCAATGGAAAGAAAAAAATGCACGTGCTGGGTGTCTGACAGGCGGTGGGGACGTGCTGCCTGCTAATTTTTAGACAACTGGACAGAAACTGTTCCTCCCCAAGCAAGGCAGGGGCTTTTCCACCCGTCAGAACCTGCCAGACACAGAGTCGAGATTGGGCTCAACACCAGCGCTGCACCTGGGAAAGCAGCAGGGAAACCACAGCACCCAGCTCCCCTTCTTACCCCTCCAATCCACAGCCTGACATTTGAGGGGTGCTTCACCCCCTCTGCCAGTCCAGCCAGCAAAGGGGATGCAAAAGAGTGGCAAGAAGATGCCCCAGCAAGAAGGGGCAGAACCGGAGTTGCAAATAACAAGGGTGCCAGGAAGAAGGGAAGAGCATCCCGTGCCGACAGCCGAGGGGAAGGCAAAGGCTGCTGGAGGGGGCAGCAGGGGATGGGGAGTGAGTGGCAGCTCAGAGCCTCAAAGGATCGATTGCAATCCATTAACCCCGCGGCAGGGCAGCGCCCTGGCCAGGACGGGGCAGGAGCAGGGGGGTACCGGCTCAATCAGGCATTTTCAGCCCTGTGGGGTCTGGTGCCTTCCCCGGGGTAATTAAAGAGATAGCTGAAGCTGAGCCATTAGTGGTGAGAGTAGAGAGACCATGGCTGGCTCTGGAAAGTGGGCAGAGGGAAGTGCAGAACCCTCCTCCTGCAGAAACCAGCCCTCTATAGGTGCCCAGGAAACACATCGGAGCAGAGTCCCCCCAGCAGGGATCTGCCCAACCCCGCCAACACCCCCCTTCCCACCCCACAGCTTGCTGGTGGCAGCCCTGGGTCACACATCCTTGGTGTTGGCCATGCTTTGGACACTGATGTGACACTCCAGCAAGGCAGCCAGCAAGACACAGGTGAGATGGGACTTGTAAGGAGGGCTAGAAAACATCACCATAAAAGCCATATATCCCAGGAGCAGTTATTGATGGTTACTGGGCTATCGATGGCCAACGATCGGAGCTGAGGGAGAGCTCAGAAGCTCCTTCACATCAAGGACTTTCTCTGTGCAGGCTGCTCTTCAGTAATGATTAGGACAAAAGCAAAGACAAGATGCCTAATCAATTCAGGGATGACACCACGTCGCAAGTGTGCTGGAGGATGAGAAGAGAATTCAGATGAACTGGTTGAAGCTGAGAGACACTGAGGAAGGAAAAGCCCCAGCTGAGGGACACGGGTGTGCTCTGAGCTCACACCGATCGCTGTGTCTGGGCTGGGGAACTGCAGCTCTGGGGTGGTTCTGCAAAACACACCGAGGGGTTACAGCAGCCCACAAGCTGCGTATGATTCAACAGCATCAGCAGGGCATGAGGAAAGCAGATAGATCAAACTGGGCTGGGTAAAGAGGAAGAAGAAAGGAGAAGCGATCAAAGGAGAAGCAATCCTTCCTATCCACTCCTGGCCATGGCACCGTGCATGCTTTGGGGCATGCTCTCTCCAGAGCCTGCAAGGAGAGCAGGGAAGACCTTGGGCTGGTCAGTCTGCAGAGATGACGACATGTGAGCTTAGTGTTTGAGGCACAGAAACCAAAAGCTGAATTAGCCTTCATGCCCATGGTGGACACCAGCTGCAGCAGAGGCTGAACAGCAACAAGCCCTTGGGGAAGGAAAAGGATGCCAGGAGAAGGTGTGGGTAGAGTCTGGGTTTGGTGGAGCATCATTTTCCATGGGAACATGTGCCAGGGCCAGGTGGGCTTCCAGGTGGAGGGCTTTCACATGGCTAGGATCAAGTGTTTTCCCCCCTCCTCTGCTGCCAGAGTTTTCTCAGCTTTCAAGCAGGTTCATTCAGCCAGGAAGCCCAGACTCTGCTCTGCCTTTGCCACATGCTTTTAGGAGGAAGCATCAGGGAGAGAGGGGTCGTTTTAGCAGAGGCAGGGCACAGAAATCCTCAAAACGCTGCTGTTCCCTTGTGTACGTGTGCTGCCTCCCAGCCAGGCATGTCCAAGGGCTCTGATGGAGAGCACGAGCTGGGGGACAGCCTTGTCAGCTGGAGAGAAACACCATCTCCAGCGACACGTCCATCATCACAGAGGCACATCATGCCCCGAGCCGGGACCCTGTGAAATTCAACCTGGATCTTCCATGCCAGGCTGCTGCCTTTCAGCAGAGCAGGAAGGAGCATTAAGATAATTAATTGCATTATATGGTAAATGCTTTCTGGAGAGAGAAACTGTCGCTCCCTGCTCATGCCCCCAGGCTCCCAGGGGGTGGTTGATCCCCAGGACCTCAGTGGCCACATACAGCTGTACCCATCACCCCACGTCAATGCTGCTGGGGCAGCAGCACTCACAAAACCACGGGCAGCCACCTTGCCAGCCAACAGCCTTGCAGGTTGTCTCTGGACACCAATTTAACCTGTCTCCTGGTGCCACAGAGAAGCCAAACCCCAGGGGGAAAGCCATGTAAACAGCTCAATCCCAAAGTACTTGGGCATCAGGTGGAGGCTGCATCATTTCGGGTGCAAGGGGAGCACAGCCTGGGGAAGGGAGGTAGAGATCCCATGGGGAACATTAGTCCTGTTGGCATCTCAGCCCCAAAAACCAAGGCAACACTCCCCAGCTGCCACCCTGCTCTCACCTTTAGGACAAAGGTGTTGTCTTTGTCGGGCATCTCCAGCGGCATGGTGGTGCGGACTTCAATGATGGCTGAGAGAGGGATGCTCACCTTGGGTTTGGAAGCCTGGGAAAAGAAAAAGAATATGAAAAGAAATCAATAACTTTTAAAAAAAAAAAAGTCACTCAATTGAATCAAACTCTCCCGGGGGGCAGCACAGCACAGCTCTGAGAGGCAGCATCGCAGCTCAGCCCGTGTCGTTACTACGGGGGGTGTGAGGGGGGGATGTGGGAAGAAAAAAGCATTGATTTCCCTCATGTGCCTGATAACTCCAAGCTCTTTTAATTAAACCAAGAGGAGGCCCGGTGGAAGATAGGGATGTTAGTGCATTTAACTGCCAAACCTCCTCCTGCTCCAGTGCAGGCTGATAACACCAGGGCTGCTTAGCCCTCTCCTTCCCAAGCCCCCCGACAGTGGGACAGCTGTACGACCTGATGGGGGACAGTTCCTGTGTGGAAACAGGCCCAGGAATACACCCTGCTTATCCTGGGACAGGGGTGAGAAGCTATCATACAGCAGCTTTAGCTGTGTGGGGAATTTTAATTAAATTAAAATTAAAGAATTAATTCCCCTCCCCCCCCCCCCCCCCAGCTCCCGGCACCCACAAGCCCCAGGGGAGGGGGCAGGACCCGGTGCCTCCTACTCGAAATCTCTGCTGAGCAGCAAATTCCCCAGATACTTGCTTTAATTATAACAAATGCCCTCAGAGGAGCCCAGGGAGCTGCTCCCCGTGCCGGTGCCCTGCGGGGCGCTGGGATTCCGAGCTCTGTGGATGCAGGAAGCAGAGATGCCTCTTGGCCATGGAAACCAGCGCCCAGTGCCTTGGGCACACAGGGTGGGACCAGGGTGGCGATGGGCATCGTGCTGCAGGCTGCCAACAGAGGGTTCAGTTCCCATTTTTTGGGGAGAAAAAAATATAACTAAATTCCAGAAAGAACAGGAACTGCTTTTCCCCTTCTGGGACATTTTGTTTCTGCCCCAGCGCCAGATTTGGGCACCTCTGGGGGTGCAGGGAGGGGCTCAGCCCTGCCCTGGGGGTCTCTCCATCATGGTGTCTGCACAGCAGAAGGTCAGGAAGGATGAGGCAGCTGCTTTGAAAGGAAAGGAAGTAACGGTGTAAATTCACCGGTGAGATGGAGAAGGGTGTTTTCCAGGAGGGCTCTTCTCTCTCAAAGATTTAAAAAGCCATGAGCATAGTTTTTGTAGGGCCTGTGGACAAACAAACATGTGGGCTGCTGAAGGAAAAGGCTGCTTAGCTCCAGCTGTGCCAGGCTGGTGCCACTTTTACAGCTGAATCGTTTGCCAGATGGAAAGCAAGATGGGATGAGGGGTGTGATTGTGACAGAAGAGCAGGCAGCGTTCATAAAAGTTGCCATAAAATCATTTCAAAATTGATTTTTAGAGGCAAATCAAGACACACACACACACACACACACACACATCCCTCTATGAGCACTCTCTTAAAAGCTTTAACAGCAGTTGTTCTGGTTTAACCTGAGCTTGTTTCCCCTGCTCCATGCAGCAGCTTCCCCAGACCCCCCATGCATCATGCCATGGATAGGGGGTGTTTCTGGCAGCTGGGGCTGGTGTGGTCCCTGGGCTGAGGAAGCCCTAAGCCAGTCAGCACTAATGTCTGTCATCCATACCAGTGCTGAGCTGCTCTCTGTAGGGCTGTGCTTGAGTTTGAGCTCGTGTTTCATTGGGAGAGGGGATGGGTAGGAGAGAGGCAGGGACGAAGCAGTGCCAAGGCTCAGGCTGGCTTCAAAAAAACAAATAGAAAAAGTTGTTTAAAATGATGAACTATCCTGCTGTCCCTATGTATAATGCATGGGACCATCCCTCTACCAAACTGAGGGTTACTGGGGGTTTGGAGCACACCAAGACCCACGGAGCCTCAGCCCAGCACGAGGGCTCGTGTTGCCCAGCCGTGCGACCAGGGATGAAACATAAGCAGGGAAGTCCTGCAGAAGATGAAGTAAATGAGATTTTTCTTCCCTAGGTAATTTAAATAACCTGAGATCTCATTACCAACACATACAGCTAGTAAAGCCCCAGGGAACAGCTTATTATTTGCCTCATGCTCTTCGAAGAGGTGAACACACATCAGAGCCCAGGCACAACACGGCGCTGGCGTGGGGCTTGGCAGCACAGCGCATCCCTTGCTCGGCCCAGGAGTGAGGGCAGTCCCGTGGGGGGGTGAGGGGGCACTGAAGCTCTCATCATCCACATTTCTTGGGCTCCACCACTCAGCCCTTCCCCCAGGAAACAGGGGCAGCACCTCCCTGCATGGTGTGCAGGAGGGGATGGGGGATGCACTTCAGAAATGCCACAATGAGAACCACCTCCTGACCACGAAGCTCTCCTTGAAATTACAGCAGAACAGATGCAGGCAAGAAAAAGTGATACTGTCAGTAATAAATATTAATCAGTGTTCCTCTGCCCAGGAGGGTACCTAGCTGGGACTGTCTGGGAGGAGAGCTGCAAACCCCCCTGCCACAGTGGTGATGCTCTACCCCAGAGGGCATCAATGGTGTCCTCTGTTCCCATCATCAAAAGGAGAGGGAGGGGGGCTTGCAGGCACAAAATTATCCCAAATTAACTCTTATTTTTAAAAGAACAAAATGATACTTCTTTCAGAAGGTGAAGTAACAACCTGAGATCTAAAGCACAAAGCCCAGGCAGCAATCCCAGCCATCCCACTGCTGCACAAGCAGTCAACCATGTGTCAACATGGTCAACCATGTGTCTCTGACATGCTGGGAGAAGAAAAAGCCCTCTGACTGCCTGGACACCCCGTGTCTTGATGGGGAATAAGCTTTTCCTCCAAAATTGCTCATATTTGGGCTGCAGGGAGGGACAGAGCTATGCCCTGGTGAACAGCAGCGATTGGGGCTCGCAGGTAGGATGGGTTGGGACCACGTTGTCCCATCCATACACTTCTCAACCACACAGCACCGAGTCTCCCCTTAGGGCAGAGCAGGATTTCATCCCAGCTCTGCAGTGGAAATAAGAAAAACACCAAGCAAAGCCCAAGAAGCTTCTTGAGCTTCTGAGAACAACAGCAGCAGAGAAGAGCCAGGACTTACCTTCGGAGGGACGTAAAACTCGAGGAGGAACCTCTCTCCTTCCACCTTCACCGCTTTCCGGAGCAGGAGGCGACACTTCTGCCACTGCGAGCTGCCCACACAGTTCGTGTCGTCAGCCACCATGTAGCGCAGCGTCCCTTCCCTCTGGATGTCCACCAGCTCCACCTTGGAGGAGGGCACCTTGGACAGGCGCAGCTTGTGGGTCCATTTCTCCCGTGGGTCACCGGGCTCCTTGCCCCCAGCCGGCCACGGCTCCCTCTCAGCTCTCCGGCCACCCGGGGCAGCCTCAGTGCCTGGCTCCGGAGAGGACTTGCGATGCCACATCTCCTTCATCCCATCCACCACACACAAGCTCATGTTCCTCAAGGAAAAACCTTTCTTGAACTTGGGCTTGGTGGCGGCGTGGATGGAGACGTCCTCCGAGCTGCGGGACTGGCCGTAGGAGGACACCTTGTGTGCCTGTGCCTGCTGCGCCGGGCTCAGGTACCGCCCGGCCCCCAGCGGGGCATCCATGCTGTCCAGGGACTCGGTGGATGTCTCCTCTTTCCTCGGGGTGACCTCTCTCCCGTAGGGGACGTGGCAGTTCTGCAGCCCCACGAAAGGCACGATGTTGTACTTGGTGGGGGAGTCGGACACGAACACCCGGCTGACCTCCAGGCTGAAGATGTCCAAGAAGTTGGCAGCAAAGTGGTGGGAGAAGGAGGTCTCTGCCCCGGGGGTGTCGTAGTGGGGGTTCTCCTTCAGAAACTGGCAGAACTTCTGGGCGAAGTCGACGGCGGCCGCCTGGGCGTGCAGCTCGCAGAACTCCCTCCAGTCGGGGAGCGGGGAGGAGGGCTCCTGGCACAGGGCATCGCCGTTCATGGCTGCCCCATTCCACCTGCCGGCGGGCTGCGGGGAGCGGCCACAGCGTGAGCAAGGACATGGGGACCCGTAACCCACCCCACAAATGGGGGTCTCGCCTCCCCACCCCACCCCGATGCAGGAGCAGGTCTGCAGCCCTGGTGCACGCGCCGTGGCAAAGCGTTCTCACTCCCTCCCCTCTCGTGCACCAGGAAGGGAAATCTTGGCCCCAGCAGCAGCCATAAATTGTACTTATTTTACGATTATGACCATGCAAAAGCATTATTGATTTCTCATAAAACCACTAAGGAGTCCCCGAGCAGAGGAGCCCGGGGGGATTTGCCTTCAGGATTTATCTTGCCTGCATGCTCTGCCTGGGCACAGCAGCCGCTCCCCCACGGGCTGAGGCAGCACTGGACATCCCAGAGGGAGCTGCACGGAGCAGCACCCTCCTCCATGCCCCGCAGCCCATCCTTCTCCTTCTCCACCCGTAGTTCTGCCCTGAGCCTTTGCCACATCAATGTTGGTCTTCTCTTTGAAGAGACATATTGGAGGAGACACGGGCCTTGCTTCTGTGGCTGGCAGGGACTGAGCCCGACACGCTGCCAGCGCCGCTCGTTCCCAGGCTTTATAGACTCAGCCCTTCTTGGCTGGGTCAGCTCTGGTGTCCCCCCACCACGGTGAGCCATCCCTGTCCAGTCACATCTCCATCAGCCTGAGCCGAGCCGCCAGAGCCAGGCGGGAGCTCAGCCTCTGCCCCTCACCCTCCCCGCTGAGCATCGGGCACCGTGGTGTCAGGGATACCCCTGGGCCAGGCCCTCAGCAGAGCCCACGAGGCCATGTGCACACAGAGCACACGGGGGAACCAAAGAGCCCACAAGGAGCTGAAGACCAGACCTGCCCACCCACCCTCCATGTGGGTCCCTCGCCCAGCAGGACTCGGGGGGCACAGGCATCCCCAGCTCTGCACTTCCCAAACCTCTGCCTTGCCTTGGACAGCCAGAACCGCCTCCCTGGCAGCAATCACATCTCTAAAGTCATCCCCCAGCACTGTGACTGCTCATGGTGATGGTGGGCAACTGGGGCACCACTCCAGCCTCTAGACTCACCATCCCTGGGTCCAGCCAACCCTCCCCTCCTCCCCAAGGGCAGCAGCTCAGCTAACCCACCTCAAATGCAGAGCCCAGGGGTGCTGGTGCTGCTGTGAACAGACCCAGCCTTCTGCAGTGCCCCCTGCCCAGCACCCAGGGACCATGCCCGGGCACCCAGGCTGCTGGGAGGACAGGATGGCTCCGCGGAGCCCTCTGCCCTCTGCTCTCAGAGGGGCTCTCTTGCTGGCAAGAGATTACTCCTGCTAATAAATCACACACAGTAACCTGCCAGCAGCTTACATGGCCAATAATTAATTACCACTCAGATGAACTGTGCAAGCCGTGGGATTGGGGTGGGCACTGGGCTGACCTGCTCCTCATCCTCCAGACTGGAGCCCAGGCAGGACCCAGCCCCAAAGCTGGGAGCTGGAGCAGTAGCCAGGCACCAGCTGCCTATTTCCCCCCCACATCCCCACGAAGAAGCGACACAGCCTGACCCACCAGGACAAAACATCAGAGCTCCCCAGGAACATCTCTGGAGAGGAACCTGTCTAGCAAACCTCCTGCCCCTGGGCACAGCTCTCAACCCCCTCCAACGGAGAAACTCTCACAGGCAACAAAGCACTTGATGGAGAGAGAGACCCCCCGAGTCGCTTGTGAGAGCCAGAACGGGGGAGTGTGGCTTCTCTGCTGGCTCTAAGGACATCATGCCTTTCCCCCAGCTGCATCTCTGCCCCACGCCTTCCTGCTGTCAAGGTGGGGATGCTGCTGGGTGCCCTGGCTGTGCCAAGGAGCCAGCGAGGACAGGGCACACTCAGCCATCAGGCACCCGTGCTGGCCCCTCACATCCCACTGCATTCTCAGGCAGAAATCCCTGGCGAGGCTCTCCCCAGCAGGGCAGAGCTTCCCCAGGAGCCACACAGGTCCCAGTAGCAGCCATCCATGCCAACTGGGAAAAAACCCATCCCTGCAGTTGAGGAGCATGTGTCTGATTTCCCCAGGAGACAGGAGGAAAGCAGCAGAAAATGCAAAGCTGTTTGTTACCTGCTCAGCAAACACAATTCCTACTTACCCATCCCTCACCCAGCAGAGAATTTAATGGCTCAGCTCGTGGTGACAGCTCCTGCCCTTTGGCTTTAGAATTCCCAGCCCTGGCGCCCTGCCCCAGCACCCAGCCATGGGGCAGGAGTTATTTGGGCTCCAGGAGAAGAGGGGGATGATCCCAGCGGGCACGGTGAGAGCAAGGGAGGGGAAAAGGGCTTGGGGGAGAAGAGAAAACTCCACTGTGATGGGTTTAATTGCATCTGCCAGAAGGGAGCAGCTTGGCTTTGCCCTGGTGTTGAGCCCCAGGGTGTTGCTGGTGTCCTTCTCCCATGGACGAGGGAGAAGACAGGAGAGACTACAGAGCAGGGTCTCTGCATGCCCCAAACCGAGGGGTGGCATCCCAAGAGACAAGGGATTTGGAGAGATTAAGTAGAAAAAAAAGCCCAAAACCCACAAAGAAAGAAGAAAAACAGAAGAGGCACTTCAAAAAACATCAAGCCCCAACAAAAAGCCTCTCCACACAGGCAGGGCAGCCAGGCTGAGGCTGGGAGACAGGCACGCAGAGGCATCGCAGCATCTTCCTTTCATCTGCACCGGGATGACAGACTTTAAAAGGCCAATTTATAAAAATGAGGCCTAGAGGAGAGACATATGGCAGGTCTGAGGAGGCGGTGGGGGTGTTACTAACCCTGTGTTGCATCTCCAGGCCCCCCCATCCCTGACTGGAACACGGCTGGGGTCCCATGGCAGAGGCTGGGAGCAGGCAGGGTGCCTGGGGGCAGCCCCACAGGGCCACAGAGCTGTCACTGCCCCAGCACCCACCCCAGCACAAACCCGTTCACCCGATTTCTGCAGGAAGCAGGTCCCAATTACTTGTGTGTTTACCTTTCATCTCGCTGCCTCTGCTCCCCTGCACACCAACAGCTCTGCCCCACTTCCCGAAATAACCCATCCTGCACCGACAGCCTCCCCGGGCAGCACGGCCAGGCACAGGCAGGAACAAGCTCCAGGGGAAAACAAGCAGCAACTCTGCAACTGCTCCTTGGGAAAGCAAGGGCCATCTGCTTCCAGCCCAGCTTACCAAGGGTCGCACCTGCTCCCAGGCACCTTCTGCAGGAAACGGGTCCCTTTGGAGGTGCTGAGGCTGGAACGGGCTCAGAGCCTCAAGTCACAGAATCCCAGGGGTTGGAAGGGACCTCCAGAGCTCATGGGGTCCAACCCCCTGCCAAAGCAGCTCCCCAGCTTATATTGCACAGGGCAGCGTCCAGATGGGGCTGGAATCTCTGCAGAGATGGAGACTCCACCACCATCCTGGGCAGCCTGTCCCAGGGCTCTGGCACCCTCACTGGGGAAAAGTTCTTCCTGTGCTCTAACCTGCAGCCAGTGCCCCTTGTCCTGTGCCCACAGACACTGAAAAGGGGCTGGCCAATTCCCCCTGCAGCCCATCCTTAAGCTATTGATAAACATTAATAAGGTCCCCCCTTAGTCTTCTTTTCTCCAGGCTGAACAGCCCCAGCTCACTCAGCCTTTCCTCACAGGGGAGATGCTCCAGGCCCTGGTTTGGGTTACATGAGAAGACAGACATATATATATATATAAATTTATGTATATGAATATAGTAAATGAGGAGGACTGTGGTCAAAAGGAAGCCACAGCATGGCAACCAAGACATCAGGCTGGCGATGGGCTCCCAACCCACCTGCGTGGGTCCCCAGGCACCTCCCAGGGCAGAGCCGTGCCCCCCTGCTGCCCTGGGAAGCAAGTCAAGGCTTAAAAAGGAAGGGAAAAAAATGAAAAGGGATTTCTGGGGCTCAGCCAAGTGGAAACCCCGGCTGCAATCGGCAGCGAGAGCCAGCAGCTGGCAAGGATGTTATGACAACCTCTCCCAGCACGCCGTGCTGATGGAGCCCTGCGCCGGGGACGTGTCGGCACACACGCGTGGAAGGAGCTGGAAGCCCAAGGAAGCTGCTGACCTCAAGGAGAAATGAAATTTAAACTGTCAGCAGAAGTGCAAGAGACCACGAAGAGGAAAAGAAAAAAAAAAACCACCCACCCCAAAAGTCTCCAGTGCAGCAGGAGTCCCAGAGCGATGACAAAGCCAGGGGACTCGCTGCACCAGGGACCTGGGGAGGAACCAGCAGCTAATGAGGTGTTAATAACCCCAGCGCACAAGGCCGGTCATGGGATAGCCAGAACAGCCAGCCCAGCACTTGCTCAGAGGGCTTTATTTAAGGAAACAACCCTAATAAAGAGATGCTTCCCTCCTGCTGGGTGCAGCGGGGCTGGGCCAAAGCCATCCGAAATTCAACAGGGGGGAAACCCCTGCTGTGGTGGATGGGGGTCAAGAGGGGCAAGAATGCACCCCTCCACCTCTGCCCAGGGTCTGCCTGGCTGGGGCAGAGGCGGGCAGGAGAGGGTCCTGCCCGGGAAGGTCTGCAGCAAAGCCCTGGCTGCCGGGCAGGAGATCTGCAGCAAAGCCCTGGCTGCCCGGCAGGAGATCTGCAGCAAAGCCCTGGCTGCCGGGCAGGAGATCTGCAGCAAAGCCCTGGCTGCCCGGCAGGAGATCTGCAGCAAAGCCCTGGCTGCCGGGCAGGAGATCTGCAGCAAAGCCCTGGCTGCCGGGCAGGAGATCTGCAGCAAAGCCCTGGCTGCCGGGCAGGAGATCTGCAGCAAAGCCCTGGCTGCCGGGCAGGAGATCTGCAGCAAAGCCCTGGCTGCCGGGCAGGAGATCTGCAGCAAAGCCCTGGCTGCCGGGCAGGAGATCTGGCTCAGCCCTGGCTGCCGGGCAGGAGATCTGGCTCAGCCCTGGCTGCAGGGCAGGAGATCTGGCTCAGCCCTGGCTGCAGGGCAGGAGATCTGGCTCAGCCCTGGCTGCCGGGCAGGAGATCTGGCTCAGCCCTGGCTGCCGGGCAGGAGATCTGGCTCAGCCCTGGCTGCCGGGCAGGAGATCTGGCTCAGCCCTGGCTGCCGGGCAGGAGATCTGGCTCAGCCCTGGCTGCAGGGCAGGAGATCTGGCTCAGCCCTGGCTGCAGGGCAGGAGATCTGGCTCAGCCCTGGCTGCAGGGCAGGAGATCTGGCTCAGCCCTGGCTGCAGGGCAGGAGATCTGGCTCAGCCCTGGCTGCAGGGCAGGAGATCTGGCTCAGCCCTGGCTGCAGGGCAGGAGATCTGGCTCAGCCCTGGCTGCAGGGCAGGAGATCTGGCTCAGCCCTGGCTGCAGGGCAGGAGATCTGGCTCAGCCCTGGCTGCAGGGCAGGAGATCTGGCTCAGCCCTGGCTGCCCTGGTCCCGCAAGCTGCTCGGTTCCCAGCAAGATCCACACGACTTGAAGCTCTGGCTGGCGATCCCATGGGAACAAGGCAAGGAAACCCAGGCACCTGCTCCCCAAGAAGAGTGCCTGACCTCAGCACGCTGGGCCAGGGGAGATCCCCGAGTCACGAGCAGGTCCCAGGGCAAGATGACACCTCCCCAGCCCCCCCGGCAGCAGGCTGCCTGCCCCAGGCAGATGGGAACAGAGCTACAACTGGGCTGGGGACTGCCCTCAGCACAGGAGCAGCACTCGGGGCTGGGAGCGGTGGCTGAAGGGGAGCAAGCACATCAGCTTCACCCATGCAAAGCAAAGGGATGGGGTGCACTGGCCATGGAGCTGACATCCATCCCCCCTTCCACAGCAGACATTTGAAGGGTGGAAACACCAAGTGTCATCCTCCTGCCAGGGGCTTCCTTTGCCACTCTGAGGCAATGACCTACCTGAGCTTTAACCAGAGGCTGAGCTGAGGAACAGAAAGCTGCAGAGCCAAAGTTATCTGCCCATGTGCACTGCACATCCCCCAGAGCCACTTCCCATCCTCACCAGTGCCTTGGGGTGGGGGAAGCTGATTGCTCTCCACACTCCTCACTGCTCCACGTACTATTTGTGCCCTATAGATCTCAAATCAGACAGACTGTCTGAACCAGCTAGAAATGGAAACAATCTTTGCCGCTCTCATTTACTGTCCATCCCACTAAAATATTAATTGAACAGCATTCTGGCCTCAAATTTAATGGTCAAATCACCTTCTTTGAAACAGTCCCCCATTAAAAGCAGGCTCTGAGTCCCTGCCCAGAGGTGCTACAGGGCCCTCTTGTTGTCTGGAGCCTAGAAAACATTTGAGCAGAGCGTAAAGGCTTCTTGGGTCTTTTTCCACTGGCCAGGGAGGGATTCCTCCAGCCACAGCATCAGCCAGAACTGATGCTACTTTCCCAGGACAGTGTTTCAGGGCACAGGTGCTGAAGAGAGACATCTTCAAAGGAGAAACAGGCAAGAAACAGCCCTTTTCCCCTGCTCACACATAGCTCAGTCTCCCTACACACAATCCCCTGGTTCTGCATCCCAGTGCCAACCCTGCAGGAACCAACACACCCACAAATAACCCAGGCTCTGGGGGCTGCACCCAGCTGCAGCCCTGCTGCTGATGTACTGAGCCAGCCCCCAGCCCACGGCACTGCTCACCCTGTGCTGGGGCACCCAACTCCTGGCCAGGACCCCTGGGTGCTGGGAGTGGGACAGACACACGGACACTCTTCTTTCCCAGGCAGTCTCCATTTCTCACTCCCCTGAGCAGCTCCACACCACAGGGCTGTTTTTCTCCCTCCATCCCCAAATCTTTTTCCCCCATGTACATTTTACCCCCATGCTGACAGCTGCTGGGAAATAATGACAAGTTCACAGACAAGATCCACTGGATCTTAGCTATTCCCCAAGTAATCCCACCCAGCCTGCAGGCAGCCACGAGCCCACCCACACACAGGGCTGGAGCATCATCACCTAGCATGCTGCTGATCAGGGTGCACTGGCCTGGGGCCCGAGGGGTACCAACCTCACCCACAGGGAGGGGGTCCCCAGGGTGCAGCACTCTGACACTGTGCAAAGCATCACTACAGCTGGGCATCAGGAATGCAGCCTGGGGCTTGGAGGCAGAGCAGAAATAAAGCAAAGACCCCCCCTCCCAGCCCTCAGTGGCCCCAAGTGAAAACTGGCCATTTCTTGGAAAAAATAAAGAAAGAAAAACAACTTGAGGTTTTGGTAAAGGAGTTGAGAGGCTGCTGACCCTTCTCTCTTGCTTGGGTGCCACCTCACCTGCCTGTTTCCAGCTGGGGAGCTTCCCACAGAGGAGTAACCAGCCCAGCATCTATTTTTAACCACCACAATAGCGGAGCCTCCCCAGAGGAGCGGCCGAAGCCCTGTCCCCAACCAAGCACTCTCACATTTCCCTCGCTAAGCCTAGGCTTCCTTCCGTCCCTCAGCCCACAGCTAAACTCTCCTCCTCCTCCTCCTCCTCCCAGCTTCCCATCCCTGTGTAACTCTGCACACCCACCTCCAGGCCGGTGCCACGCAGCAGCAGGGCGCACGGCATCACGCACACGTGTGATGTACTAACACTGACCTGGTAGCTCAGGGCAGGACCCTTCCTGGGCTCAGACATGCCAAATAACAGGAGATTCGGCTGCTCACTCACCACCCCTGGGTGCACCTGAAACTCAGGGGATTTAAGGGGAAAAACCCCATAACAGAGCCAACTGCAGTTGGCGTACAAGCCAAGTCCTTTAACACAACAGCTTGCCCTGTAGACAGCCCTGCTGTTAAGGGGCTCCTTGGGGGTTTCTGGGGTGTAAGCTCTGTGGGTCGGTGGTCCAGGATGCCCAGCAAAACGCATCCCAGCGTGGTACAGCACAGCCAGCACCACGTACCTGCGGCCGGGCTCAGCGCTGGGCATCCCCACTCTGTCAGGGCAGAGAACCTGCCCCCCCCACCCCCCCCAAGATCATTTTTCAGTTGTGGAACATAATAAACACAGGATAAGGTTACAGAGGTCTGTAGGAAATTTTCTTAGGATATTTTTTTACGTTGCAGATCTGGCTCCCCACATCCATCACTGCCTCGTGCTGCCTGCACGCAGCCCCGAGCTGCTGCCTAACGCTACCTGAGCTTGGGAAGCCCAGTTCTGCTCAGCACCGTACCCAGGACTGCTACAGCCACTGCTCAGTGCTTAACTGGTGTATTAAGCAAAACACCTCATAAAAATTCCAGTGGGCTTTGAACCTCCCCCACCCCCCCAAACGCCAGGATGCCAAAACACCCCGTTACAGTTGCCATCCCCAGCTGGAGACTCAGGCTCTGGTACCTCCTCTCACCTTCCCCGTGCAGGGATGCTGCTGGGCAGGCAGCGCTTCACAGCCAGCCTGGTGGCCATGCCCACACAGGAGGGATTTACAGGCTGTGCCCAACCTCTCAGCCAGCCCCCCTTCCTGGGGCTCTCGGGCAGGGCACTGCCCCGCTGCAGCCCCTCTCCTGCCCCAGGGCCTTGAGGCTGCCAGGACCTGGTGTAGCAGGGCACAAACCCACTCCCAACCTCCCAACAGGGATGCACATCAGGTCTCTCTCCCAGTGGCCCCCTCCCAAGTGTGCCAGGCACTGATGGGCACTGGGCCCCAGTCGAGTCTGGCCCCAAGCCTTGACCCTGACCCCAGCAAGCAGATTCTCCCAGCCCCTCTGCCTTCCCCTTCCATAAACTACAGGTTAAAAAAAGAACAAAAAATCAGGCCTGGGCTGCAGTTTTCCCTTTAGCTGTAACCTCTCCTCTCTCTGCTGCAATGGAGCCAACTGGGATGCCAACCTGCATCTCCTGGGAGGTGGGGAGCACCAGGGACTCCCCTCAGCAGCAGGGTCCCCAGTTTGCCCCTGCCAGCCTCTGCTCACACAAGGAAGCAGAGTGCTGAGTCTCCAGCTATTGTCCCACCACTTCACCAGCATCTGTGGGCAGGGAAACTGGATGAGGACGCCCACCCCTGGGGGAACCTGGAGGGGAGAGCTGCCATGGCGGCTCCCCTGGCCTGTGGGCTGGAGAAGAGCAAGGGAGTCACTGCTGCCCGGGGGCATCCCAGCCAGGGAGAGAAGCAGATGTGCTGCCATCTGCCCTGGGAAGAGGAAGAGGAGGAGGAAAGGCATTAGCTAGAAACATCCTCATCTTGAAGAGACGGGTGATTCAGCTCTGAAGAAGGACAAGGAGAGGTTGGACAAGACCACCCTGCCCCAAGTGTGCACAGGGTGTGCTCCCACCAGCCAGGAGAGGTAACCCTGCAGTCAAGCAACCACAGCACCCCTGAGCCAGCCGAGGGGATCACGCTCAAGGAAGGCAGGAATTTCAACCCCAAGGCAGAACAGGGAGAAGCTCCATCCTGCAGCCCCCAAAAGTGACTTGTCCCACTGGATGGCACAGGGACAAACCCACACCCTTCCCGAAGGCTGGAGCATCTCTGCAGGAATTATGCAACTTTTTTTTAGGCATAAGTTATTCAACAGCCACCCAGGGGTGCACTGCAGCTTCACTGCAACGGGCACACGCTACGAAGTGACACCAAGGAATGCAAGAGGGGAGGTCCAAGAACACTGGAGATCCCATCTAAACACAGCTCCAGGCAGCACAAACCACCTGTCTGTGCAAGTGCTACGGCCAAGGGCCCCAGGGAAGAGGGCTGAGCATTTCAGAGGAGCCTGGGTGATTCAGGAGCACGATCCCTCTTTAGGATGCCCATCATTGCAACCATGGTCCTTCCCCACTCCTCTCCCAACAACCCAAATAAAAGCCCCCAAACAACGGGAGGGAAATTCGAGTGATCCACCACAGAAGCAGGGACAGGGGCTCCCAGGGATTTTGGGCAGCGTGCTGGGTGGCCAAAGCAGCTTTACCTCCTCTCCCGTTGCAGTTCACAGGGTCCCGGAGGTGCCAGCAGCACAGGTCCTCCTGATCAAAAGCATAACTCCAAAATGATGAGCTTCCACACTGGAACAAGGTACCAGACCGACTCAGAGGGGCCTGGAAGGCAAAGTTTTACAGTGTGAAGCCCTGGGGTGAGCACAGCCGTCACCAGAGCATCCCCATAAGGCACGTTTCACCCCAGACACGGTACTTCAGCCAGCCGGCCGCTCCCCCAGGAGCCAGAGACCAGCAGAAGGGCCACGGAGAAAGTCCCTCTGCCTTCCAAAGGCCTTCACGTGATGCAGCCCAGCCTCACCAGAGATGGAGGAAGTTGAGAAGCTGCAGCTGCCCCACGGGTGTCCCCGGAGCCCCGTGGGAAGCGGAGGCACCGGCTGCCCCGGCAGGAGCGGGGCGGCTCTGCCCTTGGCAGGACGGGGATGGCAGGAGCGGGGGGGACACGGGGCAAACCACCCAGGGCAGCCTGCAGCCGTCACCGCCAGCCCAAGCAAACAACAATGATGTGAAAAAACCCCCAACAAACAAAAAAGCGCATCCCTGCGGGGTCACGGATACTGCCCGTGCCCCCGCCGAGCATCCCCCGCCCCGGGAGCGCCGGGCCGGGCCGGGCAGCGCCGGCACCCAGCGAGTTTCGCCTCCCCGGGGCGGCATCTGCCCCCGGAGCGGTGCCTGCCCCGCGGCGGCCCCAGCACCGCCCTCCGCCTCCCCGCCGCCGGGGCCCGGGGCCGGCCGGAGCAGCGGCGATGCTCACCGGGAGGGGGGAGGAACCAGCCGGGGGTGGGAAGGTTGGGGGGGGAGGGAGAGGGGGAGGCGGCGGCAGCCTCCGGCCCGTCCGTGCCGAACCCCAGCCCGGCGGGGGGCGGCGAAGGGCAGCCCCCCCACCTCCACCACCCCCCGGCTCCACCCGGCCGCGGGGGCGACCCTCCCCGGGGCGGTGGTGGGGGAGCCGCAGAGGGGGAGGCTCCGCGCTCCCGCTGCAAGCGGGGACCCTCCCCCGGCTCGGGGGATCCGCTCCCGACCAGGGGAGGGGGGGAATAACCGAGAAAACAAGGCACCGTCCCCCTCCCCCGCCGCCATCCGGTACCGGAGGGATGCGCTCACCCGGCCCGCTGCGCGCTGCTCCCGCTCGGCGCGGCTCCCGGCGGGCCACCCGTGCCCGGCCGCCCCCCGCACCGCCCGGCAACGCCGCCTCCCGCCCCTCCCACCGCCCGCCGCTTTAAAGGGCCCCGCCCGGGGCCGGCGGGGGGTCCCGATCCACCCCCACCCCCCTCTCCCCTCCATCCCCCTCCCTCCTGCGTCCCGCCCCCCCGCGCCCAGCACAAATCGGGTGCATCGCGCCGGGCCGGGGTCCCCCGGGAGGGGTGCACCCCGCGGTTGGGGTCACCCATCCACCCCCCTCACCCCCCACTGCCCATGCTGGGGCCGCGCGTCAGCAAGATTCCCCCCCAAATCCCCGGAGGACTCTGCAGACCCCGGGGGGCACGCCTAATGCCCAGAGAGCACCCCAAGCCCCGGGAGGGCACCCCCGTGCCCTGAGCAGGTTCAGCAGCAGCATTTCTTGCCCCATCTACCTGCCCCAAATCTCATTTTCACGCTGCATAGGAGGGGGTGTTTGGGGTGGTCCCCTGACACCCCCACACCCCCGGGGTTCACAAGCTCTGTGTGGCCAGGGTGGGCTCGGGGTGGGGTGGGGGTCCACGGGCCAGCCCCAGCGCTCACCGTCACTGTCCTGCTGACATATTTATAGGGCCCATCTCCGAGCACCTTCCTCTGCCAAGGGGGTCAGGGCAGGTTTATAATCCGCATCTTACCGCAGGGGAACTGAAGCCCAGAGAGGTTTAAGTGATTTAGTCAGGGGTCACATTACCAGCACGGGCTGCTTCCCGGACCCCACACGGTTGTTGTTCCCCCCCCCCATCCCTAGGCCTCCCCGCAGCGTGTCCATGGGGCGGATGAAGATGAGTCACCAAAGGAAAAAAAAAGGAAAATAAAAGAAAAAGGGTAAAAAAAGGAAGAGGAGAAAGGCTTTGCAGGTGGAACAAATCCCTTTTACTTCTGCGAAGCACCTGTAGGATTAAGACAATGCTGGTTATGTAAGGGGTGGAGGGGGGTGGGGTTTTGTTATTATTTGTATTTATTTATTACTTTTTCTTGCTGCCCCCTTACCCTGGGAGGTGAATCTGGTGAGACTTTGGGAGAGGCTGGTTTGGGAGAGCTCAGAGGGTGCAGACAGGAGGAGGGAGGTTGGCCACGGGGCTGTATCCCTGAGGAATCGCTGGCTTTTGCTCCCCCCAGCCCTGCAGAGCAGAGGAGCGCAGCATCTCCCTGGTCCTCTCTGTGTGTGTGTGTGTGTGTGTTTTAGGCAGCGGGGTGAAGCACCAGGCCGGGGGGGTGTTTGCCAAAGCACTGTCCAGGCAGCCTGACCCAGGCATGGCCACTTGACCTCTCTCCTTGGTGTCATCAGAGCTGGCTTTGTGATGACTTTGGGTAAGTGCCCACCCTCCTGCTCCTGCTCCTGGCTGGTCATGTTTCCCTTTTGGAGGAAACACTTTCTGAGGGAACATGCTCCTTTTTGAGGGAGCATTTTGAGGATGAATTCCTGCTCCCTGAGAGGCTGGAGCCCAGTGCTCAGTGTGTGTTACCCAGGACAGACAGACCACATTCACCCATCTCCTGCAGCAGCTGACAGTGTGTTCCCACACGGCGCCCTTCCCCAGCCAAAAAACCTCTCTCCCCATTCATACAGATTTTTAAAGAAAATACACAATCAATAGTCTCTCAGGGTGGAATTTCATTAAGGGTTTCACTGCGCTCACTATCGATTGCCTGGGAGCTGCACAGCGTGGGACTGGCAGCCCTGGCAGACACAGACGATGCCCAGCCTGCGCCCTGGGACCAGCCAGAGCATCCTCCATGGGACAGGGCAGCAAGGACTACCCTGGGTATGGGCTGTCCGGATCCTAGGCAGAGGATCCAGCTGGGTCAGCAAAGGGGCCGGGGAGTGCTGGGGCAGAGGCAGCACGGTGGGTGCAGAAAGCCTGGCTGTGACCCACAGCGCCCTGTGCTCTCCCAGCCCCACTGCCTGGGGGGTATGAACAGCACTGCTGATCCAGCGTGCCACTGGGAACCACTCACTTCAGGTCCTGCTCTCTGCCCCTCCTAGATGTCAATTATTATTTGAGCAGCATCCCAGCTTCTACTAAAATCCCAGATTTTACTGAACATCCCTCAAGAGCAAAACATGCTGGTAGCCCAGGGAGGGGCTGGGAGGCTGGGATTTCTTCCGTGAACCAGGATAAATGCCTTGTGACTGCAAACACTTGGGTACACAGCAGGTTCTCTCTGCCTTCCCTTTGTGGGTCGCTGCTTGTTTCAGGGTGGAAAGCCTGGCCTTGCTTGCAGCGAAGCACCAGGTAACCTGGCAGGGAAACCAGGGCTCCAGCGTGGCAATGGGGGTTTGTCAGTCACTCAGAAAATCAAGTGAGAAATCCCAACCTTTGAAAAGGTTTGGGGGTAATTTCAGGTCGGTGTCTCGACCAAAGAGGTTTATGATAACTGCTGAGGTGAAAGTGTAACTTCTCCCACAGCGTTTCTCAGCAACACCCAAGGAACCAGGTTCCCCTGTGCGAAGAGCATCCCTGGTCCAGTTCCCCAAATCGTCTGTGTAAGGTTTTATTTTTAAACTGAAGCCACAGGCCACATTCAACAGGCTGCAGATTCCTCACGAGTCCCACTCCGCAGCAGGTGGGAGCTCCCGTGGGTGGGGATGGGCTTCAGCTCAAATCCCTGGCCCAGCCCATCTCTATCCCATCGCCAGGGATGCGGGGCAGAGCGGCACCGCTTCCCCACCCCCAGACACCACCACCCCCGTGCATCACTAAGCCCCTTCAACAGGGCAGAGCAGACCAGGCTGCTCGTGGAGACAGGGCCTGTCTGCTGTGCTGAATGATGTAAAACTGGTGCCGACCCACCCTGAGATCTGCTCTCCTCTGCCGACTCGGGTCACGCCGGGACTCCCTCGGAGCCATTAGCTGCCTTCAGCAGACCCCCGGCTCTCAGGAAGGCGCGGAGCGGGTGGCACAGCCGGCGCTGGGGAGGCCTTGGCAGCCGCCCGGCTGCAGCGTGATGTGCCCTTGAAACCCTGTGCCCAGGGGCATGGGGCAGGGGAGCTGTGCCAGCTCGGGCAGCACGCCCTGCGCCGCCCGTGCCTCCCGGCAGGGCTGGGTATTTTTAGTCTCACCGCCTCCATCCTTGCCGTGTCCCGGGGCAGGCCGGGGGTCACCCGGGCAGCGGGGCTGCCATGCTGTGTGCAGAACCCTGGGGCTGTGTTTGCAAAGCCACAAAACCACCGTGGGGAGAGAATGGTGTGTTGGGGGGGAGGAAAACCGGGGTGGGAGTTGAAGTGGTTAGTCCAGCGTCCCAGGAAAACCCTGGGTGGGGAGGCAGGAGACCTTTGTGGCTGCGGCACGGGGCAGCCCAGCTGTGAACCTGCTTTCGGAGCCATTTCATGGCGCTGGCACGGCACAAAGCCTGGTGTGTATGTGAGCTGTCAGCCAGGCAGACAGGCCCCGGGCTTCTCCCAGCTTGTCACAGCTGCAAATTGTCCAGGAACAGTCTCTAATGAGACGTAAGGGAAGGATTTACTGGAGGAAGATGTCACAGGGATGAAAGGGGGGAAGAGAAGAAACCAGGAGAACGAGCAGTTTGTGTTTGTGTTTATTTGTGCAGGAGAAATTGCTTTAAAATGTCCTTTGGCATGTGAGAGAAGGCGAACAGCCAGTGGCAGCCTGGCCATGGGTCTGGAGGAGCCTTCTCCAGGGGATCACACTGCCAGGAAGACCTTGACATGCAAATTCCCTTCTCCTGAAGCCCTGACTCAGGACTTACCTGCGAGAGGGAGAAAAGCCCTTCCCTTTGGCACAAAGACCATGGCTAAAACGCCTCTGCAACCTGAGCTTTTCCTTCCCCTGCTGCCCAGGCTGCCTGCAATGCTCTCCCAAGATGACCCTCGAAGATGGACAAGCCCAGCTGCAGACCAGCCCAAAGCCAGACCAGCTGAAAATCCCCCTGGGGAGGATGTACAAACAGGACGGACAGACAAACAGACCGAACCTCATCCCTTCACTTGGGATGCCCAGTGGAGTTGGGATGGAGATGGACAGTGTTGGCTGAGTGGAGGAGCTGTGCTGGAGGGCAGCTTGCAGCACCAGCAATTCATCCCATGTCTTTCTTAGGCTCACACAACCTGTACCCCTGCCCTGTCCTGGCTCTTCTGCACTTCAAACATCTGTTCAGCATCGTGTCCTGGGGCCTCTCAGTGTCAGACCCACTTGGGAAGAGAGTAATACTTGGGGTTGATCAGTGAGGAAGCAGTGCAATCCCCTGAAAACATGCTTGGGAGGAGAGGGGTTCAGGGCTTGACCCTTCTGCATCCTTGGCAGTGCTGGGAGCAGTACTGGGAGCAAAAAGGGGGTATCCAGGACCAAAAAGAGGGTGTCCAGGACCAAAAAGGGGGTGTCCAGGACCAAAAAGGGGGTGTCCAGCTTAGTCTCAGCAGACATGGTTCAAGATTTTCCATCCTAAAGTGTTCTACTCTGCCTGCCCTTGATGCCTCCAAGAAGCAGTTTCTTCTGCCAGGATGGAGTTCACGGGCCCCCCGGTCGCCCCGGCCCTGCACCAGCAGGATGGGTTTGTGCTCACTCAGTGCCTGCCAGGGGCCTGTTCGGAAGGGGGACGGGTTCCACTCAGCCACACAGCACCTCTCCTGAGGACGTCACTGGCCAAGGAGCTGGGGCTCTGCGGGGGCAGCCGCAGGAGCCCGGTGCTGGTGCTGCCACCACTCCTCTTCCCCCTGCCCATGCAAATGACGAGCGTTGCTGTTTCTGTGCCAGAACTTCCCCTCCTCGCCCACCCGTGCGGCAGGTGGAGAGCTGGCCAAGCATGCAGAGCCCCCGCCAGCAGGTGCTGAGCCCTGTGTCGGGACCAGCACCCACACACCAGCTTTTGTGTGGGGGACTCACAGGCGCCAGCGTGTCCACACCTGGGGCTGCAGAGCTGAAACTCCAGTGAAACAAACCAAGAGCATCCCGGCACGATTCCTCTGCACCCTCTTGCCAAGGGCTCTGCTCCCTCACTGCTCTCCGGGGTGACCGAGTCCATGTCCTTCCTGGGGGGACAGGCACCTTCTGCCCCTTCTCTTCCCAGCCATCCCCCGTTCCTGCCAGCACAAGGGCAGAGGACACGTGCTGCTCTCAGGTTGTCTCTTCAACATCCCTTCTCTTCACCCTGTTCTGCTCTGCTGGGGCCATGCTTGAAAGATTGTGGCAGAGGTGTTTTGCCTGGGCAGAGCACTGTGCAGAAACCAGCTGTGGTAGGAAAGGGCTTCAGAAAGCCTTCCCACACGGCCTCTGGGGCCGTGCCATCCTGGCCAGGGGGGTTTCCAGAAGTGAAGCTCTCCTCGCTGCATCACACTCCAGTCACCTCCAGCAGCTGCATCCTCTGCTGGGGACGGGCTTGGCACCCCCACTTTGCTATCAGAGCTGTTCCCCTGGAGCACTGTGGCACAGGTCTCCCTTGGGGTCTGTCCCAGGTTGGATCCTTCCCTCTTTGCTCTCCCCAGGCATCACACAGCCATGGGCTCCATTGACTCCACTGCTCCAGGCTCCCATCTATCCCAACGGTCCCTCTGCTTCGTGCCCACCACTGGCACCAAACCTCCAGCCACTGGGACCAAACCCCTGGAGATTTCAGGCAGGCAGAAAGGCCCTTCCCCTTTTCTCACTTGCAAACACTCCTGCTCACAGCTCCCTGTGCCTGGTGATGGAGGTGAACCCGCGCTGCTCTTGCCGGCGAAGGGCTGATCTTCGCTGTGTGGGGTTCTCTCCCTGGCACTCCCCGCTGCGCTGGCCCAAGCGGCTCTTTCATTGTGGTTTCCCAGGCTCCTGCCTTTCCTTCAGGCTGGAAAATGCCCTTCTGGCAACCTTGGCTTTGAAGCAGTCCCACGCTGCTGGGTTGGGCTGGCCCCAGCGTTTCCACAGTGCAAAGCTTCCCTGCGACAGCGCTGAGCACACTCACACCTGAGTTGGGTTGAAAAAGGGTATTAAATATTAAAGCAAAAAAACATCTTTGCCTGGGCTCAGAGAAGCTCTTAAAAACGTTAGCAGCTCCAAAATCCCAACCCTCCCTTAGCTTTGAAAGCTTCTTCCATCTTTTCAGCAGCCCCTGGGGAGGGGGTGGGCAGCAAGGCTGGTGTGCAGGTGCCTTCAAGAGGGTGCCCAAAGCGAAGCCACGCGGCTCACGGCAGCGGCTGGGAAATTCCTGAGGGCTGCAAACCCCCAGAGACCCATGTGTGGAGGGGAACTGGGGAAAAGCCCTGGAATATCCTGTTTCTGGATCAGGACACTGGCAGGTGGTAAGGGAGGGCAGCCCATCCCCACCCTGGGGCTGGCTGTGTCACCCCAGCGGAGGGTGACACTGTGCTGGGACAAGAGGGTCCCATCCTGCCCCCATGCAGTGACTGCCATGCAGTGTCTGCTTGTGGGGATGGCGTTAGGGTCCCATCCATCCATCCATGCATGCCTGCATCCATCCTCCCTGCATCCATGACCCCAGGGGTTGGCACAGCCTGAGCTGCTGGTTTCCTCTAACAGGGAGTGGTGGTGCCTTGCCCACTCCCACACCGACTGCCACCCCCTGCACCTCCCCAGGGGTGGGATGCTCAGTGGAAACAGACTGCAGAGGGGACAGTGTTTGCAGAGCAAGCAAGGTGCTTTAACACAAGGAGACCTTTCCTGGCTGCCAGGGGGGTGTGGTGCCAGCTCCCTGCACCCAGGGAAGGGCAGAGCCTTTTGGGCACATCAGCAGGACCCTTCATGTAGGCCCAGCACAGAGGCCCCCCGCTCTGTGCTACACGGATTCCCAATGTCTCTAAACCCACCAAGAGACTATTACAAACCCCACTGTTCCTTACAGAGCTCTTTCTTTCCCCAAGAATCCCCCCATGGGGGGCTCCACTGCTGTTGCTGTGGCTGGGACGTGCAGGACCACCTCCCCAAGCATCACCTTGCAGCACCACCCCTCCGGGAAGGCAGCAGCACCGAGACACAGGCTCAGCCTGGACCAGCTCGGTGAGAAAGGGTTTCCATAGCGACGGGCATCCGAAAGGCCCCAGATCCTGGGTGTTCAGGGCAAGGATTTGAGGTGGGGGTCACTGTGCTGAGAGGGTACCTGGGAGCAGATGGTTTATTGCTGGGGTGCATCTTCCTTCCCCCCAGTCCCCCTCCACCCCATCACCCCTGGGATGGCTCCACAGCCTGTAAGATCACGCCTCCCACCGTGACCCACCGTGTTTTGCAGGGTGCCTGGGGAGGACCTGTCCTCCTGAGCGGGGGTCGCAGCGGGGTGCTCAGCCCCTGCAGTGACCCCAGTGCTGCCAGCCCAGCCTTGCCTCCCCTGGGGAGCTGGGGAGCGTGGCCAAGCCCCGGCAGGGTGTGCGGGTTCCCCTCTGCTCCTTCCCTGGCTATTTTTGGCTGCGTACCCAGCAGGCCACGTGCCGGTTGTCCCCCCACAGCTGCCAGTAGGGATGGTTATTCCGGGCAAGAGGAGGCATCAGGGGAGGTCATGGCAGGGCTACGGTGCTGCCTTTGGCCCTGAGCTGCGCTCTGCTGCAGCTTTGGGCTTTGGGCTTGTTTCACCCTGTTTGCTGAGCTCACAGGGGCAGCGCTGTGCCATGGGGACAGAGCACTGTGCCATGGAGACAGAACACCATGCCATGGGGACAAAGTCTCGTGCCATGGAGACAGAACACCATGCCATGGGGACAGAGCACAGTGCCATGGGGACAGAGCACTGCGCCATGGAGACAGAACACCATGCCATGGGGACAGAGCACCGTGCCATGGGGACAAAGTCTCGTGCCATGGGGACAAACCACTACTGTAATAGAGGCAAAGCACCCCATGTGATGGGGACCAAGCTCCATGTGATGGGGGCAAAGCTCCACGAGATGGGGGCAAAGCTCCATCACTGGGGATGAGCCACAGAGCTGGTGCAGCACAGACCCCCTTGGGCAGTGCCCAGCCCCCTGCAGCCCTGGCAGGTGAAAGGAACAGGGCAGATGGGTTAGAAGGAAGGAAAAGGGCACTATTTCTGTTACCTTGGGTGGGACCTGCCTCCCCTCTGACACTCACACCGTGCCCACGGTTGGGCCACAATGGTGCTGTGACCAAGCTAACCAGGCACCCTGGCAAAGTGTGGGTGCACCCCTCAGCACCCATGGCTCTGCCTGGCACCAGCACCCACCCTGGGCTGGAGACGCTCTCGTGGAGCTGAAGGGAGACAGGCCTTTTGCTGCTGCTGAGGCAGCACGTGTCCCCTTCCCTCCCCTGAACTCCAGCTCCATCCCTTGCCCCTTTGGGTCACTGGGCCGTGCCAAAAGCTGGTGCTGGTGACCTGCTCAGCAAGGGCTGTTCCCAGCGGAACTGCCGGGGCAGCATGTGGCTGCCCCAGTTCTTTGTCCTCCAGCAGAAACAGCCCCCAGGGATGGGGAGATGAAACTGGCCCCCGAGACACCGCGGGGCCACAAGCTGGGATCTTCCCAGTGGAGAGGGCTTCCCATCAGCTTTCCTACCTGGTGCAAATGGCTGGGAGAGCGCTGGTGGGCGAGGAGCCGGCTGCAGGGACTGGGAGCCATTCCTGTGGGACTGGGTGGTCTATGGCTGGGGCATCCTGCAGGGAACACAGCCTGCTTCCTCCGTTGCCCAGTGCTGGGAGAGAGCCTCACACCAGCATGCTGTGGGGCTGGCAGCCTGGGGGTCTGTCCTGCGCTGTTCAGCATTAAAAAAACATAATTAAGGAATAAAGGATCACCAGGGCATCTTGGAGGCAACGTCTTCCCATCCCCCCATGGCTTGGTAAGCTGTTGTGCTGCCCAGGTGATGCCTGGAGGTGGGCACTGGCCCAGCACCCCTGTCCTGTCCTGGGGTATCCCCAGGGATGCAGCAGTGTGGGGAAGGGCTCTGTAATCCCCTGCGGGGTGCTGGTGTAACAGGGGACAGTGGGACACTTGAATGTCCTTGTGCCACCCAGGCAAGGGTGGAAAATGAAGGGCTTGTGTTTGGCTGAGCCCCCAGCGTGGGGGGAGCGAGGGGGGGGGAGTGTCCTTGCCCACAGCTCCTTCAGCATCCCCGGCCCTGGCTCCCTCACTGCAGCAGCACGGCGTTTCCACCTCATGTGCTACGTTTTCCTTTCCCTGGCTTCATGAGAACAGACCTTTTTTTTTCCCTTTTCTGGGGAGGGGGAGCGAGGTAAATATTTTTCCGCTTCCTCTCCGAGCTGGAAAAGCCTGCAAGGCCCATCTCCAGGGAGACTCTGTAAATAAGGCGGAGGCGGAGGACGGGGGGGCCGCTCCATATGCTGCACCAGCTTTTGGCCCCGGCTTGCCATCAGATGTCTAACACAACAGGAAGCAATAAAACAGTTATTACCAGCCGGCACCTTCCAGCACGGCCGTGCAGAGGAGCCTGCCTTCGCTTTCGCCCTCCTGGCCCCAAACCCAGCTTACTACCCGGGGTCCCCTCTTAATGGGGTTGGGGGGTTCCTGTAGTATTAGGGTTCATGGCAAAGATGCCCAGCTCTGCGGCAGCAGCCCACGGTGCTGCCCCATCGCTGTGATTTCAGCATCGAGATAACCCCGCTGCAATGGGGCCACGTGCCCCACATCCCTCCCTGGCCGCTGTCACCTCTCGAGTGGGACCGGGTGTCCCAGCTGGGGATGGCCACGTGGGGAGAGCATCACGGCAGACGCGCCCTGGCTGAGGGTGTTCCTAGCACGGACACCCTGCTCTTCTCCTCAAAACGACCCAGCTAAAACCAGCAGCCTGGCTGGGAGAGTGATGGGGGGGCCGGTGGTTCATCGGCCGCGGAGCTGCGGTGCTGCCGTGCCCCCTTGGCCGCGCGGCCGTAACTCCCCACTGACCCGAGGCGGGTCTCGGAGGCAGATGTTCAGCCTTGATTTACAGGCACCAAGCGCTGGAGATCCACTGCTGCTTCCCTGCCTGCTGCCGGGGATAATTAGAGCTGCTCTTCCAAAAATAAATACCGATCGATGCGTACGGCCGGGCTGGTCAGGCTCCTGCCTCCACACGCCCAAAGCCCCCACATCTCAGCGCCTTTTGTGCGTGCTGGCTGTGTCCCCGCACCGACCCATCGCGACAGCTCCCCCCTCCCCACGAACCCCCTCCCCGCGCTCTGTTTATCCGCTGCATTCACTGGGTACACCCTGAACTTAAAATAACCCGCAGTCCCGGGCGCTCCCCCGGCGCTGGCGCTGTGAGTGTTTGTGTTTGTGGAGCTCCTTTCCTGCTGGCGGAGTCTCGCTCGCATCCTGTGCGCCAGGCGCTGGCTTCATTCAGCTCCGCTCCAGCCCCATCGATCTGCTCTGCCATTTGCAGAGCTGGGGGCAAGCGCCTTTGTTCCCTGCGTGTTAGCGACTCTGGAGACTCGTTGCCAGCAGGAACTGGACCGGAGGGACCGGAGGGACGAGCCATCCGGCTGGAGACCTTTAGAAAAATCAGATTATTCTAATATTTGTTTGTTTTTTTAAGTAGCACTGCAATAATTACTCCTGCAGCTCGCCCTGCAAACACTGCAGCATCGCCTGACTGCTCTCCAGCGTGGATGTACACCCACCGGGCTGCCAGGGCGTTCAGCATCCCCCCTGTGCAGGGGGGACGGTGCAGGGTTGGAGCTGGATGGGGCCCCTCGCCGCTGTCCTTACCTGGGGGTGCACAGGGGGTGCGCTGCAGCCGAAAATCAAGACAGATCGGCCCCATCCGGGCAGTGATTTCTCTCCTGTCTCCTCTGCCCCAGGGCAAAAACTGAACTTGTGACCCAGATGTGCACAGCCTGTTATCTCATTAACCATCCCGGCTTCCCCAGGAGCCTTTTGTTACCATATAAACCTCCACCCCCTCCCCCGAAATGCAGCCTGGGTCTCTGAGTTGGGACAGAAGATTCACAGGTTAAATGCATGTAAAAAGCACAGGTTTCCCATAATGATTTTCCTAAATATATGTCGATGCTAATTAAAATTGCTTCCCATAATCAAATTTAAAACATCGAGGGAGAGCAAGGGGTCACTGAAGCCCTTTTCTTCCCAGTCACTCAGGGATGAGAGGGGCTTTTGAATCAAATTAGCAAAAATATCCACCCACCTCTTAAAATAGGCAGGGCCCCAGACACGGCCAGGCAGCAGCATGCTTCAGGGATGCCCTCCGAATCCAGGTGAAAATGGGGCTCAGGGTGCTGGGGCTTAGGGAGGGTGCAGGTCTCTGGGGGGCTGGGGGGGGGTGCATGCATTTATAGAGGGGTGTGGATCTATAGGGCTGCCCAGGGAGCAGCATCAGGGCCCTTGGAGAGATGCTGGCACCTTCACCACTCACTGTGGTGGGTGCTGCAGTTGTGCCAGTGTGGTGGGTGGATGCTGTGTCCTCCCGTCCCCACCCCCCCCCCCCCACCCAGGGCATCTTCCCAGCTGCCAAAACTGCCGATTGTTTTATGTTCCCCGCTCTGCAGGAGCACCTCACCCCCTGTCCCAGAGCACGCTGCTCTGCCCAGAGAGACACAGCATCCCCCAGAGCCCTGCAGCCCCCCGGCTCTGCTGGGGCCATTCACCTCCAGCAGATCTCTAGAAAGCACCTCCGAAAACTTGGCTGAGGCTCCGGCCAGCCCCAGGCAGGCGGTGACCCGAGAGCCTTTCCCGCTTCGGGCTTCCCCTGCCTCCGGTCAGAGGGTTTTGGCAGCCAAAGCCGGACGCTTGGGAGCAGCAGTTGTTCGCTCTCCAGGACACCCAGACATCCCTTCGCTGCCGGACACTCGCCAGGACCGAGACGGGCAAGAGTGGGTCACCCCGAGCGCTGCCGATGCTCGCTGGGATGCCCTCGGTGCGGGGTGGCCCCACCAGCAGCCGGTGCCAGGGCAAAGCAGGAGGTGTGGGTCCATGTGCTGTGTGGTAGCAGTAGGCGCTGCTGGAAGCTGCAAAACAGATTAGAAGAGGAAACACCACTCCATGTCTAAGCCCTGCTCTCCCCAGGAAGCAATCTGGGACAAGTCACTGAATGGCCGTTTGTATTTTGGGTGGAAGGAGGTGACGGCTCTGCCCAAGGGATGCAAACTGGCAGGTCCAGGGGTGGGGGGAGCAGTGAAACCCCAACATCCCAGGGGGCTGCAAAACCACCGGCACAGCTCTCTGCCTGTCAGCCACTTGCAGAGGGGGGCACAGCTCTTGGCTCTCCCAGGCGCCCTCGCACTCCCTGGGCTCAGCAGAAGGAAGTCGTGGCTAAAACCCAAGGTCAGAGCCTGCAGAGCAGCCTGGCTGCACCGGGCTGAGGGTGCTGGGGTCTCCCAGGGCTGGGAAAGCAAGAAAAAAGGAGGATGAGGAAGGATCATGACTAGCTCCCCCAAAATTAGCCAGACAAATGTACAGTATTCAACCTGAGTGCCTTTACCAACAGATGCATGAGGATATAAGGAGTATCCCTGGTTTTGGAGGCTGCCTGGGCTCAAGTCCCTCTGCCTCTGTGGTCTCTCCTTCACTTAGAGCCTTTTGCTTGGCCCACAGGCGCCGGTGTCCAGCAGCAGCCAGCGTGATGCTCCAGCATGTGGGACCAGGGGTCCTGCCCTTCCCGGTGCTGCGAGACATCGCTGCCTTTAGCTGTTGTAATGGGTTTCTAAAATTAGCTGCACATTCTGCCCTCGGGCTCGAGCAGGACATTTCTCAGTTGTTTAATATCAAAAGTCCTAAAAAAAAAAGAAAAAGAAAAAAAAAAGAAAGGAAGCAAAGCACAAAAGCAGCCCAGTCACTGCATGGCTAGGTTTATTTTATCGCTTGTCCCGCAGAACTCAACATCTATTTTAAGTCATTTATGAAGAGTACAAGTGTGAATAGCTGCAGAAGTTTTGCAATTCCAAGACACCACACAGAGCTTCTAAAAAAAGCAAATTTAACCTTCCTAACAAAGCCTCAACAAGCATCCCACCCTTCCCAGGATCACGTTTCTGAGCCACTGATTTCAGGCAGCAAAAGCTCATCTCCCCCACTGCAAAGTCAATTAGCTTACGAAGGGGTCCCTGGCATATGGCAGCATCCCCCCCTCTCCCCCCCCCCCCCCCCTCCCCATTGCCCCTCGCTGGCATCTGGCCCTGTGGGTGCCTCCCTTCCGGACGGGCTCGGTTTGCCCCGTGCCGAGCGGGACAGGTGCGGGCTGGTCCCTGGGGGTTTCTCCCTCCCTTCAATTTCTGAGTATTTTACATTTTGCTGCAGGCCACAGCTCCTATAAATAACCCTGGGCTGCCCGTGGCAGATGTGAAGCCTGTCGCTGCCTCCTGCACGCTCTGGTAGCGGCTCCGGCTTCCCAGCAGCGTGAATGTGAATTCATCTGGAGCTGCAATGAAATATTAATTTGGAGCAACACTGTTCCCCATCTTTGGAGGGGAATTTTAATTGAGGAGCACCGCTGGCTAACCAGCTAACATCCTCCTGCGCCTCACAGCCAGCCAAGGCAGGAGCAGAGGGTGCTGGGACCCTTAGTCAGAGCCTCTGCTATCACCTCTTTCTCCCCAAATCAAACCAAATTAGCAGTTCATCACCCAGAAAACCCACCACCAGCAATTGCTTGATACTAAAAAGGATCAGGTCAAGGAGATCAGGTCAAGGAGATCAGCTACAAGGGAAGTAAAGCCTCATACAAGACAGGTACTGCCTGGGATTAGGTGAAGCTGTTGCACCCCCCCAGGGCAACTAAAGCTCAGCAGAAACATCTCAGCCAGGAGAAGGTCCAGAGCATCCCAGTGAGATCAGTCCTGACCAGAAACACCTCCCTTTGTGCCCATGGAGTTCTGAGTACCTGGGCTGCTCCAATCTGAGGGCTTAGGTTCAAGAAGGGCATCTGCTGGTGCTCAGCTGGGTGATACGAGGTGCTGCAGAAGGTCCCAAGAAGCCTTTCAGATGGAGCATGGAGCTGAGCAACAGCTTCATTTGACTGGAGAGGCAGCGAGAAGGCAGCACATGGAGCAGCCCCATCTTTGGGGATGGCTGATTTTTACCTGCCACTGTCTGGCTGCTCTCTCAGGGCCCGCAGGACTGCTTGCTCTCTGATCAGCCAGGAAAGCCGAGCAGAGTCAGAACTGTCAAGTATCACAACACTTGAAGGTGCGAGCTGAGGAGGTTGTCTCTCCCCCTGCCTCATTTTCTGGCTAGATTTAGTCCTCCCAGTGTTGTGCTGAACTTGAAACAGGAGGGACAGAGACATTGCTCTGTGAGGCATAGCTCTTATCTTGCTTTTTTCATGTCACTTGGTGCAGACTGAGCACTCTGGAACACCGGGAGGATGTGGCCTCCTCTGGTGAGGAGGGACAGGCTGGAAGTGCCGTGTCCTGCAAACCAACCCTCTGTTTGCTGAGGCTTTGGATTCCCCAGGGTGGGAGTGAGGAGGGATCGTCACCTCCATCCTACAAAGCAGAAAGCAAAGCTATAGCGAAGCGGCAGGCAGGGAACGAAGGGACAGGTCCTGCTGTGGGATGAAAGGGGAGCCGGTGCCAGCAGGGCTGTGTCCATCCATCACTGCCACATGTTGCCTGTGTCCCCATTCTCGTGGAACTTGTGGAGGTGGTCGGCGTACCTGGGGAGAGGGCACAGCCACGTCAGCTCGCAGCAAGGTCTGAAGCCCTGTTTCACTCTCTTTTGGGGTGCTGGCCACCATAATCCACACCACTCTTTCCCCCAATGTGGGCAGCAGCGCCTGGGAGCTGCTCAGGCAGCTGGAGTCAAGGCACAGGGCCTGATGATGGTCTCCAGGCTCAGGTTTGGCTTCGCAGCCTTCCTCACAGGGCAAGAACTACTCATGGAAAGGGAGCTGGAAAATGCCCAGCTGAAGACAGGCAGTTGCCCAGCTCCGTGCACCTTCCTCCCCACCCATCCATCCTTATTGCACTAAGGGTTTAAAACTCAATTCACTGCCCTCCTTTGCAGGACAGAGGTGCACCAAAAGTAGTGCCCAAAAAAGCCCCTGCTGCAAACCACCATGCTCTGTCCACCAAACCCGACGCTCCTGCGCCGCAGCACCCAGCCTCTCCTGGCACTCACTTCTTGGCGCAGAACGCAGCACAGTCCCTCCCCACGCTCTCGCTCCAGGCTGTCTTGTAGAGCACCTGCAAAACAGGACATGTGGTCAGCTCTGCCCGGCCCTTGTCACTGCTGTGCCGCCCCTTGTCTTGCCACCCCATCCCCACAGCCACTGGCAAGGTCTCTGCTGTGATTTGCACACATGCCCGTGGCTTTTGGCCATCAAGCAGAGACCTAAAGCGATGCCCTGGGTAAAACGGGTTTGCAGCCATGTGTTATAGTGTGGAGAAGCCTGGTGTGTGTGTCAGGGGGCTGCCCCCAGGAGGATCACGGTGACCTTGTCAGGGGGCTGCCCCCAGGACAGTCAGGGTGACCTTGTGAGGGGGCTGTCCCCAGGACAGTCAGGGTGGCCTTGTGAGGGGGCTGTCCCCAGGACAGACAGGGTGACCTTGTGAGGGGGCTGCCCCCAGAACAGTCAGGATGACCTGGTGAGGGGGCTGCCCCCAGGACGGTCAGGGTGACCTTGTCAGGGGGCTGCCCCCAGGAGGGTCAGGGTGGCCTTGTCATGGGGTTGTCCCCAGGACGGTCAGGGTGACCTTGTCAGGGGGCTGTTCCCAGGACGGTCAGGGTGGCCTTGTGAGGGGGCTGCCCCCAGGACGGTCACAGTGACCTTGTCTGAGGGCTGCCCCCAGGAGGGTCAGGGTGACCTTGTCAGGGGGCTGACCCCAGGAGGGTCAGGGTGACCTTGTCAGGGGGCTGCCCCCAGGAGGGTCGGGGTGACCTTCTCCGGCGGGTTATTTTTGCTGGGGGTGATGCTGCCACGCTTTGGGGCAAGGTGAGCGTGGCCGAGGCTGCGTGTGGATGGAGATGTATTTTGGGAGCAGGCCCAAGGAAGGTCACTGCTCTGTTTGGCTCCTCTTTCCCTTTGTCCCACCAGGTTTCCATTTCAAAGCTGTGGTCTGAGGAACTGGGGAGGCAGTGGTAGGTTTTGGAAAGAGGAGAAGCCAGCCTGTCCCAGGCTGATGCGTTAAAGCCTTGGCAATTCGTAAGCTGTTGCTATCTTCTCCCCTGGGGAAATACTCTAATTCATCAAACTCCCTCCAGCAGGGCCCAGATCAGGGGTAACTGAAATCACAACAAGCAGAAGGCAGCGCCTGGGAAGGGGCAAAGGCTGCGTCATCTCCTGGGATGTTGCTCCCACCACAGGGATGGAACAGCCCCAGATTTCACAGAATCCAGAATCACACAACATCAGGAGTTGGAAGGGACCTCGAAAGCTCATCTCATCCAAACCCCTGCCAGAGCAGGGTCACCCAGACTAAATCACACAGGACTTGTCCAGTCCCCAGTCAGACACACCGTGTGTACCCAGCCCAGGCAGCGCTGGGTGCTGGATTTCAGGCCCTTTTATGTCTAGATGAAGTATGATCATTCCAGCCATGTAATATTTATGAATTTTCCTTTTTTTTGTTTTTCCTTTTTAGGTTAGAGCTTTAAAGTTTAATGATGTGTAACTTTTTATTTTCTTTGCTCCTTTCCTCACCAAAATAATACAAAGTTGGTTTTACTTTGGGAAGATCAGGATAGAAATAACGTTCTGATTTGTCTTTCATCTTGTTTCATTGTTTAATTATTTATTATTTTGAGGTTTGTGGTGTTGGTTGCTTTTCCCCTGAAATCACAGAATCATAGCAGCACCTGGGCTGGAAGAGACCCTTTAGATCACCAAGTCCAACCACAGCCTAGCCCTGCCCAGCCCACCTCTAGATCATGTCCTTAAGCACTTCATCCACACGCCTTTTAAATCCCTCCAGGGATGGGGACTCCACCACCTCCCTGGGCAGCCTGTTCCAATACCCTTTCAGTACAGAAATTCTTCCTGGTATCTGACCTAGATCTCCCCTGGGGCAGTTTTAAGCCATTTCCTCTCGTCCTGTCCCTTGTCACGCAAGAGAAGAGACCAACCCTGACATCTCTGCAACTGCCTTGCAGGTAGTTGCAGAGAGCGATGAGGTCTCCCCTCAGCCTCCTTTTCTCAGGACTAAAAAGCCCCAGCTCCCTCAGCTGCTCCTCACAGGACTTGTGCTCCAGACCCTTCCCCAGCTTCATCACCCTCCTCTGGACACGCTCCAGCATCTCAGCATCCTTCCTGTAGTGAGGGGCCCAAAGCTGGACACAGCACTCGAGGTGTGGCCTCGCCAGAGGAGGAACTATCACTTCCCTACTCCTGCTGGACACACCATTCCTACCCCTAGAAACTCTGCAGGGATATAGGAGGATTTTGTACCACCATCCAGAGACTTTGGGCTGGCTCAAGCCTCTGTTCCTAACCAACTCTACTTTTTCACTTCCAACCCTAATGCACAGTTAGAAAAATTGGACAACTAGGGGAAAACAGAGCCATGGAGCAACTGGGACACACTGGGAGAAGCAGAGCTCACCCAGTGTAATGCAGAGCTGGAGCTCATCACCCAGAGAGGCAGTGAATGTGGCTGAGCTCTACCATGCAGGAGGGGAAGGGATGCACCCAGAAATAGGCAGGTGGAACTGCACATGGTCTAGAAACATGTGAGGTCATGGGGATGCATTTTAGTCCTAAAATTTCTTACGCTATTACTTTTGCAATGATGAATCAAAATTAGTGATGGGAAGGAATCCAATTAATGATGGGTGGGAACCAGACCTGCATGCAAAGATGCTAAACCCCCTGTGAGCTCCCAGCACAGTGGCACCAAGGCCCCACAGCTGTTTCCAGGCACAAAGACACAGCTTCCAGCTCTGGCCCTGGGGCACGCATGTGCCCACCCAGGGGTGGCCATTCCCACCCCGTAGAGCTGGGGGGAGATTTATCAGCATGTAGGTGTCTCTGCTGAAGGGCGCTGCCCACACTCCCTGAGGGAGCCAGCGATGCACCAGCTGCATTGCCCTCGCTTGGTGCAATATCTTAAAACTGCAAAACTGGTCCCTGGCTGGGATGGGCGCTGACATTTCACTGGGGTCCCACCCCCGTGAGACCCCCGCACTTACCAGGAAGACGAGGCAGTGCAGGAACAGGGTGTAGAAGAAGGCAACGGTACGGGCTGTCTTGTTGGACAGGATCAGTCTCCCCTGCAGCAAGAGCAGAACAAAAACTCCCATTTTAATTTGGGTTGGTGGAAACGAGCCCTCTCAGTGCACAGGCTTGGAGAGACCCTGCCCAGGATCGGGGTTTGTGCCAGACCCTATGCAAGTGGGGGGCGGGGGGGACAGAATGCTTTGCCACCCGTGTGTGCCCATCTCTGAGCAGCCGCTCTCCTTTGAGGTGACTACTGCAAGTGCAGATGCTCTCAGCCCCCAAGGTGAATTTGGGGCTGCAAACCGTGAGGTGGTTCATCCCCACTGAAAACTCTCTTGAGGGGCTCGTTTTGAGCCACCTTTACCTCAGCTTCTCTGCTCTGCACCACCGCCATGCCAGCCCTGCCTCGGTGCCTGCGTGCCGCTCAGCGCCGCTCCAGAGAGAAACCCCGGCAGTAATTAAGTCTCACACATTTTTAATTCATGAGCTCAGAGAACTTGTGATTTGCAGTGTCCCCTCGCTGCCTCCATGGCAGGGTGGCCGAGCAACTGCTATCTGTGCTCCTGACAGCTGGCCCTGCCACCCTGCCCTGCCTGCACCCCGGCTCCGCTGCCGCAGCCCAGTAGCTCAGGACGGTCTCATAGCCAGACCCGCAGCATCGGTGCAGCCCCCCACAAGCGCCCCAGCACGTTTCAGGGATGACCACTCTGTGCCCTGGGATTTACACACCCCTCCAGCTCCTGGCATCCCTCCATGTGAACCTCCAGCCAGCTCAGCTGAAAGCCACTGCGGTCCTGTGCCGGGGCTCTGCGCCCTCCAGCACCGGCTGCAAAGGGCGGGTAAAGCGGGGTGAAGGGCTCTGCTTGGTGTGGAGCCCCCAGCGCTGGCAGCAGTGAGGCTGCCTGCATGCTGAGAGCCACGTACACCCCCTGCCAGGCTGCAGGGCTGAGCACCTTGGAAAATTTAAGTCCTCCAGGATGCTGGCCACTGCTGGGCTACTGGTTTCAAGGGGCAGGGCTGGACCCCTGGCTGCTCTCCCCAGTAACAGCCCTTCAGCTCCACAGGGGGAGACTCATGGCTGGACCTGGTGGTCTGGGCAGGTCCCTGGGGTCCCACAGTTTGGCCTGATGCCCTTCCTATTTACCACAGGTACCTGTATTTAAGGGAAGGTCTTCACCCCCTCCTTGCCTGCCCACAGCTCACATGCTGCATCCTCCCACTGCCGGTCCCCAGCATGGCTGGCTGTCACCACAGGACAGGCGACAGGGTGGAGGAGCATCCTTGGAAGGCATGTAGCACTGCTTGGGCTGAGGCAAAGCACCCCCAAAGTAGGGACTGCCAGAGAAACATCAGGCCAAGGGGTTTTGGAGAGCAACCAGGAGTATAGACATTCCTTGGGCATCTTCAAAACCTCCCTAGTAATCTGGGCTGCAGGTTTAGCCATTTCTCCAGCTCTGTGAAGCCTATCCTGAAATACTTACCCTCCACTTTGCCAGTCCCAGGCCAGCCTGCAGAGATGTCTGAGCTCGCTGGGTCCCAGAAATGCTGTGGGGCTGGGCCATGTCACGCTCAAACCCTCATTTTGGAGCAGCCACTGAACAGCAGCCAGACCCTGACCACATCTGATCCCTTCTGGCCCACGACATGGGGGTCCCAGTGGGAAAACCTTCCTGTCCAGCCCCTCAAAAGAGCCAAAGTCCAGAGTGACCACAGCCTAGAAAAGCAGTTTTTGGAGGACAGCTCCTACTCTTCTACATAGCAACTTTTTATTCCTGCTGTAAAAGCTAGGGATTCATTACGGACATAAGCACATTCCCCAAACCACCACGTGGGCTTCCCAAAGCTGCCATTAAAACCCACAGATCTCCCACCAAACCAATTCGGGGCTGAAATCTTCTTTGCTATTCATGGCCACGGTGGAGGCTGCTGTAACAAACAAGATTATGTTCTTAAATATTCCCAAGGAATAGCTCCCCTAAGTCAGTTTTTTTGTAAATGCCTTTCATTAATTCTCCGTGGTGCTGGCACGCCACCCAATCCATATTCATGTTGGCATTTGCTTGGTTTTTATGCAAATGACAACTTTGCCTTTATTACAAGATATTTCTGTGCTCTGGCTGTTGCAGACCAGCGCTCCTATGTTAACCTCTCTTGCACAGGATAGCCAGGGGTTAACTCAGCCAAAACCCCATCTGGAGCTGGTTGCTAATGTCACAAGTTTGGATATAAGTCAGATCTCCTCAAAAGCCCTATCTGAGCTCAAAGAGTAGCATTCATCCCTAAGAGATGGTAGCCAAAACCAGGGGTGGCAGCAGCAGCCCTCCTGCCCACCGTGGCTCTGGCGAGGACCCTCTGCTGCTGCAGCTACCAGCAGCGCCCCTGGGATCCCATGGGATGGAGTGGGAAAAAGAGGAAAGGCAAAGGAGAAAAGCCAGGTCTCCTAAACTGAGCCCCAGCGTGGCCCTGGTATGGTTTGCATCCCTGCACAGGGAGCAGGGATGGGGGTCTGCCTTCCACCCAGGGCCAAGCTCGGCAGCAGCAGCCCTCCTGGTGCAGGTACTGGGCCAAAAGCTCTTGCCACCGGCTGTGGCATGGCAGGAGCAGCAGACTCACCATGCTCAGCGTGGCTTTGTCCCAGGGACTGAGGCTCAGGTACTTCCGCTGGCGTTCCTGCAGGGAAACGGTGTGAGAACCTGAGTTGGGTGCTCAAAGGGCTGGGTTAGGGTTTGTGAAAGAGGGAAGGAGCTCTGTTCCTTGGGGTGTGCCCACCCCCAGTGCACGTGGCCTTGGGCACATCAGGGATATACAGTGGCTTTTTTTGTGGTTTAAAGTGTGTGGCACACAAGTGTGTGTTATGCTTCCAGGGTGCTGCCCCTGGATGTCCCTGAGAGGCTTCATTGCAGGGCTGCTCCTTCCCTTCGACACAGCCGAGCAAAGCAACGTGCTCAGCGAGAGCAGAACGCTGCAAAGCCTCCTCCCTCCCCACGCCCAGTGAAGCTGTGCTCCACCATGCCAAAACATGGGTCCTGGCTGGGTCCTACCCTAGCTGCGGGACAAAACCGTGGCAGGAGGAGAGGGGCTGGTGTGGAGGGACGGTGCTGGGGGCTTTTCATACCTTCCTGCTGAAGGAGGAGAAGGGGTCCAGGCGCTCTTCATACTGGGAGGAGTAGCGCTGCTCCGTGTCATCCCTGCTGCCGCCCTGCAGAAGCAAAGGCAGGGTGAGAGACAGCGGGTGCCCGTGCTGGTGTGGCTGCCTGTTACCTCTGTGTGTGTGTGTGTCCTGGTGTAAGCAGTGCATGGACACACAGCACAGGGCCAGACCGCCCCCCTGGGCTTCTTTGAGCTGCTCATTTGGAAGAAATGCCCCTCAAGGATGGAGCAGCACAGCCCAGAGCTGACCGTGGGGCCAGCAGGATCTGTCCCCTTCCAAAAGAAGAAGCAGGAGCTATTTAACAAAGTCCTTTCTTCCATAGGCACTCCACCTGCATCCCCTATTTTTTGTCCTTTCCATGAAATAATAATCATCTGTGTCCCCCCTGAGAGCTCACCGGGAAACACCTGAGCCAGTGCAAATCCCACCCACAGCCCTCTGCTGCTGGGCCAGGTAGGAGGGAGACAGTGGTTTAGGAGGAGGAAATCAGCAATTAAACATCCAGCTCTGATGGGCTGGGCAAGGGGAGTGAAGGCAGCTCCTTGAAAGGAGTGGAAGATTTAGGTTGGTTCAGCCATGCTGGGTTCAAACAGCTCCATGGACAGAGGTTCCCCTGGTGCAGCCCTGCAGCCGGACAAACAGTGGTGAGCCCTGAGGATGCTCATGCAGCCTGAGTGTTCCTGCTCCGCCCTTCTCCAATGCTACCTCTGCGGGTCAGGAGGGCTGCAGATGCCACCACACCACTGCAGATGCCACAGCATCACTCCTACCCAGGAGCAGCCTGGGGACAGCACATGCCATTGCTGGTGCGAACCCGAGCTCCCAGCTACGTGGGCCGCACACCCCTGCTCCAGGACTCGGGTACCAATCCATCCCTCTCCCCCCGAAAGGAGCCTTCCCCAGCTCTGCCCCAGCAGCACGGTGATGCTGACATTTACCAGGCCCATTACTACGTGCTGGTGGTTGTCCTGCCCGGCCCCCCCAGGCCGCTGACTGTGGGTAAACCCCGTGGCACACAGACCTTTAGCAAATATGCCCTTACGCACGGCAATACGATCCGCAGGTCACCGCGCAGGCAGGAGCCAGCGATGAGGCCAGCGCCCCGATTTAGGGCCGATGAATTCACTACAGCCTGGCCTTATTGAATGATCTTTGATGATTATTTTTAACGTGTCACATGCCTGATTAGGTGGTGAATTATGCAACGCCCCGCGCTGCTGCGTGGAAGGCTTTGCTCTTTAGGTCATGTGAATGGCATTCAGGGGATGCCTTGTGGCAGCAGATAAACAGGGATATGATCTCCCGTGGGAGAAGCGGGCAAAAATGTCAGAGGGGCCGACCCAGCGTCATCACTGAGACATAAATAAAAGAACCAAATAAGGTTCTTCGTGGCTGCAGGAGTTTCCCATCCCCAAATGTTATTAAAATACCCAGCAATGAACCGGACTCGGTCCAGCCAGCGTGCAAAGGCAGCACGGGGGAGGACGGCAGGGTGGGCAGGGCAAGGAGCCAGCGTTCAAACTGACACCCCTTCCCCTGGGATTGCTGCTTCTGCTGCTCTGAGGAAAGCCTGAGGTCACTGTAGCCCAGCTCCAACCAAGGAAGTGGCTGCAGTTCAGGGTGGCACCCTGACCCACTTGCCAAAACCCCAGGGATTTCCGGGGGTGAAACCCCTCACAGGGAGGGGATGAGCAGAGTGGGTTTCAGCAAAGTCTGACCCTCCACTCCCCAAACTCCTGCTGGGATTACTGGGACAGCTTTGGGCTGGTTTATGCTCTTCTGGGGATGGTCCCTGGCTGCCTGGGAGAGTGGGAAGCTGAGCAGCTTGCTCTGCCAGCCACAAGAAATTCAGGGCAGTGGGAAATGAGCATCATATGACAGGGAATTGTTTTCCACCCTCTAACTGCAGGGATTTATTGCAGGAGGTCCCAGTTTAACCTCTTGCTTCCTCATCAGGCAGGAGCATTGTTGACTTGCCTACTGGAGCATCATGCTGCCAGCACCAAGCACCAAAGGGGGTTGTACCAGCTCTTTTAGGGAGGAAATTTGAGCTTCTGGCATCAAAGATGCAGGACACCCTTCAGCACGGTTAGAAACGACCTTCCTGGCAGAGGGCTGGGCACCTGCTGCTCCAGACAGAGTGCTGCACCCTTTTTCACCCCAATTATCTCCCATTTCCCAATTTTCATGCAAGGTCCATGTGGGTAACATGCTGTTTCCCTGTTGCTCTTGTACACAGAGGGCAATGGTCTATGTTTTGGGTCTGTCTGTCTGTGTGAAACCAGCTGGAGGACAGCCAGCCAGCCACTCACCCGGCCAGGGTAGCTCTGGAGGAACTTGATCTTCTCATAGAGCTTGATGTTGTCGGCTCTCAGGTTGTCCAGCTCACTCTGCAGGGCATGCACCGTGTGCTGCATCATGCGGTTCTCCTGCACGGGGCAAGCAAGGGGCCGTCAGCAGCTGGCTGCGGGGGGACAGGATCTAACCCGGTGGGGGACGAAGCAGGGGCTGATGTGCAGCATCCAGCCAGGGTTCAGCCCCTCCCCAGTAATTAAAATCTCCCCCGTTTGAATTAAAATTGCTCCCAGATTAAAATTGTCCCGGCTGCTGCTCAATAGGGCCCCCAGCCCTGAACCAGTAATGAAACTGGTCCCTCCATGGCCAAAGAAGGGCCAGGGCAGCCGAGGTGAGTGTGGGTGGCTTTGGGCTGAGACCCGGCCCCCACGGGCTGTGCGAAGGCAACCTCCTGCCTTCAACGAGGTTATTGTGAGCTGCACTCTGCTTTGCAGAGCTCTTGGGTTTTTACCCCAAACCACGTTCCCTGTGTGCTTTACATCCCAAGTGCTGTGCCGGATGGCCAGGCACGCCTGCGAGGAGGCAGGGGCTGGGACCTGTCCCTGAAGGAGCACAGCACCCCAGGCTGGGGGAGGCTTTGGTCCTGCTAACAGCAGGATATATTTTTCCCTTTCTTGACGTGGCGCTGCCTGCGTCCTGCTGATAATGAATTCCCCACAGGACATTAAAGCAGCCAGCCACAGGCAGCAGCCCCCGCACCGCCACCCTCGCTACCCGACCTACCCCCTCCAGCTCCTGGTTCCTGGCCCGGAAGCGTTCCCTCTGGCTGGAGATGATGGAGAGCAGCGAGTCCACCTGCCCCTCAGGAAACGAGGTGCTTGGCGATGGCGTGTGACCTGTGGATGAGGCTTGGCATGAGAGATGGACCCAGCAGATGCCCACCACCCCCCAGGAGCAAGGCGCACAGGGCGGTGTCCAGACGGGGCTGGAATCTCTCCAGAGAAGGAGACTCCACACCCCCTGGGCAGCCTGTCTCAGGGCTCCCTCACCCTCACGGGGAAGTTCTTCCCCACATTGGGGTGGAACTCCCTGTGCTCTCCTGCAGCCATCACCAGCTTGCTGCACCCAGTGACCCCATGTTGTGGGTGCCCTGTGTAGCTGCTCCCCCCTGTGATGAGGGTCTGGAGGTACCCAGGGGTGGGGGCGCTGTGGCCATCCCTCCCTGCTCTGCCTTCCCGGCAGCAGGAGGCATCCGTGGCCAAGGAGAAACGTGTCCCCGAGGCCGTGACTCAACCGGCTGCACAGAAGAGCTATTCATAGCGCAGGATGGGTGGCTGCAGGTTGTTTGGCTTGGTGGGACTGTTGCTGTGATATTGTTTATCGTGTGTTTTCAAAACCTTTAAAAACAAGAAACAACCCCCCCAAAAAAAGGGAAAAGGGAAGGAAGTGGGTTTTCTTCCAGAGGAGCCAAACATCGCTGTTTGTTTGATTCATTTTCTCCTGCAGACCTCAGCGCAGGAGCCAGCATAACAAAAATATTTAGCTTGTTGGCTCTGGAGAAGGTTTGGTGTGGGAAGAGCAGGAGTTGAACGCAGGGTGTTTGGCTCAGCTGGGGTTCACCAGCTCAGCACGGCGCTGGGCCCAGCACATGCCCGCTGTGCTGTCTCAGAGCTGCTGGAGCACTGGCAAACCATGCCAAGCATGGAAAACCCACCAGCGGCCCCAGCGAAGGACACGCTGAGCAGGAGATGTCTCTGCCTGTTTAGGAGCATCCTCATGCCTCCATCCCTGGAGAGGTGACCACCCTGCCCGTGCCACCACGATGGACCCCGACAGCACCTCAGTGCGTGGGCTCTGTGTCTCACCATAAAACTGTGCCGTGGCCTCCTTGATGGGCTCAGGAATCTTCTCCAGGCTGGGGACAGCTGCACCCTGGGCCGTGAAAGCAGAAGGGATTAAGTGTTTCCCACCTACCTGAAGGTCAAAATGAACCCCTCCTGGGTCCTGCTGCTGCCCGAACATGTGCTCATCAGAAGCATTGCTGCTGAACAGGCACTCTGCAAGGATCAAGCCTGAGACAACACAGAGATGCTGGTGTTCAGCTCTCCAATCCCATCGTTTTGCAGGAAAGAGAAGGGCTGAACAATCCCTGGATGCCACCACCCCCTTCCCAGGCCAGCACCATCCCATTGCATGGGCAGGGTGCAACCTTCTGCTGGGTGAGCTGTGAGAAGGAAAGACAAAGGAGGAAAAAAAAAAGGAGGAGGGGGAAGAAGAGGAGGTGCTAAACCAGCTCCCATGCCTGCTGTCAGCCCCTCCAATGGGGAGGAGCAACCCCTGGGATCATCTGGGCTGGTGGTCCCTGCCCGCTGCCAAGTGCTGTGGGCTGGGGTTACCTCTGCATCCGGGCGACGCATGGTGGACAGGGCTTGGATGGTGCTGAGGTCGTGCTCCAGCTTGGCGATGAGCTCCTTCTGGCCACCCAGCGTGGACACAGCCTCCGTCAGCTGGATCTGCAGCTCCGCACAGTGCACTGGAAAACAGAGCCGGGGCCATCACCCAGGGGCGTCCCAAATCCCCAAATTTTGCCAAGGAGACACCAAAATGCAGAGATCCTCCCACCTGAAGTACCAATGCCAACTCACAGGCAGCATCCCCATTTTCTCCTTGATTCTGGGGCCAGCAGGAGGGACCACGCAGGCACTCCCAGCTCTGCTCCAGGCAGAAGTGACCAGGGCTCCAGCCCACCTTGGTGATGCCCCAGGCAGGACCAGTGCCACGTCCCAGCACCAGAGGCAATGCAAGTGGGCAGCTGCAAATGCATCAGTAAAACAGTTTTTTGGTGGCTGAGGGGTACCTGGCAGCATCTTGGGGGGACCTGGAGTGGGATAAGGGGAGCAGAGCCCAAGAACCAAGGCCTGGGTCCGGTCTGCCCAGTAAAAGCATGATGGAGGTGAGCTCTGGGTATCGTGTCCCCTGCCATGAGCACTGGGACAGGCATGTATGGCCACTGTGGGGGGTTGGAGTGGGGTGTGGACATCTCCCAGGAGGGGCTCTGGTGGGACCCATCCCGCCTCCAGGCGCTGGGTGAGGCCGCACAGCCCCCAGCATGCCCACTCAGTCAAACGAGCCCTCTTTCCAGTTGCATCTCCCCTCACCCCCCGAGTAAAACCCACACCCTAAACCACAACAGGCGCTCGCTGGAATGCTCCAGGAGCAAAACAAAAGCCTCTCATTCCCCTCACATGACCCCCGTCCAGATGTTAAGCAACAGAGAGATGCGTCGGGGCCAAAATGCAGCTACCACGCGAGCGCAGGCCTGGCACTGCAGGGCAGGCCCCTTGCTCTGTTTGCAGCTCCATCCCAAAACACGGTGTCAGCAAGCAGGAGCTGTCTCCTGCAGCAGAAATCTGCTCGTTTCACCTTTCTCCGTTGCTGCCAGCCACATCTGGGCCTCCTCCCAGCTGGAAATAAAGCTCAGCTCGAGGTTCAGACCCTGCGCTTTGCACTGAGGCCTCTGCCGCAGGGACGCAGGATGCGGCTGTCTCTGCCTGCATTTCCAGGTGGGTGAAAGCTCAGGTCCCAGCTGTTCCAGTCCCTCCCTGATAATTCCCGTTGTAATTATTCCCCTGAATTCCAGACGGCTGGAAGGCAAAAAGCCCCATTTATCAACAGCCAGGGAGCAAGAGATGCAGAGGCTGCCTGGGAAGCGGCCGTGCAGGGGGAGAAGCGAGGGCAGACTGCTGCGCCCGCAGGGCCTCCTGCCCTCTCTGAAGGCTTCAGATGAGAGGTGCAAAGCGTGTGCGGCTCCATTCCAGCTCACCCAGTCCCACTGGGCTGTAAGCTGCCCCACGTACCCCAAAATGGGGCAGTGGGTTCCTTGCACAGGGCTCAATGCCCTGCAGAGCCTGGTTGGGTTGGATGGAGTCAGGGCAGCAGTGAAGGGCGCTGGAGCTATGATGGGGGCTGGAGCCGCGATGGGCCTAGAGCAGCGATGGGCACTTGAGCGAAGCTGTGCCCGAAGCCAATGCTGCTTTCCCACAAAGCAGGGGCGAATTTCCCCTCTTCAGCCAGAAATGCAATGCCCATGTTACTGGCGTGGGACCCAGCCTGCCTGCAGGGAACGGGAGGTGACACACGCTGCGGACACGACGTGTGGATGGATTTTTTCCTCCCCTGCATCTTTGCGATTTGCAAGCCCCGAATGAAGGGCTCAGCAGAGCGGGCAGCGCTGCGGTAGAGCCGCAGTCCCACTGGAGGTCAGTGTTTCTCAAGAAATGGGGGTTGGCTGCCAAACATGGGTGGCCTGATGCAAAATGTTTGCATTAACATGACTTGGGAAGAAGAAAACCTCTTCCCTACGGTTAATTATTTAATTGGCTGGCTCTTTAAATTGCATTAAAATGTAATTGGGAAGCTATTACTAGCCAAACCTGGGCTGTGGGGCCCAGTCCTGCTGAAGGCAGCCCCGATCGTTGTGCAAAGGGCTCCATGCTGCTGCTCAGTTACACTGAGTTTTTCAGTTAGCTCAGGAGATAAAAAGGGTCACCAAAGAAACATGTCTCCCAGTTTTAAGAAAAGCCATGTGCTTCCCCCTCCTTGGGTTTCAGCACTGGCCAGTCATCTACAAACCATCCATGCAAACCAAAAAGACTGAAAAAGAATCACAGACTCACAGAATCGTAGGGTTGGAGGGGACCTCCAGGGCTCATCGGGTCCAACCCCCTGCCAAAGCAGGATCCCCAGGACAGGGCACACAGGTCGGTGTCCAGATGGGGCTGGAATCTCTCCAGAGAAGGAGACTCCACACCCCCTGGGCAGCCTGTCCCAGGGCTCCCTCACCCTCACCGGGAAGAAGTTCTTCCCCACATTGGGGGGGAACTCCCTGTGCTCCAACTTGAGGCCATCACCCCTTGTCCTGTCCCCACAGACACTGAGAAGAGGCTGCCCATGTCCCCTGTGTCCCACCCTTCAGCTATTGATCCCCATTGATCAGATCCCCTCTCAGTCTCTTCTCTCCAGGCTGAACAGCCCCAGCTCACTCAGCCTTTCCTCGTAGGGGAGATGCTCCAGGTCCTTAATCATCCTTGTGGCCCTCCGCTAGACTCTTTCCACGTGTTAGAACCATGTCTAACACTGAAAGCAACCTAAACGCATGGAGCTTCTCTCTCATCTCCCCTTCAGTATCTCTTTTCACAGTTGCTTTTTGGTGTGAGGCGGGGGTTTTTTTAATCATAATGTTCTTTTTTCGAAGGGGCAGTGGCCACCCGCGAGCTCATCACTTTTCTGCCAGCAACCCTTCACCTCCAGCAGCGGGTGGATGGCTCTCCTAGGACGGCAGGTCAGTTCAAGCATTGAGATTGAGCAAAAGAAAACCAGCCTTTGTCTTCTCTAAGCTGCTGTGCTGCAAAGCCCTAGCTCTGACCCTTCAGATGTGCAAATACCTCAAAAGCTGCGGAAGGCTGAGAGGTACTGCTGAAGATAATGGGACAAAGAAGGTGAAGTCCTGGGGAAACTGGGATTTTAAACCACTTATCTTTTACCTCAAACTCCTCAAACTCCTTGTTCCTGACTTTTGAGACGACGGAGAGACCGACCTGACATTGCCATCACCTTACGAAGAAAAGCGATGAAACACAGCAGCCAAGCAACTGAGTGGCAGAGTCACCTGCCCAGCCTGTGCCACAGTGCTGCTTGGCACGGGCAGCTCTGGGCTTTCCTTCTTGGCTCCACTGGACACACAGGCAACTAGAAGTGAGACTGGAGTGCTTCTGCTTTCCTGGTAGTCCTTAGCTAGCAGTCAGCTGGGCGAGCTCTCCTTGATCAGGGTTTTCTTAACTCAGATTCTCCACGACACTCTTAAATCCCCAAGCTTTCATCTGGCCTGGCTGGCCAAGAACTCATCAGTCCGTTTTTGTGCCCAAGCTCACAGAGTTTGGCAGAAACCATCTGAAACAAATACAGGTGACAAGCAAGTCCTCAGTGCAACCACTGAACTTTGGCTGCCAACCTGTTGTGTCTGGACCCTCCTGGGGAATCTTGGGCTTGAAGAGAGACAGCTTTGGGGGCAGGGATGAGCCACAGGCCTCCTCCCACACACCCAAAAAGCATTTGTGTGGACAGGATGTGCAGTGAGGCACAAAGGTGTCTCACACAGAGAGGAAACAGAATGGTCCTACCTTGAGAATAAAAGCTTTAGCTGACTCTCACACTTGTTTCATGGTGGATAGCACCATCAGCCTGGCACTCCTTGGAGCGAGTGTTGAGGGGAATCAGTCCCAGAGCCCCAGGCTGCACAGGCACGGTCACGGGGAGGTCCGAGCCCAGCAGATGCAGGGGCTCAGCGGGGCCGCGGTGACACAGCGAGCCCAGCGCTGCCACGGAGCAACAGGAACTTTGACTCCCGTAACAAGCCCCAGCAATTGGACTCCCTTGGCAAATCATCCAAAATAAACAGCATCTGTTTTCACAGATGGAGAAAATTAAGACATACTAGCAACTTAGTTTGAAGTTATAAGGCCAGACATAAATAAATGAGAGGCAATCTTTCCATAAGATGGTGGCTTGATTACTGAGGATACAGACAGATGAATAAATCACCTTGGGGTGAGATAGGCTGTAACTTGCTACACATCCATGAGACTGGAGTAACTGCTCATGTGTATCCTCTGAGCCTGAAGGAAACAAGAGGTAAGTGGAATTGCTGAAGGGATCTACAGGGCAGGAGCACACACATGGGCAGCTACTGCAAATTAGCTGATGCTCTGCAAGTTCACACCCTGATTTGCCTCATGGTAACTTTTTAATCTGCCTCCATTACTGTCTGGCCTCCTTGTATTTACATAACTGGAAAAAAAATTAAGAAAACAAGCAGAGATGTGGCATGCCAGGAGCTTTCTTTAAAAAGCTATCCTCAGAAGTCAACTGAAGTGCATTGAAACCCACTACTTCAAAGGTTTGAAGACTATTTTATTGACTGGAAGGAAGATGATGGGAAGATAACTAAATCTTGGAGCACCTTGATGAGAAGGCTGAGAAACCCAGGCACAAAGCCGGAGCCTCACTCAACACAAACACCAGTGGTTGAATGTGCCAGGATGAGGAACAGGAGCCAAAGGAAGGAGCAGTGAACTGGGTCTGCCACCGGGTCCCTTGATTTTTCCAGCTCCTTCACCTTTCCCCATGTTGGACCACTCCAGGTAATGACCAGGTTTCTGCAGACAGTTACTGAGAAGGTGAAATGGTTGTTCTTCCCTAGGCAGAAATGAGTGCTAAAGCTTTTTGGCAGCTCTCTCCCATGAGCCTTTTCAAGCCAACAGTCTTACCTCCAGTTCTACCTGATGCCAGAGCTCCCAGGTTTATACAGAAGTTGATGTGCAATTTCAGGCTCTTGAAATACTTGGCATTTGGCTTTTAAGGGTGTTTGGAAAAGGCAGTATTGTTATTGCCCAGAGACCTGCTCCCCTTCCAGGGGAATCAAAGGGAGAATCACATACTTGACTCTGCCAAAGGGATGAGGGGGACAGTGTCCATATGCTGCAGACAGAGTCCTTGATGAAGGAGGCGATTTTCTCTGTCCTCCTTTTGGTCTACAAAGATGCCAAGGAAGAAAGATCTGAGCCAAAATCCTTCCTGCAACAGGAAGGTTGTCCAAGGCCTTTCAGTGTTGTACATCTCAATGGTTCTAGTTCTGTCTTGACCTTTACGTGGAGAGGGGACAGGATTTCTCCATGGTCCAGAGTTGCGTGGGAGTCCTTCAATCTGTCTTAGCTTTATGCAAAGCCTTTTCCTTGGGGCCACTGGTCCTGTGAGCTGTCAGTGGGCTGAGAAACAGGACAAGGCAGAAGGGAGGGACGTTTCTTTTCTGCAAGGCATCAGAGCCCTCTGTGTGCATATCTGTTTAGAGGGAAAGGCTGAAGAGCAGGTCGTAGTGCAAAAACCCGGCTGAGCCATCTCCCAAGGTCCACCTCACCTCACATAAAGCAATGAAGAAGCATCACCTGAAAGGTGTCTATTCTTCCAAGGATCTCCCCAGAGTGAATAAAGAAATCAAGAGATCCAGAGATCCCACCAACACTACAGAAGTCACACAAGAACTGGGCTTTTGGGACATTTTAAAGCAACCCCTCTAGAAGGAGGAAGGAAAGGTCAATCAGCTCTGAGAGCACTGGAGTAGCCAAAATGCCTGGATTATGTTAGTCAAGGAATCATCTCAGCCCACAACTTTGCTTAGAGGTAGCAATCAGGCTGTCCTTGTTTATCACCTTTGTACCTGCCACAGGATTATTCCCTGATCAGACCTCCTGTGAGCTTTCTAAAGGGGCAAAACCAACAAAGCAGGTGATGAAGGGAATGATGACATCGCTAAAAGCCAACTGCAACTCCTAGCACAATCTACCAAGTCTTTAGCCACAGTTACCAGCCCCAGAAAAGCTCCAAGGACGAAGTGATGAGGTTGCTCTGCAGATACAGAGGCTGTAAGAGAAGCTACTGAGAAGCTTCAGTGCCATCCTTCAGGGATGTGTGCAGAAGCTGTGCAGTCCCAGATGGCAAGGGCTGGGATTGGCACCAGTGAAGGCAGCAAGAACAACCCCTCTCATTTTTACTTTCACTTGCTGTCAAAAGGACAAGAAAAAAGGACAGCAGGAAGCAGGTCACATCCAACACCCTGAGGACAAAATCTGAGACTTGGTCTGCCCAAGTGCCAAAGGATTGGGAGCACAGGGAAAAGACCTCTTTACCCTTAGTGCTGTACACATCATGATACACAAGCATCCTTCCTCGTGTGCCCTGCGGTCCTCTTCATCAGGGCCCTTAGATACATCTCTGAAGTGCTCTTGGGGAGCAAGGAATGGAGCTACCAAACCACAACAAGAGGAGCGCCCACCCCACAGCAGCCCACGACCCAGCTCTCTGGGGTTTCTCTGCAAATGGGATTTCTGCTCCCCCTTTTTTCTTTTCACATTTTGAAGGCCTGCTGGGGAGGAAAGGTTTGAAGGATTTCTCCTTCCCTTTCCTCCTGGCCCAGCCTCTCCAAAATAAACAGCCCTCAGCAAAGGAGCACAGTACTGCTTAATAAATTCTCCCTGTAAGGACAGAGATTTCATAGAAGAGCAGATTATTTCCAAGGGTACTAAGATAATTACATGGGTAACTAGGAAGAGTTCAAGAAAACAGTTTGAATTTTCTTATCAGTTTCCCATAGCTCGGAGCAAAAAGACAATAAATGCTCTGCTGTAATCAAATCATGTTTTCTGAAGCTCTCTGTTGGCAAATACACAGTTTCTTCAGCACTTCCATTAAAACAGAAATGCTCAGGAAAAAAAAATAAAGAGAAGATGGAGTGGGAAGAAGTGGGGCCCAAACACATGGTGTGGGCTGCTGGCAGTGTGTTCTTACCTGGTGGGACAAGGCGCCACGTGCAAAAATATCCCGATGGATAAACCACCTCTCACTGCAGGCCAGAGCAGGCCCGTGGCCAGGACCTGTGGCACTGAGGTGCTCACCATGTTGTCCCACCTGGTGCTAACTTATTCCTGCACCTGAGGGTACAACAAACGAGGGTTTATCCTGTTAACTCAGCAAATACCTGTAGTATTTCCTAGGTAAAACTTCACCCTTGCTACAGCATCTAACTCCATTTACCAGCAGAAACAGCAGTGAGACACCAGTATGCCCCAGCGCTGACCAGTAAGGGTCTGTCTATAGGAACACACAGCAGATGCTTCTCCTCCTGAAAAGATTTTCAACACCCTTTGGAAGGGCTACCAACAAAGCCTTCATGAAAGACCCAACTATCTCCATAGAGGATGCGAAGTACCCGCTCATGACCTCCAGAGATGCAGCCTTGGGGTTTTGGTTGCCTTCCTTGTTTCCTGGAAAGAAACTTTTGGAGATTTAGGCTTGAGAGGACAGTCTGTTTTTATACTGATGTATGTATCAGAGCTACAGTGAACCCCCTCCAACTTCTTCAGTACCAGGGCTGTGCTCTCACACGTATAAAGCACCTTTCTCTCATCGCCACGTGTGGGATTTTAGCGGTTCAGTGCTGATGCCACCATACCTAAAGAGAAGTGCAGGTCACAAATACACAGATTAACCGACTCGAGGCATGACACTTTCCAAGGGTAGATGCTTAAGTATCAAGCTTAAAATGATTAGGGTCAAATCATACAAGATAATGCCATTAATACCAAGAAACAGTGTTAAAATACCATTAAAACCTCAAACCTTACGCTGTGGGGAACCACCTGTCACACAGACGTTTCAACAGCAGAAAACACAGAGCTTTATTCTACCAGTTTTTAAAATGTAATTGCACTACTGGATTAAAACATCTATTCCTTTACCAACACCAAACTTCAGCTTCTCAACTCCATCAATACCGAGTATGTTTACAGAACACCACCTTGTAAGGCACCAGAAGAGAAAGTATCTGAAAAAACAAAGTGAGCCAAGTATCTGGGAAAATTCTTTCACATTTTCGAGTCTAAAGCACTTCTGACCTCAGAGAACATCTCTAATCTATATTATTAAATTAGCTAGTACATTGTTACGGTGCTCACAACAACCTGCTGCAGTCTTAGACCCAAAATACATCTTTCCATCCCCGTAGCCGGTGTCCCCCTCCCACCAACTGTGGCAGGAATTGTCAGGCTTGAATTCCACTCAAACAAGGGTACAGGTTTGGAAATGTGACACACTTCAATATTCAAGGTACTTGAGACATTCCACACCCCCACCCCCTCCAATTCCAAAATTGATATGGAAAATTCAACTTTCCCCCCAAGTCCCACCAAACCCAGCCTCTTTGTTCCCTGGGCATCGCTGGAAGAGTCAGAACCACCAATGTAAATGTTTGCTGCTTGGACTCAGGTCTCACCTTAACAAAACCAGCCCACACGTAATTGTGTTTGTATAAAAGATATTTACTTCAATTATCACACCTAGGGTGCTAGTGAATAATAATAATAATAATACATCGTGTGAGTTTCATACAGTGATATTGCTTCTCCATATCATATAGGGACCGTTGTACAGTGCTGAGAACAAACATTATATGGCTAACCAAACAAAGACAGAAGAAACAATGCCATTCTGCTGACGGAGGGAGCGCTGCCCTGCTACTGCCAGCCATATAAACTCTTACTTTTATGTTTAAACAAATACCAAGAAATAAAATGTTACAAAAGATGAGTCACAGCAACACAATGTGGGCTTCTCAAAGCTACTTGTACAAAAAAAAAAATGACACTTTTTTTTTTTTTTGGTCAATTGGGTCTTTGTGAGGATTTTTTTTTTTCCTTTTTCTTTTTTTAAAATCTGTGATTGTGAATATAACAAACAAGCTCTAAAAACACCTAAGACTTAGTGCGTTACAGAAAAAATATAAAATACTGCTAAAAATGTAAGACACCACAATACACTGGGGTAAAAACCGAGCTTATTATTAAAAAAAAAAAAAAAAAAAGTTCTCAGGAAAAAGTACACCACTTTCTGTTCGAGTTCATCTTGTGCTGTGTTAGTAGTCGGGGCATTTCAAAGGACTGCCCATTATCATGGCAAGTAGTTATTGCACAAATGCAAAGAGTTAATTTTTTAATTAAAAAGAAAAAAAAAGGAAAAAGAAAAGGGACATGAGGGAAACAATTAAACAAGAAAAAAAAAAAAAGAAAAAAGAAAAAAGAACTTCCCCCCCAGCCAGCCTCCATCTGCTTTGGAATCAACATCCAAAATCCATCCGTTTGACACTGTTGTGGCGTTTGCAGCGAGTGGGGCGCGCGGTGCCCGCTTTCGGAAAAGGAAGGGGTAGCAAATGCTTTTCAACACAGAAATGCATAGAGTATTCTGAAGGAACAGCCTCGCTTGCTCTGCAGAGGCTGCCCCAGAGTTACCATAGGGCTTTTTCTGGTCTTTTTTTTTTTCCTTTCAGACTATGCCAGAAGGAAAAAACCAACCCAACAACCTGGCGTGGGCAGTTCACCTGATGGGTCTTAGTGGGACACCCTCGAAAGGCAAAGTGCAAATTTGCTTGCAGATCCACAGAAGTGGTGCCGTGCCCTGCAATGAAGCTCAGCACCTCCCAGCTTTGCCCACTGCTAAGGTTTTATTGCGGGGCTGGTTGGTTGGGTGCTGACCGGAGGCCCTTAGCATCGTCCCTCGTGCAGACACACACTCCCCTGTGATGAGCAGGGGGGATATTTCTAGCGCAAGGCTTTGCAGTTTGGCTTAGGCAGCTTTTCTCTGGCTTGCTCCTGAATCATTACCTAGCTGGGGAAAGCCTGTCTGAACGTGTTTCGACACTGCAAGAAAACTAAACGACTCCTCTGTGACAAAGATCAATTCACAACATGTATTTCCAGAGTTCACACCAGGAAAAGTTGCTGCTGCACAAGGTAGTTGATTTTTTTCTTTCTTTTTTTTTTTTTCTTTTCCTTGACCAACTTTGAATGAGAAGAAAATCAGCTCTGAATTCCAAAATTCAAACATATGCCAACAAAGATGAACATCACAGGAAACCAGTCTCTCGTTTTAAATTAACACTCAAGTAAATCGCAATTTACTTTGACAAAGGGGCACTGCATCTTCATGAAATTCTCAGTAGAGGCTCTAGGAGGCTAAGGGTATTTTCTCTCTGTATATTTTAAGTCTCTTCTCTCACAACTGAGGCGTCTTATTCTCAGTCCTAAATTATTTTAAAAACTATTTAAATAATATTTATTAGGCATTTAGATAAAATACTTTAAAAAAAAAAAAAGAAGAAAAAAAGATTTCTCTAGAAAACACAACAGGAGCACAATGATATGGATACTACGACGAGCCAACACCACCCCGCTCCATCACTAGGATAGCCCAAACTTTCTCCAATGCCCGTTCAGGGGATATGTATACTCCTGTTGTGTTTGTATCAAACAAAAACCTCAAGAAAGAAACTGTTAAAATTAATCTCATAAATAGGAAACATTAGATTGCTTTCCTAATCACAAACCACCTTTATGTATTTCACCTTATGATGCTGTAGAGAGAGCAAGCTTGAAAAAATAACACACAAGCGCTGGAAAGGGCTGAGGATGCCGGTGGGTGAAAGCCTGTTTTTCACAAAACCGAGCTGGGACTGGAATGACTTGACAGTGGCTCCCCAACGGGAACAAAGACAGCAGGTATTACTGATGGCACCAAAGGACACGGTCACAGTTAGTGACAGCTGATGTCCGTGAGTGTCTCGTGAATGCTGACAGACCTACGAGTACGCTGGGTGAGACTGAGCTTAAAGCATCAATGCTGCCGAGCAACAGTGGACTTTCTAACCCCACTGTGCTGCTGGAGCCAACTCAGAGGGAGATATATATATATATAAATTTCATTTGTTTTCCCCAGGAACCTGAATTCTCCTGAACTAGAGCTTGCGCTCACCCAAGCTTGGCGGCCGGGACACGAACCTCCAAACGCAGAACGAGAATTTCTATTGCACAAAGACTTAACACACAGTGTTTGAAGTGCTTGTTCACGAAGGGGCAACTCCTGGTGGGCCACCGAAATGCTCCTCGACTGGTGTTTGCTTTCCCCTCACCCAAATGAAAAGCGGCTGTGAATGCTGCGATCGACATCACTGTGCTTTAGATTATTCTCCACGAAGAGATTAGGAAATAAGGCACATAGCTTTCCAAGTATAGAAAGTTCGATAAATAGTACATTTTAGGAAAGGAGCAAAACCTAAAACCTCAATGGGAAATGGGGTAACACACAGGATTGTGATGAGACGCCTACTGAATGAAAATAAAACCACTGCAAGCTAAACGAAAATCTCTCCCCCCAGAGAAAAACCGATCCACAATCTCCACCTCTCTGAAGGAGGCCAGAAGGAAACAGAAACCCCAGGACAGAGAAAGTCTGATACAGATGGGACCTTGCTTATTCCCCGCACGCCTCCTTTACAGACCAGATCCTCAAGTACTCCCGGTATGGCCTCTACAGCATCCAGAGGTAACTAGGTACTTTGGAAACACTTTTAAAGCTAGTAATAATTCACCCACACATAAATAACACATCAAAATAGCACTAAGGGTCTAATGCAAGGTAACAAAAGCCAGAGAAATCTGATTGAAAGACTGATTGTAGAAAGTATTTCTTGTAGTTAGGTGGAGATAGGACTGCAAGCCAAGTGCCACGTTTTATTCCTTCCTTTGAAGACAGCTGCTCGCCTCCTGAGAGGAACCACGGGACAGGGAATTTCTGTCTCTAAGAACAACTTCTATCTGCTAAGAATGCTTGAATTTTCAGCTTAGGGACACCAAGAATGAACCAACCCTGTGCTTTAATTTGACATCTTAATTTGCTGGTCAGCTGTTTTTGTGACTGTTTAACACCTTGCATATGTCTTTGCTGTTCCCTTCTCGCTGTACACAGGTACAGGAGAGTACATTTTAAATGTGCAAGTATCTCCTGGATTGACTTCCCACAGGCCCTATCACAGCAAAACTTGCAGACTAACTGTCAGAGGATGTCACAGATGATGTCTGACCCTTCACTGCAAATTCCCTGGCTTTTGGACATCTCAGACCCCTGGAATTATTTTTATGTATTCTGAACACGATGTTCCCCTCCTTGTTAGCTAAACCTGCATATCTCAAACAATCCGATCTCTCAGATGGTTAATCCCCTCTCTACAACAGTGACCTTATCTGACAAGTGGGGAAATGGCATCCTCTAGAGCACACGTTGGTTTTACACCCTCACTCATCTACGCCCCAAAATGATTTCACAAATTTGGCTGTAGCAATTCTACTGCACCGTTACAACCGAGCACGTAAGTACCACACACACACACAGAGGGGCTTTTCCATATCGCACCCATACACAGGGGCTTTTCCATATCGCACCCATGCACATATACACCTCCACCAACTCCTAAAAATGCATATTAATTACCCGCATAGACAGAAGAGGAGAACACAACACTGTTATTCTTGCTATCAACAGAGGTTGTGCTGTTACAAACATTACCACAGAACTACACAGGAACTATGCAAAAAGCAGGTGTGTCACCACAACCACAGGAAACTACTGGCACGACTCTCTGTTTCCAAGGATCTTTGGATGAAGACTGTACCATGTAGTACAAGTATGTCTAGAATTCAAACAGAAAGTCAAAGACGTGACATCACGGGGATTTTGGACATCTGCTTTTGCTGTACTGTTTTGGGTAAGGATTCAGTCATTCTCTGTGCTTAGCTGTTTCAAAGAAACCAAAATGATACTGTGAAACCAACAGTTTTAATAATAAGAAACCTACAGAACTCCAGCAAGAATCTCCTAGTGTCTGTGTGAGAAAAGCAAGCTTGAAAAACGGCAGCAATTGTCTCATAAAATAGCTGGCAAGGAAGAATACAATAATCTTATTAATTCTTGAAAGGAAATGCCTCCATTTAAATGCACTGTAGTACCAGAATGTGGTTGGGGGCAGCAATGACAATCAAGCCCAGGAATTGGATCAGGGTTTTTTCGCATTCACAAAGTAGAAACACAAACAGCCAAGGACTCTGGGTTTGACACAGAGTGCCCAGGTTTTGGGAAAAGCAGGGATGACACCTCCATCCGTCCTTGGCTGTACCAGAGGATGCTGGTGAAGAGGCTCACTAATTAAAGTTCAATGAATGACTTTCTTCAACTGGAAAATGACCTTACGACCAAGGACTTCTATTAAATATGCCACAGTACCGCTTGGCTGGGGGAGCAATCATCTCTGAGGAGAGAGATGGCACCACTTACCTAAGTTTTTAAGGCTTTTTGAAAACTTAAGTGCACAGGCCTAATGCTAACCTTCTCCAAAAGGACCAATTTCACCTTTAGAGCATAAAAATTTTTAACCTTTGCATATTAATAGGGTAGGGTAGAGTACATGACCTGGTCATGTAGGAAAAATCAGTCCCTAGGCATAGCATAAAGGGCTTTTCTTGCTATAAAGTTCTTTATTAACCATATTTTATATATGGCGTAGTCAATATATCCCATAAAAGGGCTGAGGAGGAAAGAACAAATCAGCAAATAATGTTTCTACATTTTAGAGGTCAAATACGTATGTGAAGAAGACGGGCTGGTAAGTCCCTTTTCAAACTAAAGACAATTGAGCCAGGAAAGAAACTCAGGGCTTGTGCTTTCCATGGCGGTGACTCTCCTTGCAAAGGGAAACTCCTTGCAAAATTTTAGCTGCTGGAAAAAGGTATCTCTTGTTTGTATGGAATGCTAAAGTTCTTTTTTTGAGAAAGTAAGTTGATTATATGAGCAACACACAAGGTAAGGAGATGTTGATGTTCAAGCAGCGGGGCAACAGAAAGTGCAAGGGGAAAGTAGGAAGCCAACATACGAGCGAACCGAATGCTGCTTTGCAGCTGTTCTACCTGGGGGAGTTAAAATTAGGAATCTGAGGCTGTAAGCAGCTTGTCTCACCAGGGCCAAACTGCCACTCACTCAGGGGAAGGACTTGGTTTGGTTTTAGTGATGGCTAAATCTGTCCCACATCTAAGAACCAACTTTTCTTCTCCTCTCCTGTTTCTGGCAGTCTTCAGGAAGCGCTCACAGCTCAGCCATACGCAGTGGCTCTAAGAAAGAAATATCCTGGGGTATGTACACTGGGTGAAGAAGAACAAGAGAACTGAAGACATAAATGAAGCAAAAACAGTGCCCCCCCCCCCCCAATCTGCATGTTAAAAACATCACTGCTTTACAACAAATTGCTAAGATTATCGACCTCTCTGCAGCCGTGCTAAAGGCCCCAGTCCAGATTACTGCACCATTTCAGCTTAAGCAAACGTGTTTGGATTTAAGTGCAAAGAGGTGTCCAAAACCAATGACTTTTTGAGTGTAGGCTCATAATTTATATATGGGTTTTTTTTGTTTATTGTTTCTAATCCACCCTGTTTTCACCAGGACCCTTTTTTATTTCGTTTAAATTTTAAGAATAATTTAAATTAATAATTTTAAGATGGAAAATGAGAGACTCTTACAGCAACCAGTTAGAGTTTCCCATTGTTGCATTAACTTATTCTGTCAGATTTCCCTCAATCCTATTTTATGTGAATTTATCAGCTTTGTGGTTTGAATTACCACCAGAACGATGCACTTCTCTCAACTTACTATTTATTTCCCCCATTAAAGGAGAAGAGATTGAAAAATAGTGGATCAGAGAACACTGCATGCAATTCATGTCCATGAACCCCCTTCTCTGCACCATTCCCTATGAGCAAGTTACATAAAACTAGCACAAAGATCTTTCAGCTAATGAGAAAGGCACATCTATCTGTTCTTCTCTCTTCTCTAGCTGTAAGACAGATCTTTCCTATTACAGCTGGGAGTTTATTACCAAAGGGCTCACTGATTCATGCTATGGGCAGAATTCACCGATACTTCTACGTGTGTTAAAGATGGCTAAATAAAACAGTCACATTTTATGGCAGCAGCAATTGCAATCAAATGCACTTCTGCCAATAAACACAAGCAATTCTATTGTCTGAAACCTGTATCCTCAAAAATGGAAGCGTATCGACAATGGTTTTGTATCACCCCTCTGCCAGGGAAAACTCTTTCCTTGCTTTTACCAAACAAAGTATTACACGGTTTTCTTTCCCTAACCATCCAGAGAGAAAAAACCCAACAATTCTAACTGCAGTCTGAAGGTGTTTCTGTTAAAACAGCCTGGGCCCTCCACCCCGAGGCTTTACTAAGAGCATGGAACTGGAAACAGAAAAACGCTTGTAAAGAACCTCAGGAAAAAAAAAACCAGACTCTTGCATTTCAGATCTTTTGAAAACTCCCTGTGCTTTTATCCACTGGGAAAAGAAAAGCCACCAGTGAGGGCTCTGTCACCATGCTCTGCACCCTGCAAACAGACTGCCCCGCAAACAAGCCCTGCGCCACCTGCACCTAAGCAACGCCTTTCCTCTTCCCAGGTGATCGGTGACACAAGAGGGCATAAAGCCACCACGCTACTCTTTGGCATTTCTTCTCCTCAAACCTTTTATCTTTTTAATTGACTACAGAGAGTTATTCTAATACACATCCTCCTAAAAGCGTTACTTTCAAATTCAGAAATGCCCCCTCCCTGGCAGGGTTCAAGCCCAGGCTGGATGGGGCTTTGGGCACCTTGGGCTAGGGGGGTGTCCCTGCCCATGGCAGGGATGGGAATGGGAGGGCTCTGAGGTCCCTTCCCACCCAGACCAGTCTGGGGTTCTATGAAATATAGCTAAAGTCACTGAAGTCAACCTCTACACCGGGGAGGGTCTCCACCAGTTTGGAAAGCCAGTAGGTAACTAATCTCCAACAAGAGAATCTCAGCAGTAGTCCTAGATAATCCATTTTACTTTCACTGAAACAGAAAAGCAGCTGTGACCTTAGCTAAAATATCGGGAACATCACTTAAACTCCACGAGCTCCATCTGAGGGTGTTTGTCTGCCTGTGCCCTTAAACAAGGTGGTCACTAGGGAACCCAAAGTGACTCCCGGCAGGATGGCCCAGGTCACCCCAACAGCATCTCAGCAGGCTAATCCACATTCAACGCAGATCATTAAATATGAAACAACAAAAGGAGCTAAGCCATTAATAAAGTGCCAAAAATATAGGAAATACTGACAGCATTTTATTTGATTAATTTTATAATAGATACCAACGACAACCCTTGGCAGGATGGAATGACTTTTGACTTACGAATGCTGTCTGTATCCAGCGAAATTACATGACTCAAATGTAATAATGGAGCTTAGAATTAACAGTTAGTGTTATAAAAGAAAGATTTCCTCTAGGGCAAGCTACAGATATGCTTTTTAAAAATCATTACAGCATTAAAAACCAGGCAGACGTTAAAAGAATCCTAAAGAACTAGTGGAAACCTGAAAAGCAAAACAAAGATAAACAGGAAAAAAAAAAAGATATAAGTTTCAAGGCACTTACGTATTGCTTATTAAGAAGAGAGATTGACCTTAAGTGCTGCATTTGCGTTCAACCTGTGAGTACAGTTCTGCTGTCGTGTAATGCAGCAAGAGCTCTCAGTAAGCATCATGGAATGCAATCATATAGACACAGGCACAAGAACAGTTTGGGGAATATTAATTGAAAGAAATAAAATAAAATTGTCAAACAGGAAAAATAAAACCCCCTCACTATCGAGAAAGCCGAGAGTAACCACTTGACTGCATCAAGCACCTGGATCTCAAATCAGCAGACAAGGACAGTAGGAACAGACTGGCAAGTGTATTGCCTAGAATGAATAAAAACAACCCAACCTGAACCAAACAGCAACAAAGAAAATAAAAATAAAGAACATAAGAAAATATCTCGCGTCTTCGAGTCAGAAGTTTTGCTTCTGGGCTGAGGACGCATCTTGTTATGACTTGCATGAAGGGGTGCGTGTGGCTACCGGGACGTGCGCTCACCGATGGAGCTGTGCTTCCTAAGTCAAACCAGGACGCTGTACGGACACAGGTAACCCTCTGCTTCCCCACGCTACTTCCCTCGCTGGCCGTTCCCGCGGACTAACTGCACTCTGGATAAGAAGCCGTAACTGCTTCCAGCACATGCTGGCACGGACTGGTCTCTGTTGGAACGAATTGTCTCCTCAGCTCATCACAGAAAGGGGCAGTTGCTCTCTCTGTTTCTCAATTTTAGTTTTGCATCACAAGTCCCCAATTACCCAAGGAGGAATCCTGAAACAGCTAGCAGTAAAAATAGGAAACAAATCCCTGCCTTTCAGCCTCCTAGAGCCTTCTTTTCTTAATCATGGAAAGGATTGATTTTAGTGTACTGATTCTTAATTTGTGAAAACTTGCGCTAAGTGCTGCTGTTGCATGTTAAGAGACTGTAAATGAAATACATAAGTTCTAAAACATCATGCAAGAAATGTGGTTTCACATCTTACAGTCAAAAATCCTACTAATGAATTAATACAAGCACACTGAGGTGTAATATTGGGAACATACCTTTAAAGTCGGAACTCCTCTCCCCATCCCTCCCTCCCCCAAAATCAGAAAAGTAATATTAATTAAACTTAAGAAGTAATGAATGCACCATTAAAGTGTCATCAAAAAGATGCTGACCTAAGACAAAAGTTCAATGATACACAATACGGTCAAAAAGTCTTCAATCAATAATATACAGTATGACAACTACATCTTGTAAATTATACCCAATACTGCCGGCAGTCTATCCCTCTAAAGAATATTTGCCCCCTTTCATCCCTTCCTAACAATCAGATAATAAAATACAGCACCTATAAATAAGCAAAAAAAAAATTATATATATATATATTTATATATATATATATATTCCGAAATCATCTATTGTTAGTTTTAAAGATATGGCAATAAAGGAGTCTAAATTAGCAAACTTGTAGAAGCCATAACTGATAAAACAGCTTATTGAAAAAAGGTGGCAGTAATGCACTCTATGTGTGCACAAGTACGTAAGAAAATACACAGACGTATAAAATTGCACGCACACACTCACGCACACACATCCTTCCACACACCTCTATGCTCACGCATATACATATAGACAACAGGAGGAGTTAGAGACAAGTTAGAATTTGATTTGTACTTTGATCAGCCCTAACCTGTGCATAAAGTAATGGAAAAAGGCTGTATTTCTGCAGGGCAGAATGGTCTAGACTGGGACTCGAGAGCACGGATGTTTTGGTTTGGAGTTTGGGCTGGTAAGAGCCCGTCTGGTCATTGCCACATACTCTATGTTTTATTTGTTTCTTTTTCCCATGCAAAAGTAAGCTTCCCACAACTAAAACTTATTTAAAATCAGTGCTTGTGGTGGGAAGAGAGTCAGTAAATGGCCACCAACAGCAGGAAAAGCTCTTTATCTGAGGCAGCTCCAGCCCCCTCTTAGTGGTGTGTGACAGCAATCGTACAGGTGAACTACGCTCTAATGGATTGCAGGTAAGCGGAACGTTTCGGGTTATGGAATACGGCCCCGAAGTAGCAGGTTGAAATGTTACTGGCCAACATTTTTTGAGCAATCTGGCTTTACTGCAAGGAAATCCTGTACACTACGAACCGAGTGAAATGATCAAGTACATGCTGTTTCTAAGTTGTCTCCTAAACCTCCTAGATATGAGGTCTGATCAGCGTGCTCTGTGGTTAGAGGTTAAAAAGCAGATTATAAAATACCTAGATTCAGATTTTTTTTTTTTTGTCCTGATTTGGCCTAAAATGGAGTGTATTAAACAAATTCTGGTCTGCAAAAGACCAGAATCAGTTAAAGCTATGAAACAATGTGCACTACGTGTCAATATTCTATTTCACTTACAAGAAAACACTAAGTCAGCTACCACAAATTAAGATATTTTCCTGATGTGACTTTTTTTTGTTTTGTTAAAAAATATGTGGAGTAAATGTGTTTTTTTTTTTTTAATTCAAAGTTTCAAACAACAAGATTCTTTTCTTTTCTTGAAAATATGTAGGAATCCAAACTAGTGTGTTTAGAGTCGGTTGACTGTGCAATCTCTTAGTGGCAACTGAACAGCTACAAAAAACTTTCTTTTTTTTTTCTTTTTTTTTTGAAAAATCTCCCCTTTTTTCCTGGTTTAAGAAGATAATAGTGTATTATCGCTCTGTAGCCATTAGATGGCAGATAAAAAGCCCCCTTTTAATATGTGGGTTTGATTTTTTTTCTCTTTTTTTTTTTTTCTTTTTTCTGTTTTTCTTTTTTTAAAGCCCACACCAAAGAGGAGGGCACAAGGCAAAGCTGTATGAGTTATTCCAGAAATTGTGGAAATCACTTAGGGCAATAATAAAAACACTTCAGGGTACAAAAAAGCTTGACTACACATTTCAGTTTTCTTCCTCGAAAACACAAACATAAATTGGGCTTAACGCTCCTTTTTGTTTTCTATATGCACCTTGGCCTATGGCGTTTTTGCCCTGTGGCCCGCAGGGCGGTTAAGTGCGCAACACAATAAAACCAGTAGAGGTCCAGTTTCACTTCCCAGCTCTCCAGAGTTGGGCGAGTTTAATCTCAAAACTCCCACTCGACGGCCTCTTCCCGACTCGCGGCCTTCTCCAAGCGGTGGATGATGTTGTTCAAGTTTGCCGCTTTCTTTTTCCTCAAGGAGCTGTCTCGCGTGTTCCTGGAGCTCGCCGCCTCAGAGAAGCCGAACAGGCTCTGAAGAGAGTTGGCTTTCTGCGAGCCTGTGGCCGGTGTCGAGCTCGTACTTGGCACACTGGAGATTTTCTCTGAACTTTCTTTTGACTTGTAGGAGCTCTCCCCTGTAAGGACTGAGGTGGAGGCAGCTGAGGTAGAGGCATCCCCTTCCGTGGCAGAGTTTGGCAGTGTCTCCAGAGCTTCTCCCGGGCGCTGCGATGCCGGTGGGGAGCTCTGGCGTGGTGCTCTGAGCCTGCCCTCGTCATCGGTGTCCTCCAGGCTCTCCGCCTGGAACGGCTCTGCTTTCTCCGAAGACCTGGCGCCTTGCAGTGCCTCTTCCCCCGCTTCGAAAGCCGACTCTGCTGGCCCTCCCTGAGACTTTGTGGTTGCATTGCTGTACTCATCCGCCTCTGGGCCACTCGGCTTTCCTTCAGGTGGGCCTTCTGCGTCCACGCCATCGCAGCTGTCTCCCTCGGAGCTGTGAGCGGCCCTGCTGCTTCTGGCAGAAGGAGAGTCGCTCGACCCAGCCTGGCTCTGGCTCCCGGCTTGGATCTCCTCGATGAACAGCTCCCGGCGGATGCGAGACCTAGGAGAGAGGGGAGAGGGATAGTGAGTTTGCCAGCGGCTGCTCGGAGCCAGATACATCAGTCAAAATGCCCTTTCACCAGGCGCCATTTTGTCTCAGCTGCAGGACAGCCACACCAAGCCAGGCCAGTGGCAGGGCTCACACCCTCGAACCCAGAGGACTGACTGAAAAGGCGTCTGGAAGAACATGAAATTTTGTGAAGATGCTCTTAATTTCACTTTCCCTGGCCACACACCCGTGGCAAAGCCTGCTGTACCAGGAGGACACAGGCTGCAAACCCCAGAGCACCCTGGGGGCTCCTCTGAGGCGCCATTCCTGGCAACTTGTGCAGTGCTTTGGGTTGAGGCTAAGCCCTCGGACTCCAACCACAATTTGGTGTATTTACTGTAAATCTGACATTGTTGACAGCCCCTTCTAGTAACTACAGCAGGCATTAGAGAATAAAGTGAAAATCTAAATTTAATGGGGGTAATCAATTCATACTAAAATGATTGGTGAAAGCCAGGGACAGATCGCCCTCCCCTCTTCTTTTTCAAGTTTAAATTAAGTAACGTTCATAACTGTATGCTCAATTTTTACAGCACTGGATGTAGTTTAAAGGACAGAGATTAAAGGCTCTACAGTCTCCCATTCCTACTTAAGTCTGACATCAGGATAGGTGAAACTTTACAATAAATTGGAGGAGAAAAGGGATGATTTTAAAAATATGAAGATTATTTAAAAAAAAAATACACTCCCAGTTGATGCATAAGAAAACTAGTAAATACAAACCACTTCAGATTTCTATTAGTGATGAGCCAGAATGTGCCAACCAAAAACCAAAGGAGGAAAAAATCTGGATAAGCCCCTGGGTGTTCTCCTGGATACCAAGGAGAAACGAAGATGAAACTAAGTCTGTTGTTCTGAAACTGCCCTGGGGAAGCACAGCCTTTTGACAGGTTGTCAGTCTGTGAGCTAGTCTGACTTCTGCCTCATTTTTTGTTAAAAAAAAATCTATTTCAGAACATGAATACTGACAAGGCAAGCAGTGCATTTCAGGGGGATTAATTCACTCCACGTGTGGCTGAAATTGCCTGGTGTGCCACCTTGTCTCTTCTGTTACTTGAAGCGTGCAATAATACCCCAAACATGCTACCTTTGCCATTGAAATTGGTCCTTCCCCCCTCTTCCTTCTCTGTTTCGGAGCTCCCAATAACCTCCCCAAGTACAAAATCCCAGGGACTAAGCTAATTTCTTCTCTGTACTCCTCTGTCAGTAGGAGAGGCTGTGACCACTGTTCAAGTCCTTATTTGCAACCATGAGAGTCTGGGATGAGGCTACAGACACAGGGAAAGTCTAGCAAAACATGATCCTTCACAGTGAAAACAGCACTTCTGGTTATAGCCAGGGGGAACTGCTAAGGGTCTTGCAAATCACAATTGAAATGCTGTCCCAACGCTGATAGCTGTATGATTTTCTCCTTTTTCCCTACATGTACTACAGAAGACAGCACACAATGGAAAAAAAATAGGATAAATACAGAACAGGGTCTGAATACTGCTTTTGAAGCTGATGATATTATTGACTGACTTGAAATGCAACAGAGTATTTCAGGAGTACTTGCTGACTCCACAATTTTGAAGGATTTAGAGGGTCTGTAATTTTCCCTAGGAGAATATTATTCACCTAACAGAAGACCACAGGTGCTAACATTAATTTTCTATTACCATTAATTGCATGCATCCTGCAACATTGATTATCAGGCTCTATTTATGCCTATCATCTCCCTGCATGGCCATCAATCCAGAACATGCTGCTTCTGTTAACATTCCCCAAGTCAGAGGAGGTAAGAGCTCTGTGTTGGCATGGCATTTAAAATACCTCAGCTCCAGCAAGAGACTGAATGCTGACATGCCCACCGAGTATCTGGCCACAGAATACGGGTTCCATATCTCTGGAAATCCCTGGAATTCATACCCAGTATTTTGCTTCTGGTATCTAGTTTGGCTCCTGATTAATGCAGAAATTAAATCCCTATGGCAAAGAAGAACTGGTGTCAGCAGCTAGGAAATTCCAGAGAGCATTCCTCTCGGCAGAAGGTGCTGGCCTTGACATCGACAAATCCTGCTGGCATTCAGCACTGTAACTCAAATTATCAGGCATCTCCTGGGATACATGTTGAAGTTCCCTGTACAAGCCTTCATACAACATCTAAACATGCACAGTGCTACAGTTAATTAAAAATAAAAAATCCAGGGTAGAAGCAATGAAATTTAGGATCCAAGAGCGCTCAGATTACAATCCAAGAAAGTCTGGTTGAATTCCTGATGCTTCTGTAGTGTCACCTCTGTGACCTTACTGTGTCTATGGTCAGTTTCCACTTGAGTGGGATACAAATCCCTTCCTCCTCTCTTTTGCACCATTCTTAAGACAACAGAGCCTCAGATTCCAATGTGTCCTGTATGTGCTTCACTAACGCAGAGTAAGGTATATTTATTTTTATGTTCTGAGAGCTATGTGACTGGTATGGATGCAAAGCCACAGACGTGGGAGACATTTGCAGATATGTCAAAATCCTTTAAACCTTTTTATGTTCTGAAGTGAATTATTTCTGTGCCTGCTGAGGATTTTTTTTTTAAAGTTTCTTTTGCTGCAGAAAATAAATGCTAGTGCTGCCTTTGCATCTGGTGGATATAGAGGTAGATTCTGCTGTAGCAACCACCTTTGGAAAGCAAGGTTTGGGCTGAATCCCAAAGGAAAAGCATCACTGCATCAGGGGTTCCCAAGAGACAGGCAGACATACTTCTGTACCCTGCCTTACCTGGGGTTACCTTAAAGAAAAAGTTATATTAAAGAATAACTGGTTAGTCTGAGAAGTGGAACCGCTTCACCATGAAGACTCTTCAGTTTGGAAAAGAAATGGCTGAGGGAGAGTATAAAAGAGATAAATAAAGTTAAGTGTGTCCTGGAAAAGATGAAGAGGGGAAAGACTACCCATTCATTTCCTACAACACATGAGCTGCAGAACAGCCAGGCCCTGTTCCCCTAATGGAACATCTAACTTGTACCTCTTCTACAATGTCCTGCAAATCACTTAAGAGTATTTCATGCATGAAAGCTAAGAAAATTATTGTTGTACAGAGGAAAAGAACAGGCATGTGGTTTGATTTTTCAGTGGTGGCAACTGCTCAGAGCACCCAGGGCTCCAAACAGGCTCAGGGCATCTCTTTAAAGTCCTCAGACCCAGCAACACATCTGGGAGCAGGTCCCGATCACTCAGTGCTGTGAGACTCGTGGTACCCACCAGCCTACAGCACCTTGTTTATACATTTTTTATTTTGTATACAACTGTCAGCACCTAGTCTACTTTAGTGTATAGCTTGGTGTGGCTAAACACGCTGATCAATCATGACTTGTCACGCTCGCTCGCAACACGCCTAAACAGGAGATCTCATGATAATGAGGAAGATGACACATGCCACCAGTGCTCCCGCGCTCGTCTGCGTAAGTGAGAACAGCACATTTTGCTGTCAGGCCGAGGGGAACATATTTTCATAGGCATTCCTCCAACTTGTGTATAATTGCCTAGAAGTGGGAATTGGAAGGGGCGCCTGCATTTGGAGAACTCTGAGCAGTGAAAGACGCTGCATCTGTAGCACATTCAAGTCAATGAAATTCAGTGTCAATATGATTACTTGTTGGATTATAATTTTAAAATTTTATGTTTATTATAAACATTATTTAACTATTGTGCATAATATTTCTGAGCTATCTCATTAAACTGCACTGCTTCTAGTTCAGCAGCTTCCCTGTTAAAAGCTGAGAAGGGCCAAAGTGGAAAATACCCTCTAAATGTTAGCAGCTTCTAAAAACAAACAAGTTTAACGAACTGGACTAATTAGGAACATTACTGGCTCCGAGTGAAGGAGCAGAACAGTATTAAATCTGGTATCTTAACTGTACCTGTTCAATATTCATTAGCACAAATTTCTGGGAGAAAAGTCTGTTGCACTAATTAAGATTCCCAATCCCAAGCACAGTTGATAACATGTTTATTCAAATCCTTATAGTTTTTATATGCTATTCCAACATTTGTTTCTCTTTATTGGTGTCTCTAGGCCAAAAACCTACTTCAATGGTTCCAATGCAGAGGAGGTTCCCTCTAATACGAGGCACCAAACAGACCAACATCTTATTTCATTTCAGCAGGACTCAATGATTTAATCACAACAATGAAATAAATCTGTGGCCATGTCTGACTTCAGGGTTATCGGTTCTCTGTCCTTCATGACTGTGCGAAGCTGCCCAGAAATACAGCACACACTGTGCCTGTTTTCAGAGCTCAGCAATTCCCAACCTGAAAGAAAATCTTTTTGCTCCTCTTTGGGGGAATTCTGATGAAAGCAGTGCACTTCTGGTGCCACCCAGCAGAGGACACTTCCAAGCACCCCCACCAAGTGACCCAGGCATAACACACACATATCTGCGTACGTATGTGTGAGTACTTGTCTGCGTGAGCGTGCATACACAAGTAAGAAAAGATCAGTCTTGCTTACTGCAGTGGGATCTATAAATATTCATTAGTGGACATCTCTAAATCCATACCCACCCCAAAAGCGAGACTTTCTATCTAAAAGCAGTGCTTACATCAATACGTGAATGTTGCTGCTCCTTGGGGATGACTTAAAATTAGTCAGGAGCATTAGCATTACCGTTAGTTAGAACCTCCCTGCTGTCAGGGCTGTTCATTCCGTACAGCTGCTCAACGCCAGTGGAAGCAGACAGTCTGCTGAAGCAGAGCAGCACCCTGCCAAAGCAAATAAAATAAATCCTTTATGAGTAGGGCTCCCGGGAGATCTCATACCTGTAATTGTGGAACCAGTTGATCACGGTGCTGGTTTTCAAGTTGAGCTGCGTAGCGAGTTCCTCAATGGTTTTTGGTGATGGGTATGGCTTTTGCTGGTAGGCTCGTTTCAGAGCTTCCTTCTCTTCTGGTGCCAGCACCACCCGGGGCTTCTTCAGCTGGTGCTGTGGCTGTGGGCTGGCTCCCTGGCTGTAGTCTATTCCAGCGGATGAGGACTCACAAGACTGACTGTCGCTAACAGAGCTGTGTCGCCGTTTCATGTAGGCTGAAAGAGAAGTGCATCGGATCAGCCCCGGCTGAATACAGATGTAAAATCAATGAGTATACGAGCTGTGGAATACACGTGAAGCTGACAGGTTGTAGATGCACGGATGGGCTACTCGGGAAGAACAGAACAGAAAAGGCATCCTCAGAGATCAGAGGAAAACAACCGTGGGGAGGATGCAAGAGGTAGGAAAAGAAGAAGGAAGGGGAAGAAAAAGAGGGTAAATCGACTGGAAAACTGCCGGAGTTTTCTGCTTTTTCAATGAACGTGGGACATGAACAACAGGGTTCAGCTGTCATGACTTATTTCAGATTCGCTCTTTCAAGAGCAGCGCACTTCCACATAAGCACCTGATCAGGACAGTTGCACTTCATTTCAACGTAAATGGTTTCAGCTGTTAAACACTTCAGGTTATTCAGGGCTCTGAATTAAAAATATGACCATGGAAGCTGAAGGCAGCCGCAGCCATGTCTCTGCCACACGATGGCGCCCGGAGCCCGGAGATTCCCGCAATGGGTTGAACGACCCATCAGGCGTTTGCTGCTTTCTCCTACAGAGCTTTGCTATAGCCGTGACAGGTTATGAAAGAAAAACAGCTCACAGCATCCCCCTGCCCTACACGAGGCTCTTTCAAAACGCATACACTTTTAAGAACGCTCTTGCTGCACTGATGGAGCTCGGGGAGGCTGATGGCAGAAGCCTGTGACACCACTAACTCTCCTCCCTGATGGGGACTGAATTATCCTGGCAAATCTGCAAGGAAAGAGTCCCAGTAAACACTGTCACTGCCTTGGATTGATTTACACCGGGCAAAGAGAGGTGGGATTTACTGCACCTGGCAGTATTATGCATGAGGATTGCTAATGAGGGGGCTGAAAACAGCAAATATAGATGAATCTTGTCAATAAAATATTTAATGGCCTGTTAAATACCTTCTAGATATTTAAGAGTTTAGGTATTCAAGAGCTGCAATTTGATAACCTCGGCTATTAAGTTTCAAATTACACCAGCCTGACATCAATCCAGCAGGCACTAAATCTCCAGTCAGAGCCAGGGACCAATGTTAAACACCTCCAACTGGTCAGCAACCTAATTCTTCAAAAAATAAACATGTCTCCCCACAGCTCTGCTCTGCCTTCAGGCTGAGGGTGCGCAACAAATAAAAACTCAATGCCATCGAACAAACCGAACTGTTGGAAACCTTTCTCACCCAAGTCAAGTTCCTCTGGCAAAGCTTCCCACAGGATTGGCTATGTTCTGTGTCTCCAGCAGGTTTCAGCATCCTGTCCTCTACACGGTGGTATGTCCAGTGGGACCTTTTACACTGTGTCTTAGTGCCTTCAAAGTGAATTCTGAACACGCTCTGTAACCTTTGGGAGTGTCTGCGTGGCCCTTATTTTGTTATTTCTGAATATGACAGATTACCTGTGGATTGCCTACTCTGTAAGACCACCAATATGGAACAGAACACAAGTTGCTCATGATCCATCACTCTGCCACGATACACAGCCCTGCATGTGTTTGAAATAAGCATAAAAAGCAAAGTTTGCTGGTGCTGCTTTTTTTTGTAAATAAACTTAGTTTAAAAAAATCACCTACTTTAAGTTGTTCCAACCAGATGTAGAACTGCAAAGTGACCACAGGTATATGAGCTATTCCAAGGCAATCTATCTGCCATATTTTTGTAGCCTTCAAGGAATAGTTACAACTGTCAACCATGGAATTAATCACTCCAGCAGAATAATCTCCCATTTATATAAGGTCTTCAATCTCAACACTCCTAAGTGTTATTTCAAACTTGCATTGCCATCTGAGCTATACACAAGGTTCCCTTGTCTCTGATAGCTCAACCAAGGGGACAGAAAGACAGCACCTATCACTTCAGCAACGTGCAGCGGCATAAAGGAGGCCATGAGACAAAAGAGAACTTTGCATGGAAGATGTAAAAGGTGTTTAGGCTATCTCTAACTGGGGTGTCTGGAATTCGGTCAGGCGACTGAGTTATCACAAGACACTCACGCATCAGATGCTCCGAATCCCATCCTTCTCTGAACCCACAGGATAGCATTTCTGGCAGGTCAGAGCTCCCGTCCCTAGACTCCCACAGACAGCATGGAGCTGTGATAGCTTGGGAAGATGTCATGCCCCAATGCCTACCTCTGCTTTTGTACCCTCACACTGGGATCACAAAAGGTGCAGCGGCTTATTTGGGTCCCTCTCATGTGAATGGAACAGCTTATAGAAATGCACATATTTCCTGAAGAGGAAAATAAAGCGGCTGTCCTGCTGCTCTGCCACAGCAGATTGCGTTATGCAGGGCAAGAGACTTTCAGAACAAACCTCCATCGGGCCAAAGGCACAGTCCTGGCGTTTCGCCATGTGTGGAACTAGCACCTAAGCTTCAGCTTTAATGGTGCTCTCTGGAAACTTCAGATGACATTTATAAAAGCTTTTCCTTTTTAATTCTTATTTTAAACATATGTGCTGCGTGTAGACAACATAAGGAGATCATTCAGCACGTGTGCAGTGACGGCAAGGCTCAACCTGGAATCCAAGTCGCAAACACACTTGATTTTTGGGGAAGCTAGAATTTTGTCTCTGATCTTTCTATACTTCTCAGGAGACCTATAAAAATAATCCAAGCCCAAATGTAATTTGGACAAGGATCTGGATCTGGATCTGAGAGCAACTTGTCATGGCCAGCTCTATGCACTGAGTTTTATGGCCTTTATTCCCTTTCTGTTGTCAACCCAGCATCCCCGCATCCCTCTGGGATGACTCCCCAGCATGTGCTCAGCTCTAGGCGCAGCAGACACTATTGCAGAACTAGTGGCTGCCCACTGAGGTAAAACAGAGCCGCTTTTAATATCATTTTTATCTTATGCGGTATTGAACAAGATTATTAAAAAGCGAAATAATGGGGAAATAAAGGGAATTAAATTTTCTCTTGACAGCAGGCTTCAGTACTGTTCAGTGAGGAGTGCGACGTTACCAGCAGCACACACACGGGGAGGTTACAAGAGAGAGGAATGAACTCTTCCAAGGCAGGCAAGGTGGTGCAGAGTGTCTCAGCCTAGTGAGCATGAAGCCCCGGCTCCCTCCAAAGAGGTTTGTTAATGTGCATTGCAAATTTTCAGAACCTCTTAAAATGGACATTTATAGCAGCAACTTCAGACTGGCAGAACAGAAAAGAAAAAAAGATATACGCAGCTCACCTTTATCATAATTATTAATTTACTCCCTTAATAAAATGTGGCAGAGAAATAATTGATAATAATGTTTCGCTGGCAGCAGATACTGTTGCATTGTTCCTTAACTGACATTAGCTGAAGGGAAAGTTAAATTCTTAATGTGGCTCTAGAGCAATTTAAAAGGTTAAGTCACAGGATCCTTACCCACATGGAAGGATTCTGCAGAAAATACAGGGCTGAATTCACTTTAGAGTGCTGTGCTATGAGGACAGCACTTACACAGTTCAGGAGCTCGGCACAGAGTCTTGATGATTTATAGCCTTATCTCTATTCAGGTGCCATCTATAGAGCATATGTATTGCACAGGGTTTGATAAGAATCCAGTTTAGAAAATAGTTTTGAAAGGATATTGTCAGTACTACTTTTAAATTATTTTTATTTTATTTTCCTGCATTATGGACGATATTCTCTTTGAGGCTATAAAAATCCAGCTAGTTGACAATTTTATTTCTGCCATGTATCTAATACAGCAAGAAACCACCATGGCTCCCTTTGGTTTACAGTCCTAAGTGGGAAACCCAAGTGGATTTTACTCCCAACGGAAGATCATACACAATTTGTAATAAGATACTGCACTGCATTATATGATGCTGGTTACTCTGACAAGGATTGGAATTTCTCGTTAAAAGCATGCAAGACCACAATTTTCCCAGAAGCTCCCTCACTGCAATTTTTAATATAATCACAAAGTTCTTGATCAAATGTGTTAATGCTTTCAGGACATCAGTCAGCAGCAGTGCTTTCAGCACACACGATTAATGCTGTCTGTACTAATATCATTAAGGGATAGCTCGAGAGATGTATATATCATTAATTAGTTAACTGCTGATAATGGCAGCCTATGAGTCTCTCTTGTAAAATCACACGAACATACTAAAACCAGAGCTCTGAAAAAACACTGTTTTTTAGTAATGAATTTAAAATGTAGAAGGAGGGATAAATTTTCAGGCTGTGTTTCCCACTAAGATACCCAACAACTTCCATCTCTCACAGGTACATGCTCCTGACCTAGCTGTTTTATGCAAGTGTGTATTAACAGAGTCACCTTCCTCTGGCCCTATAAAGGCTACAGACTTAATTATTCTCAAATACCCGTTTATAAAGACTGCATTTTTCTTCTCTCCCAGTGACCATCAGTGCAGGACTGGCAAGAAGCTCTCTCAGGAATCAATGCACAGTTCTTCCAGCCCAACATCTGTGACCAGCTGCAGCACTATTAACTAATAACCCAAAGCCAGCTCCCAAACTCACATTTCTCATTTGGTAAGGCAAGTTATCAGTGATACACCAGGGCCTCGGTAATTAATCTATAGGAGAATATAGCAATGTTTTCATGACAGCTGGTGAATATTCAGGCTTTGGGGATGGTTTTTTGTTTGGCTTTTTTTGGGATGTATCTGCCTGAGCTAGCATCAAATAAAGCTGAGAAAAAGCTGTCACGAAGTCCTTTCGCATAACCTTCATAATACCAGATCAATGCTGCCTCTACGCTATTTATGGAGAATTATAAGACAGGGTCATCTCTGAAATAAGGGAAAACATGAGTCAGCAGTCTGCTCCAAGTTACCTTTTTTCTCCATTCGCTTCATATCCATCAGCTTCTCCACGTTGTTGGGATCGTTCAGCCACAGCTGCATGCGGACAAAGGGTTCCCGTCCCTTCAAACTCAGCTTGTGCCAGGGCTTCGGGCGAGCCAGAAGGTCTGAGACAGAGCCTTGTGTTAGCCCTAGGATTGTCTCCCCAAACAAACGCTGACCTAATACGAAATTGAAAATCGCATGAATTCATTCAGCTAAGAGACAAGGCTAACTAAAAAGACAAACACACATCTACGAGATCATTCGTCAATTATTCTTACTTTAGAATTGCTTGAAAACCCGAAAGAAAGATTTAGAAGAAGAAAAACTCCCTTCCTCCCCCCGCCCCCAAGCGTAAATAGTGAGTTTTAGTTTAATCCTTAGGATCTGACTGCGGCAGAGAGGGGAGCTCAACACCTTGGGGGACCAGGACAGTGAAACAGTGTGCAAGAAATAAAATGAATGCGATAAAAATGAACTGAGCTAAGCAGGCAACTAGTGAGAGTGGTGAGGGTCCTTAGCTCTTATGCAGGAAGGGAGTACAACAACCTCGTTCCAACAGGACAATCCAAACACTGCAGCCACCAATGAACCAAGAGCAACGCAACCCCCCGTTCATTCAGCAATGGTCATACAGGTGTCCTCAAAGACTGGCGTGCGTGTTTTCTGGGGTGTACTCTCTGTGGTGCTCTAGCTGCATTTTACCAACTGCAGATAACCACATTTTATGATGTAACAGCTTTCCCAGGTTTGTTATAGTCTCTACAGTACTTCTAATTAAGAAAGCTTTAGTTCTCTTTCAAAATCATGTAGCAGGGCAGAAACTGCATCTGCTTTCCAATGCACCCACTGCTCCGTGCATTAGCAACACTGGTTTTACATGGTTAAGACCTAACTTAGCCAGAACTGCGAAAAAATGCCTGTGTAGCTCAAGCCCAACCACACAACTGGTTTCCTAAACCCCTTCACTTCAGCATTCTCCCTAAGCTAAACAGCCCTGATCTGCAACAGCTTTTGTTACAGGACGGAGCCTGAAGTCATCGGAGTCACTGCTGGTGATTTCTGAAGCGCAGCTATCATGTATTTTCAAGGTAACCCCAAGATACTTCCATACTGACCAAGGTCAGGCCTCAGGGTCTTGTGCCTGATCCCTCACTTTTAAATGCCCTCAGGAACACAATGCAGAGTATTTTCCCTTTGCTTTCTAGCAATGCCAGCAGCCTTAGCCAGTGGCAGTGAGCAAATCCCTGAGGGACAATGCAGATGTGTCTACAGCTCCGCAGGACATGACTGCACTTGCAAAAGCACCATCAGCTCTTGCCTTCACAGCCTCACCTGATCCTCACACAAACAGGTCATGGAAAATATCTGCTCTACAGAACCATCCCCTGAGCTTAACTCCATGAATCTCCTCCTCCTCTTGAAACACATGCCAAGATTTTTTGCCCTGGAGATATTTTTGTGCCTGCATGGGAAGAAGAGGTAATGTGGGGCCAGTCAGAAGCTGCTGAAGGTCCCATCCAGCTGCATGGGGCAGGATGTTCTGCAAAGCTTTTGGAGGAAGCAGCTGAGATAGTGAAAAGCAGAAAGAGGAAACCAGGACCAGGCTAACAAGACAGAGTCTGCTAATGAGCTCTAAAACTAACCCTGAAAATGGTTCTTACAGACTGAACAGAAACCTAAACTCTAAATTTGCTTAAGTAATAAATTGTATTGGGAAAATCAGACAGTGTAAGTCATTCAGGGGCAATTTTAGATCGTGTGTATTGCAGAGCAAACCTACTCCCTGTCTGTATTACAAACATCAGTAAGGCCTCATCCATTTACCTCTAAACCTGCCAGCTACTAGCAAGATAAGACAGCTACTTCAAAAATCTCTTATCTGCCTTTGTACATAACTTTCCTCTCCCATCCCCACAGTTTCTGACCCAGGCTGTGGTGCCATCAGCTCTTCTCCCATCGGCTGGGAGAGCTCCAGCTCCCGGTGAGAGCTGTGCGCTGCCCGAGCGGCCACACGGGAAATCGGAGCAGGGAACTGGTCCGAGTCAAACCAACCAACCAGGACTAACAAGACCCCTTTTGACTCACACCAACCAGCCCGGTTTATCGTGTGGCCACATGAACAGGGAACCCTGCACAAATCTGCAAAAGGGTCAGGAACGTCTGCCCAGGTCAGGCAGCAATGCTGCTAAAGGAAATCAACTTCAAACTACAGCCTAAACATTAGAAACGCAAAGGAGGAAGAAGGTAACATCACGTTCTCTGGGTGTTAAGAACAAAGCTAAGATGTTTGTGTCATTTATTTTGGACATGGCTGGACAGGGTAACTCCCAAGTTAATGGGGAATGTGTTAGAAATCACTCTCAGGAGGTAGCGGGTGTATCACGCTCCATCTTCATCAGAGCTCTATTAAAAACTGGAATATTTCTAAGCACAGGTTTCCTAAAACTCCTGCTAATTTCCCCATCTTTTTCCCTAACACCCTTCAGGCCCGTTCCCACTGGTGCAGCTCCTCATGGACAAAACTTTCTCTACAAGATGCTGGTTTCATGGCTAGTCCCGTCCCTTTCTGCGACACCCCCACTGCAATCCTTCAACAGCTCACTGCATTCGCTTCCCCCTCCAAGTTACAAGTTGCCTGGCAGGGAATCACTGATAATACTGTGACATTGGGGTCAGGCAATACCAGCAACATGTCAGCGTTAATGCTGCCAGCATTTGCTATAAGGGTGACTGCTGAATGCCTGCTACAAGGCATGGGAGACCCGCCAAACACATTTTGAATGGTTTTGCACAACCGTGGTCTTTACTGGCTGATGATATTGGAACAACTGAGCCACCAGCAGTTGCCTAAGGCAGGTTCACAAGGCCCTGTGGCCTAAGACAGAGAAACCTGTGCACCAAGTCAATCTGGTGCACTAGCACACTGAGGGCGCAAAAGGAGACATTGAAACTGGTTCCACACCTAATGCAGAGTTTGGGGCACATTTCCTGGCTCTTCTGCTGCTTTTTAGGCTTGTCAGCCACACTGTAGGAAAACAAAAATCATGGGAAATAAAAAAGACTAAGTAAAAATGGCATCAAAGCAAATGTAAACAAAAATACTTTTTCAAACCTCTCTGGAACACCAGAGCAGGTACAGCACTCAACAGCATTTTGCCCAAAAACCAGGGGCTTGAACCTGTAGACCCTTATTGTGACTGTGGCTTTATCTCTACCATTATGTCCACAATCTGCCCATGCCAATGCACATAAGCAAGTAATTCTGATGGGTTCAGTGGACACACTATCATGCAGGGTATGTCCAGGATCAGGACCATTTTCTATTCTTCCCCATATCATGTTAAATGAGCCCGTACAACCTCCCCCACCCCAGTATTTTTCCCCTTTAAAAAAACCCCAAAAAAAGGCTTCCTTGCATACTAAAATAAAGGAATTTTTACTTATACAGTTGTAATGCTCAGAGGATGGAGTTCTTCTCACCTAAGTATCATTTGCAGTGTACATCTAAACTTAGCTTTTTAGTCCCATCTGTAATGAATGGAGAGAAACTGGTACTTCTGGAGAGTGATTCATCCCAACCGCCTCAGACATCTCTTTTGAATGCCTGAATGCCATGAGATGAATCCCATGCTAATAAGCCCCAGAAGCACGTGCAGGTAACACCAGGGCAGCCTTACTGCCTTCCCACCAGAGACTTCAAAGGACTCCTAAAGGTTTCCCAAGGCCTTGTGAGGGAAGAAAGTAAATGCGTATGAAGAACTAGTGATTTACAGGTACAGTGGCAATATTAAGTGTGGGTTTACAGAACCATAGTGTTCTGTAGACTGATTTGAGTTGGAGGGACCTCAGAGCCCACCCAGTGCCATCCCCTGCCACAGGCAGGGACACCCTTCACTAGCCCAGGGTGCCCAAAGCCCCATCCAGCCTGACCTCGAACCCTGCCAGGGATCCAGGGGCAGCCTCAGCTTCTCTGGGAAGTTTCCCATACTCTGATCAGGTTACTCCCTTTGACTGTTCCAAATGTAGAGCTACATCACTACACTTAATGTGACACCCAGAAACCCATCTGTAAGTCAAAGCAGCCTTAGGTTTGCACATCTCTAAGCCAAGTAACTGAATGGCCTCACACACTTAGGATAGGTTCATCTAGATCTCAACTGAGTCTGAAACTGCCCTCCTACTCCTACATGTACACTATGCTTCTGCGTGATGCGCTTCCTGCTCCACTCACACTGGACTCCTCTACATCACCTACGCCTAAAATACTGGGGCCTTGAATCTATAAGCACGGGGAAAACAGCATTTCTTGGGGGAGATCTCACTGCCTTTGGGGGCTGGGGCTTTTGACAGCCTGCTGGACTGTATTTAGGGAGGTGGGAGCAGTATCTGGCTGGTGAGCCAGGAGCAAAGCTTAAGAAGAGCAAGGGTATGATGATACTTTAAGTAGAGTGTGACAACCTGAAAGGATTTTTCTACCAGTTTTAAAAAAAAGACAAATCTTTTTAACAGGTTAAAGCTTAGGCCAGAGACAAAGCCAAGTGTTCTTGTAAACATCTACTCAAGTATAGCTTAAAAATAAAAGCATGAACACTTTCATTTCCTTTTGGCCAAGATCTGAGAGTAAAGCGATTTACCAAGGTTGTTGTCCGTTAGCACTTCTTTGACCCTCTTCGTAATGCCATACGTGTCCAGCTCAGGGGACATGGCCACCAGTTCTTGGATGCTGAGCGCCGAGTGGCCCGACAGCGGCACAGGTGTGGTAGACTGGGATTCAGAAGCAGACGGCTCACTAGATTCTTGGGATTTGCCATCCTTACTTGTCTCTATAGCAGGACAGGGTTGCTGTACCAATTCAGTCAGGCTTTTCACTGACTCACTGGAGCTCATGGGAGATTCAGGAGCGGGACTGCAACTGGCAGAAGTCTTTGGAGTGCTTTCTGTAATTAAAAAAAGAAAAAAGTCCCCACTTTAGCATAATTGTAATGTTTTGATTGCAGGATATTTAACTTTCCTTCTCATTTATATTCTACCTACTTAAAGAAATGCCTAAGTATGCAAAATGCTACTTGTTATGACTTGGGTACTAAAAAGCCTCTTTTTAAAAACAGAATAATTTTCTAATTTTATCTTGACTCATCTCTGCTTTCTTATAAAGACAAGATGTACAAATACAAATAAAAATCAAGAAAGAATGAAATGCAACAGTCTGTAAGGCAGCAAGAAATTTCCTTGGGTCAGGAAATCTCATAGTTTTGCTTTCCACCACGGTTTTGTATAAGGATGCTTTTAAGCCCACCCTTACAGACTGGTACAGACTCGTAAGGAACTTCACCACTGTTCCGTGGTGTCGACGAGAGATTTTCTACAACCGATACAACCTTCTATCTTGAGAGCGTTACTGATTTCATTCTGTTTCTTATCACTTGCATCACGTTTTTTTGCACTTCTCTTTTCCCAGAAATAACTTAACAAGATTAAAATAGAGTTTATAATTATGTTGTATTAATTAATGTGTTTGAGAACCCAGCATAAAGATAGCTAGCGGATCCGGAGACAACCAAGACTGTTATTGTGACACTCTGTTTAACAGAAAGCTTTCTGAATCCGGTAATAGGTTCTGTACAAAATGTTGTTTTCCCCTGATAAATTAATATTTATCTCTAGTGGAATGTACCAACTGAGCTTATGCAGAAAATCCAGACATCTAGGGATACAGTCTAAATATTTTTTCAAGCAACAACATGTAGACAATGTGGTTTAGAAGAATGAGTGCCTCCAAAAGATAAAGAGCACCTTGGATTTCTCCCTTCACAGCTCCTTCCCATTTCTGTGGGACTGCTGCCTCAAATCGCATCGCTCGACGTGATGAATCGCATGTATCTCAGGTTCATACAGCAGTGAGTTTGGAGATCTCAGGAGGAAGCTCGCTCTTGATTTTACAAGGATGAGGCCAGTCTACATCAAAACCTTCATCCCTCTGAGAGAATTGCCTTTTCCTGAGCACTGCAACAGCACCCTGAGAGCGGGTCACTCCGCAGCACCAGGTCCTGCCGCTACCACTGTGATGGCTAATAGCAAATTTCACTATTTTTCAAGGTTTTGTTCGAGTTATCCAGAGTACTGTGAAATCATTCCAGAGCACGCAGCGTGCGTGGCACAGAAACATTTCCTACATAAAGTGCTACATAAACAGAAGTGGGGGTCCAACGGAGAAGGGTGCACAGCAGAACTATGGTGTTCAAGGTAACAGAAGCTTTCATGATGCTGCATATCTGAGCGGTTCCCTGGCACACTTACAAAGTTGCTCTCTCAAACCAAGCAGCTGGACTTTTCCCTTAGTGTTCTATGAAAGACGCAGAAGAGGCAGACATAAAAGGAAAGCAAGGTGCATATAAATCTTTAAGGCAATGGGGATCCTACAAATCTTCCCTCTTCTCTCTGCTCACTCTGGGTCATCATACAACTGAATATAAAACCCAGCAAATGTTATTTTTGTATCAGGAGCAGCAAAGGAATTGTACTGTAAATTTGCCCTGATTCACCCATGCGAGGGACCAATTTGGCAGATCATCCATCTTGTTCACTGTACACTGTCAGGGATGGCATGAATTCCCTACATGATAAACAGATTTCTTCTCAGGTCTGTGTCCTTTAACCCACAGCAAGGTCAAAATTACGGCTGCCTAGCTAATAAACTGCACGGCACTCGTTTCGAGTTCCCTCTAATTTTGTCCCTTGTGCCAGCTTATACAAATCTTCCTGAATAACTAGAGCAGCTGCAAATTTCCTATACAATTCCTCATCCGTGCACCGCAATCCACACGCACACACGAAGAGCAGGCAAGAAAAAACCCAAAACAACAAAACCCACCCAACCGCACAGGACTAAACAAAAGCATTTCCCAGTGCTTCCTGCGCCCTCTCCTTTCCCTGCCCAGCCTAATTATGTAAACAACAGAGGTAATCTATATTATCATCTATCACTGAAGTGCTCTATGTTGCTCACATATTAGCTGATTTATTTTTTATATCACAGATCAAGGAGCTTACTTGAATTTCATTTTTAAGACCAATCTGCTGCTTATTTACTCAAAAAGGTAGATTATCTGAATCTAATTTTGGAAGGCAGCACAGATGACAAACTGGGTGTTTTTTACACCACCCCCCCCAACAAAAGGCAAGTGTATAGTGACTTCTGATGAGGTGTTATGCACATATACTACAAATAACTCAGAATATGTTCCACATTCATTTTTAGCACTTTTCCCTTATGGAAAAACATTTTCAAGACCACATAAATATTTGAAGAAAAGAGCCATTATTTGGAAAAGTCAATTCAATAATCAAATAACGCAAACATTTCCTGTTAATCTACTTAAAAAATTAAATAGACATTTAGAGTACAAGTGACTGCTGACAGAACAAAGGGGAAAATTGAATGTATTCACTATTACAGATTTAACTGTCAATCCACAGCCATTCCACATGTTTTATGAAATAATTTGTCTGTATTCATTTCTCTCAAGTTCCTCACAGGACAAAGAAAGGAAATTCAGGACATCTGAAAAATACGTATTAAGATTTCAAGAGTGGCAACTGAACATTTCCAAAGGAAAAATAAGAAATAAGCTTTCAATGTATCAAAAATGGGTTCTGCTTTCTGAAGCCCAGGTTTTCACTGGACAACAGCAATATCTTAAGAGAGATCCCTTCCTTACGAGTGCACAACTGATGGTCACTGAAAGTTTACAGGTTTGGTTTTTAGGGGGGAAGAACCTTGTTTGGTCAGTATGAGTGTAAAAGCACTCAGGCTGCAGGTACCCCATCACACACAACCTGCAACCCCCCAGCCACCATGGATGGATGAAGCTATTCTAATAAATTCCAGGCAGACTTTGCTATACCCACGGGGTGTTGCATTGTGCTTTCCAACAGCCTCTATCCAGTCAAAAACCTGAAGAAACCCCCCAGAAGCTTCAAAAATAAGGTGCTAAGAAGCAAAGAGCTGGAGAGATGAAGGACATCACCAGTGATGAGGTCACTGCAGAACTCAGGAACTGGTTAAATCTCAAGTAGCCAGAGAAGTGAGCTGTGCCCTGCACTTTGTATGGGATGGGACAAACAGCATCTCCCCAAACTAGCTTGGTGGAGAGATGGTGTCTCTCATGTCCTCAGCACATGATGAAGATACACCAGTTTAACGTGACAGCTTTAAGTGAACAGGAAACTGTTGACAAACATCATTAAAGACTCAAATATACTGGAATGCATGTAAATAAAATATGTGATCCAAATCTTCTAAAGCTGCACGAGTAACCGAGTCCTGAATGGACAAAGGCTCTATCCTGCAATTCTGTATTACTCATCCAGGATATAAATCCTCAGGGACAGGGAAGTTAGGCACTTCCAACCGCTTTTTACACAGCACATTCAAATATGCAGCACAGAAAATAACACTCAGAGGCAAATCAAGTACCAGGAAGCGATGTCTGCACACGAGGACCAGCAATTGGTAATATCTGGACATGCAATGGGCTGCTGCTCATGGCTAAAACCTGAAGACAATCGAAACCCCAACACTGGCCAGTTCACAGCTGATGAAAACAGCTAAGAGCACTATGGCCGTACAAGGAAGGTGAAGGCAAACATGTCTTCATAAAGACACATCTGGTGGGTTTGTGAATGCAAGTGCCGTACTCGGGACTGCATCACTCCCAGCAGAACACCTGGTCCTTATCCTTAAGGCAGGAAATTCCTTGGGTTTGGTTTTTCCTACTACAATACTAGAGGGAGATGCATAATCTAACACAAAGGTATAAACGAATGGAAACAAGTTCAACACTATAAAAACACCCTGTTTTCTTTTCAAATACTATCTTCCCAATATAAAATTGCTCCTTGAATCTTACTGCAACAAAACCCCACACCAGTTTGCCCAGTAGTTACCAGTTGAGAAATGAAACAAACTTTCCAAACAATTTAGGACAGAAGGCTAGGGTCTGTCTGAGTGTTCTACAAAACTGGTTGAGAACCACAACAAGTTGACCTTCCCATAATCACATGGACACAGAAAATCTTTTGTGGTCTTGCATTCCTCAGCACAATGGATAAAGCCAGATGATGCTCTGGTCCCATCCATCCTCTACACCTTCCCCACAGCTTCTATCATGATAGCGCTTTGGAAAATGTGAGGAAGTCTGAAAACAGTAGGCCCCATCCTGCAGCACTCCTGGGCATCACCTGCTCACCTGCACAAGCTCAGCAGAGACATCTAATTACACTGCCAAACTGCAGGGCACTGGTTGAGAAGGACCATGTGTGCGATGTACAGGAACTCTTCTGACCACGGGAAGCTATCGAACATGGCCCTTCATACAAAAGCAGTGGTTTACTTCAGACCCTCTGCATGCTTCAGCAGGATGCTCCTCATGATGCTCAGCACACCTCAGATGCAAAGATGTGCAAGTGATGTCTGCTACAACCCCCCTCCAGAAGATCACAGACGTCTATATGACCTGACACCAGTCCCGGATGTACCCGCCTCAACACAGGTATCGAGATGACGCAGCAGTGTTGAGACATGGATACAGTTTCACAAGTCCCAGAGGCACCACACTGGGCAGGTTCCTCCAGTGGAACCTCCTGCACACATCTTGAGAGCTGCAGCTTTGCTGCTTCTGCTCAGACCCTGCCTCAGCTCCCACAGCCATGGCACCAAACTGACTCTAACCCTGCCTGGAAATCAAATTTCAGGGCCAAGACTTGAAAAAGAGCACTTGAATTCACAAGCATAAAACACAAGCTGGACATGCTGAGCCTCTCATCCCAGCATCCTCACCTGCCTGCAAACAGCACTCTGTACTTCTGGAACTGGATGTGTTCCTGTGTGCTTTAGTCTGGGTGATCCTGCTCTGGCAGGGGTTGGACTAGACGAGCTTTCGAGGTGCCTTCCAACTCCTGACGTTGTGTGATTCTGGGATTCCATTACTTCTCCAGCTCGGGAACCACTGGGAGAATAAACTGCCCAACCTTTGCTGTTAATACAAGCTTAGCTAATAAGCTGCACAAGGACTCGTGGGGAAGGAGGTACAGAACACAGAGAAGATGGGGAAGACCATGCAAAACACAGAAGGTATTCAGGGGCCTCTAAAAGGATTATGAAAAAATATTATATTCTAAAGACAGCAGGCAGACAACAGCTGCCTTAACTTTCAGAGCAAAGTGGATTGAAAAAGCAGATCCACTATAATTTTCAGAGACAAATCTCTGTAGTTTATCTGATCCACTATTTAAATTTCAATACACAGTCCTCTATCTGCAGTAATAATAACCTAAATTCCATTTAGTGTTCATTTGAGCAGTCAGGATAAAGTCATTTCTTATTATCTCCCCACTGTGTAAAAAACAGCTTGAAGGTAGGAAGTCAGCAAGCATTTTCACCAAAAAGTAATTATTGTAAGTGACATTTTTACTGCTGGCATGCCATAAGGCGAACTGCGCATTTGGAAGGACAAGTTGCTAAAACAAAATGACAGGGAACTCTGTGACATTCCGACAAGAACCCAAACATGATTTAACTGGCACTTGGTTTGATGCACCACTTTTCAGGATGGCCAAAGCTTGGGCTGCGGGTCTGTGCCAAACTGCTCGAAGTTCCTCATGGAGGAAGAGCGAGCAACCGCTGTGGCCTGCGCCGGGAGAGCGGGGAGGCAGCGAAGCATCATCCCCTACTCTGCTCACTCCCTTTACGGCAAATTAGCAGGGAAGATGAAAGCAGACAAATGTGGACAGGAGATTTCTCAGCAGCCTCTTAAAAGAGCATTTGGTACTTCAGGGCCTGCGTTTACCTCCTCGTGCAGATGAGTTAATGGACAACAGCAGCCCTGGCAGGTTGCCTGAGATCAAAGTGTCTCAAACTGGGACTGGATTAGTTTCTGTTTCCCCCTGATGATAAGGCTGCTCACTCTGCCCACTCTATAGACCCAAACCCAGGCCACGTTGTCCCGAGAAGCAGGACCTGATCACACAGCTGATCAACGGTAACTTCCTCAGGACAACCACATTACTCTCTTTCTCAAGGCCTGGAAATTTCAGGCAGAGATTTTTTTTTTTCCCTCTCTAACCTCCTACGAGATTTTACCTTTAGCCACAGCTGCCTCACCAGGATCTTCTAAAGCACCATAACAACTCTCTAGCCGCGGTGGAGAGCGAGTTTGAACTGTGTAATAAATCTGAGCAGCACCGCAACGCATCCCTCTTCTGACTAATTAAAAGAACATCCCCGTGAAAGCTGAACGCTTTCTCACAGGTAGTGGCTTCGGTGGATGTACTTTAAGTGAGTGAACCTTGTCTACTCACGATTTGCAAATTAATGTGGCTTATGAAAATGTGATCCTCCCTACAGTTATAAACTCCCACAGCTAGATGTAGGGAGTATACAAACCTCCCTAGAGCGCACACACATAATGATGTGAAGTGTGTAGGTACAGGCAGTTAGAGCTGCAAGCTCCTGCTGTAGTTAGGATAATAGATTTCCACTACAACTGTGGAGATTTTGTTTGTTTGTTTGTCTGATGAACGTTTTAACTTTGGGGAAAATGTTATTTTGGGTTTTGGCTCAGAGGGAAATTAGATGTGGATGGGGGAGGGATCAAAAGAAAACCCCTTTAGGACAGCGTGCGGATGTAGGCACGTCTGCACCGAGAGGGGAGGAAACCAGCCCTGGCTAACTCTGAAATTACTGGGGCAGTAAGGAAAAGAAAGGTCCCCATTCCACAAATGAGTATATGTTAAATGACAGGAGCACATAAAAAAAATCTGAACGATGAAGACAAATGTTTGAAGTACTTGAAAAAAAAAATTCTTCTGATATTGCTAAAGGGTTATAAGGATTTGCTGCAATTTTATGTGGCACTTACAGCAATTACGTTAGCTTTGTGCTTTGCTTTTACCTGTGCGACCTGTCCTAGGGACCCTGCTTTGGCAGGGGGGTTGGACTCAATCTCTGGAGGTCCCTTCCAACCCTACAGTTCTGTGAATCTGTGGTATTAACAAAACGTGTTTTCAGCCACTCTAGAAACCAGGAGCTCAAGAAATCAAATGAAGTTCAGAGAATCATAGAATGTGTAAGGTTGGAAGGGACCTTTAGAGGTCATCTAGTCCAACCCCCTGCAGTGAGCAAGGACATCTTCACTAGATCAGGTCGCTCAGAGCCCCATCAAGCCTGACCTTGAATATCTGCTGGGATGGGGCCTCCACCACCTCTCTGGGAACCCGTGCCAGTGATCTACCACCCTCATACTGAAGAAATTCTAATATCCAACCTACATCTCCCCTTTTCTAGTTTAAAACCATCACTCCTTGTCCTGTCACTACATGTCCTCACAAACAGTTCTTCATCAGATTTCCTATAGGCCCTTTCAGGTACTGGAAGGCCGCTATAAGAGAAGAATAAGTAGAACTGGTGACCCTCATGAAGGGAGACATAGAGCTGGACATTTAGAAGTACTTAGAGAAGTCAGGCAATCAATTCTTTTAACGAACACACAACCACAAATACTTTAGAGAGTCTTGGAAATCCCACTACTGTCCCCAAACTGCGTTAGGACTGAAACTTCTCATGGCCAAGAACTGGCATCAGTATCAGCTTAAAGTCCTGGCTCCACCTTTACCTCTGTTTTTGCCTCACCCTGAACTGTAATTGTACTGTCCCAAGGGCTTGGGAGAACCGAATCCGTGGACCATGTCTGAAGAACAGTCCCTGCTGCCACACACCTGCAGCACAGTATGGGCAGAGGGATTCAGAACAGGAATCTGAATCACTTTCCTGACCTCATCTGCAGTGCAAGCTCGTTAACAAAAGGATGGTCTTTATAAAAGCCAGGAAAGTCCTAGTGCAGCCCTGTGAGTTAAATGCTGCTCGCAGAATGACAACTGAGGACCACCCTGTGCCCAGGGCATCACACCAACTTCACAAGCTTCAGACGGGTCATACTCTCCTCCCTGCACCTGCCTCTTCAACAGTCTTTGCCATGATGACGATGCCGAAGAGTGCTGACTGGTTGCTTCTGGTTTTACAAATCACCTTTCATCAATGAAAAAACCCTTTCTAAAAGGAAATCAGGTTTTAAATTAGGTGATTAATGGCAAAATTATGGCTGCTTTAAAAGACACTGCTCTACTCTGCTAATCTTTATTTAATATTCAGATTTTTCTGTGTTTCTGTAACTTAGTCAGAAGTCAATATTTAGAAATAACTGCTGGAAAATATTTTCAATAACCTTATTATTAAAACAGCTTGTGTGCAGAAGCTTTATTAAGGATTTTCTGAATATTAAAACAAATATGTCATGAAAGCAATCAATCAAGATGCCACAGCCACGCAGTTATATTTTTAGTATAATGAAAATAAACGGGTGCACAATACCTTTTGGAAAACAGAGTGAGAGCTTTTTGAGGTTCTGCTGCAGCTTACGGTGTCTTTGGTGACTTGCTGACCTTGTGATTAGAGACTAACTTTAACATGCTGCCATGTTTACAGTTGTTTGTTGTCCTCCTCTGTCCTAAGCCTGAGAGTGAAGGTATTTCTGTATCCTCCTTCAAGATTTTAACCTCTTACCAGCTCTGGCCAAGGGTAGGGAGCAGAACACTGATGTGTACCCTGCATTTAAATACATCTCCCCCACTAATCATCGACTCGCTCTGGGCAAGATCCATCCGGGATGGATCCGAGGGTAGCGCCTGCCTCCTTCCCCAGCAGCGAAGCCCCATCTAACATCGCGGCACAGCGGGTTGCTCTTTGCCTCCCGAGCGAGCGGTGAAGAGGAGTGACCCTGAACGCTGCCGCGCTACACGCGCTCCTGGTCGGGAGGAGCCCTGGCTGAAGTACTGAAACAAAATGACATTTACATTGGACGCAACAATATTATAAAAGCTATTAAGGTACATTATTTTACACATCCTCATAATCTCTCCATACTGCTTTACTTAATTTGTGATAAAATTGTTGAGAAAGGGTACTTAATGTAGGACAGTCAGTAAAAGTAATTTATCATCTTCCCGCTTCGGTGCTCACGTTATCAGCGAACTCATTTTCTGCATTCATCATGCAATCAGCCTATTATTTGCATATTAATCAGGCAGTGGACCATGAAAGAGCCGCATCCCAGCCAAATGCTGCACTATCTCAGGAGGAACACTCAGTAATTATCATACATCAGTGTTATGATGTGGTAATTGATTATAACATCTTTCTGTTGCCCCTGGGGAGTCCCACTGCTAACCCAGCTTCAGGCATTCTGTGCGGATTTTTCTCTGAAAATTAGAGAAACCATTGCTGCCCTTTTATGAGATTTTTTTTTTACCTTTACAGTAGACAGCTCTCAGAGCATTTCCAAGTTACTTTTGCTTTTTTTTTCTTTTTAAATGAAATTTTCATTAGAAAAACCTCATCTGCCTCAGATCAGAGAAAGTAAAAAACCCAACCCAAACCGAATCCCCCAACAAACCACTGGGGCTGGTTCTTGCTCGTCCTCCCCCTTTTCAAGGTCTGGTGGCTTTTTAGGTGCTGGTGTTGCTTACATAATCCCCTTCCCCATCAAACAGAACAAAATGTTGCAACTTCAATAGACAGTAATTGCAAAGTTCGCATAAAGGCAGTTAAGCTGCTTTATTTAGGTGCCAAATGAGAGGCTAATTTTGGCCCTCTCGTAAAGGACAAATGAAACATCTGCCAGTTCAAACTTGCACTATTTTTAGGACCCAAGTTCCCGAGGGGTAAAAGAAAGAAACAAACATAAAACACGGGGATAGTGACACCGCAGCAGATCTCACACCTCCTTCCTGCGTGTGACCCCAGCGGAGCGGAGCTGGAGGGGGGAGCTCCCACCTCCACACCCACCCTAACCCTTTGGCCACCAGAGGAAGCAGGGGGATGTCTCAGGAGAAGACACGGGGCAAGCATCCAGAATCACAAGGTTGGAAAAAACCTTTAAGATCATCAAGTCCAACCATTCCCATCCTAAGCTAAACCATATCCCTAAGTACCTCATCTCCCATGCCTCATGACAGAGAGGGAAGCTTTGGCTGGGCTCTAGTGGCCCAGAACACCTCACCAGGATGATGTCAATCCCCTTACCGCTCGCTGTCGACACGTGCTCACCACAGTGGCTCTGAGCGCTGACATCAACACGGGGATATTGTGTCAAGCCCAGGTTTTGCCAGTAAATCGTATAAAACTGTGCTTGAGATATTCTGGGGAGGCATGGCCCTTTTCAGCTGTGCTACAGGACATCACAGATACAGCCATGGGAACAAGTATCTTCAAGTCGCCATCAACAATATCTTTGACAGGTATAAATAAGGGATGTGTACTATCAGGCCTGTTTTCACCTCCTGTCGTCATTATATGTTCTTCTTTCATTAGGCTAATTAATTGAGTATTTTTCTATTTTCACTTTTAAGTTTGCTCCCACAGCCACTTTGCTTTGTTTTCAGTGCAAGCTGTGTTTCTCATCAGATTTAAAATAACCACTGGATTCTTTCATTTGCTGCTTCTCTGGATGGCTGCTGGCAGATTTAAAAACCTCCAGTACCCATCAAATTAGGTGAGACATATTCATCAGTTTTCTCCTTTCTTGCCATACCCTAATGCAAACGACAGGCTAGGAGGGAACTTAGAAGATATTAATTTTCTGGTAATTTTCTGGTTTTTCTTTTTGGGAATGATTTGCTATCAAGTAATATATAACTATAATCAGAACAGGATTTCGTTGTTAAGAGTCTAACAGGCTGTTTATTTCCCTGTTTCAGAGCTACTTGGAGGAGAAGACAGCTGCCTTACATCCCCATTATAAGATGGGAATAATAACCTGCGCATTCGATGCTAGCACACCTTTCTTCAGTGTTTTGGAAGGAAAATAGCCCATTATCTGTTCTTTGAATTGAAAGCAAGGCAATTTTCATCTGGCGGAGGAGCATTTTGTCATTTGCTGAGCAGTGGTTGGGCTGATGCCTGGGGATGGCCGAGGGCGTGATGGCCACCGGTGGCAGCCACGTGGCCTGGACCTGCAGCCCCCTCCTTTTCCCACAAGCAAACCAGAAGTCCAACATGAGCTTCTGCCAGCTGCCAGAGCCTCCCGCTACCAACAGAAAAATATCTGCTCCCTTCAGAGAAGAACCCTTCTGACCCCTTCTGCAGCTGCCAGCCCACGGGGGACAGATCCTGGCCATCACCCTGGCTCCTGACCCCCACCCCCCGGAGCTGCCCGGCCTTCCCGCGTTGCAGAATGACTGCCATGGCCTCGCTCGTGTTTCAGTGCTGCTCCAGTTAGTTTTATATTTGGCTTTCTAACATATCAAGCTCATCATTTTCCACCCAGCTCCTCTGCGGTTAGCAGCTGGCAGGAGAAGCCCCCCGCACCTGGAAGTGGGGAGGGGAGGTGACGTGGTCCCCTTCCCCAAAGGAGCCTGCTCATCTCCAAATGCACAAGTGGAGGGAAAAGAGAATGCTGGTAATTAATGAAATTAGGTAATAAATAATGAAATGATGAACAGTGAAATTTACAGGGCTCTAATGTCCAACTGCCATAGTTTCTTCGAAACAAGGCCTGAACAAAGCTACATCTGCTTTCTAACAACTATTACGCTAACTGGTACTCTTACAATCACACTACCTCAGAAGGGTAGAGGCAATAATGGTCAGGAAAGCTTCCTTTTTTTTTTTCATACAGCTTAAAAAATCAATTCAGTCATTAATTCTAATTAATGGTGAAACGCTAGTGCCACACTGCACAAGAGCTCTGCGCCCAGACATCCTTTCACACACACCACAGGAGAGTGAGCACACAGGTCCCACATTCCCAAATTAGGCACAGAAATAAAACATAGCTGCAACTTGACTTTGGATAACTTCTCCAAAAGGAATGCTATGAACCTGTAACCACACTTCAGAGTGAATTAAATTTCCCTTCGGAATCCCATGTGAGTCCCCTCTTCACTGGATTAATATGAAATGTGTGTTGGTGCTTTGTCACTATAATCTGGCCACAAGGAATATCTGCCTAGAAAACAGTGTATATATTGTACTTTAGCACTTTTTTAACAGTTAAGCTAGGACCACAATGAGGACAGACTCGTCTTCTGCAAGTTTAAGGGTGGTTCAAGACACAAAGAAAACTAGGGTACGAATTTCTTTACAAATACCAACAATTTATACGGCCTCGCTGAGGGACAAAGGGCTACAGCCATGCAAGAGAGCCTGGGGAGCACAGACCTAGGCAAGAGGCAGAAATGACTCCGTGACGGCTACCGATGGGAGCCAACCTTATATTAAGAACTAACTTGAAACACTGACTTCATGCTGCATTCCCAGGTCCCCATAAGGTGCCTTGACAGTGATTCTCCCAGTTTTATTGATACCAGAAAGGTTGCCAGGAAGGTTTTCATGGTCCAAATGTCAGGGAAATGGCACAGAATACCATCACACACATTAGAGACAGACTACAACAGCTGCCCTTATGAGGAGCCAACTGATATCCCATGGTTTGAAATCAAGACAGCCACAGCCAACTGCTTTGGAGCCGCAATCTCAAGGCACACAGAAAGAATGTGGAAACTTCACTGATACATGTCAGTGTTTCAGGGTAGGAATGAAGATATCTGTTTGGCTGATGTAGTTGTTCAGCTCCAAACTTTAAAAAATGCTTTTGTACCTAGCACAAAAGGAAACAACCTTCTCAACCAAATGGAAAGACCCAAAACTCAGTCATCAAACATAACCTACCTATGCAAGGAACTCCTGCGGTCCAGCTACCCAGCTATTAAAAGCCATGAGATCTCCCTTCTCTTCCATTTTATTGACTACATTAACCACAGACATCTCATAACCCATAATGCCAGCAAGTGTCTGCAAAACAATCTCTCTTGCCTTTTTGATTCAACAATAAAAATTTGCTCAAATGTGTCCACAGGACCAGGCTGATGGCTTGCATGATCTCAGGAATTCAGCTCTCCATGTGCTAATCCCAGCCACACACCATCTCAGGCAGCTCTGCTCGTCCAAAACAAAACAACCCGATGAAGGAAATGACGGTGAACCATGGAGAAATGGGCAGGGGGTCAGAGCTTCCCAGTGCCACCCCATGGCTACCAAGCTCTTCCTGTAAGTACATCAGGATGGTAATCCTAAACATGAACTGTGAACCTGTGATGTGCTCTCCCCCCACTTGGTTTCTCTCCATGTGACTGCATCCTTCTGTCATTAGGTAAATGGGAAGATCTACCCAGCACACAGTTAACTACCTGCCTGCTCAGCAGCTTCTGCACTGAAAAATATTCCAGGAATATGTACTACATAAACAAAAAATATAATGGACATCTGGGTGTGCCGTCACCCCACAGTCAGTCTGGTAATATCGTAACCACAGTCAACCATAGATTGCATCCTGACTTTTTTTTTTCAGATTTTCTTTCCCTAGGGATGATAAGAAGTAATCTCCCTGTTGTTACAAACGTTTTATTTTGAAAATAAAGCTTTTGTGCATATTTTAGTTGATCTAAATACAGTAGATCTTGGGTTTTTAAATCACCAGATAATATGCAATTATCTCAAGCTAGATTCTGATTTTGAAACAAGCTCTAATTAGCTCCCCATTTTATCCTGCTATAATCCTTTCTTCAACTCCCATGAGTGTTACTATTGCTAAGCAGCATGAGGTTAGGAATGATGGATGATACCCAGAAAGGAAGACAAACAAAAGGGAAATTTAAAATCCCCTGAGATCACCCGCAGCTGTATCGGCAAATGAAGATTTCCACATTAGGTCATAAGACGACCCTTACAGAAACACATACCAAAAAGGCACATCTTTTTCCCTCTGAGTATTTGCAAGTCTTTAATGTAGTATATAGAGAGTCTATGTCCTTCACAGAGGATAAATACAGAAGTGAATAAAAACTCAGCTTTCCTGGGAGTAGCTACGAAACCAACGGCACCGAAAAAGAAACTTGGTCCCAACGTCCTAGAGATGCTGGGTGCAGACATGAGACCCCAAAATAAAACAAACCAACAAGAGCTACATACAGAATAAGTATTTCGAAAAATATCTGAGTGCGTAAACCTTCTTCTGGCACATGGCTGCCCTCCAAACCCAACCCAGCTCTGATCATCAGTAATGCAACTAAATAAGGGCCAAATTCATCATGAAAAAATGCTGATGCAGTTGGGTGACACTAATTCAACTACTTTTTTTTTTTTTTCCCATGTGATTTGGTCCGTGCTTTTGACACATAAATCATTAAAAAGGCAGATTTACCCAAGGGCATTAGAGCATTTAGGTGGAAAGAAACACAGGAAAAAATGTTAGGGAAGGCACAGTGATACTATTTTTGACCACCCAGGGTAGAGACACCATCTTTGTGTAAAGCACATCCACCGAGACTGGCACAGAATCGCCAAAGCCTCAGTGAAAGGTCACAGGCAGCAAATACATACATGTATATATGTATGTGTGTGTATACATATATATGTCTGGTTGTGATTTTGGTAGAGACAGTGTTTTTTGAAAATTTCCAAGTACAGCTTGCAGAGAAGAGAAGCAGCAGCCTGGCTTCTTTTCACTACCTTCAGATACAAACATACAATGCTTATCCATTCACCCTTACATAGAAAAGACTGATGGGTCCATCTGTCCACGTGTGACAATGGAAAACTACTAGAGAAAAGAACAGATTTTCATGAATGAGGTGTTAATCAAAACCTTATGATCTAGAAGTGTAACTAACTGGGTCAGAAATCCAGAAAATCTCACTGGTTTGATAGAACAGTGCCAAACAGTAATGAAAATACTCACAGCTAATAAAAGTTTGAGACGTTACTATGCATGTTGACACTCCGTACACTGAAGACCTTCTTGGCAAGGCACTCAGGAGCCACTGAATGCATTAGTTTAATTTCACTTCTTTCCCTTCATGCATTCAACAGGTTCCAAGGCAATTATATTACATGGAAAAGGCTCCAGACCTTTTCTTGGTTTAAAATTGTTCTGATTAATTTCTGTTTTAAAATTACAAGTGTGCAACCTGCTCTGCCTTGATTTTCCTGAGAAATGTCTCAGAGGACCAGAAAATTAGGTTGGTTTTTTTTTTTCCCTCCCCCCTGCCCTGGAGTGGAGGATCTTTCACAAACGCATAATTATTCTTACCTTTTCCAAATTGTTTGCTGTGCTTTTAATTACAGAACAGCTGCTAATAAAAGAAAATTACCAAACTGCCCTTCCTCATTGAAATAGCTTGGGTTTGCTCTTTTGTTCTGCGTGGTGTCACAACCTTCCTCATTCCTTTACCCAGAGAAAGGCACCAAGAAAAGAACATCCCCTACAACAATTTTATTCTTAATCATCAGAAAAGGAGGAAGAAAAGGGCACGAGCCCATTTTCTCATCTGTAAGTCTGCTTTAAGGACGGCAATCATCAATAATATGATTTTATGAGCTGATAGGAATGTGTCACCTCAGAAAACATTAGCTCAAGGGCAGGAACTGACAAACGAGATTGGGAGTGTGGGAGGGGAGCAAAATATCACGGCAGCAAAACTGAACTTCCTGAAGGAAATCACTCTCAGCTACCCGCCATCCTCACGGGAATCTGCAAGGTGGTCGGGTTTTAATACTATGGGCTTGTCTTTCAATCTTTTATAATTAGTTAGTCATAAATATGATGATTAGCAATAACAATGCAGCCCTTTCCCAGCTCCTCTGATTTCAAATTCCTCTTAAAATGGCTACAATTAATTACTCATATTTTCCATGCTGTCTTAGGCATTTAGCACTGTAACAGCTACCCTTGCACGGTATGGATGCTACAGAAAAGTAGTCAATGGCAGGCTTTTAATGAGCAGCAGCCTATGAAACATCGCAGGAAACGTCCATGTTTGCTAAATGCTTGGCTATAAGTAACAATAGCCCTATGATTGCAAATGATTTTTTCCCATTTTGTTTTTGTTTTCATGCCTTGTTTTTACCAGGGGCTGCTTTTTTTTTTTCTTTTTCCTTTTTTTTTTTTTTGCTTTTATCTGTGTATTTTCAACTGGCTTCTTAAGAAAATCACAGACTGAATATCATCGTGGATTTTCTTCTCATAAAATCTTCTTGAATGAGAAATAATTTCCCAGCAGACAGAAAAAGCAGGTTTGTTGGGATACTCAGAACAGACCCAGCAAGATCCAGAAAAAAACCTAAACCCACGAGGGCTTCAGAGTGGCAGAAAGGTGGAAGAAGAGCACGACCCATCCTTCTCTGTGCCCTGAAACGCAACAGTTCCCCAGCACACTGGCTGGAAGTACAGAGCAGGGTGCAAGTATTTTTCTAGAGCACCAAACAGCCCGAGTGCCTTACAGCAGTTAAGCACATCCTTGGTGAAAGGTCTGTGTGGGCAGGGTTTGGTATTGAACAGCAGGAACACAGCTGTTCTGTCCCGCCGCCTTCCTATCCTGTGGCCATCCTCTCAAACCTCCAGCGATTCACTGCTGTTTGACGCTCATTTTTGCTGCATCCGTTTCTTTGTGAACAGAAAGGGGAGGGAGGGGGGGGAAAAAACACCCCAAAAAAAGGTCTGCTTGGAATATTTACTGAAGCTTGAAAAAGAAAAGCGGAACACAGGTCCTTTCCCCACCTTCAAATTAACAAAGCAGATTTTGTGCAAAGGAAAGTGGAGAAAAAAAATATGCCAGCACGTAAGGCAGCCAGAGTATGTAGATCACATTACAAATGAAAGGCTTGTTGTACAGCCATAGTCACATGTCAAGTTGATAAGCTGAACTATGGTAAAAAAAACCCTACAGAGCCAATGATCTCCAAGATCAGACAGAGTCTCTTTACCTAATATATGCAGCTAAATATGTGTACTCCCTACATCTGCCATAGCAACAAGGAGAGAACGAGGAATTAACTGTGTTAATAAAAAACCTGAAGGGTCTCCTGTAGGATACAACAAAACACGAGAAACCTCTCAGCATCAAAGCAAACGAAACGTAACAAAAGCACAGAGAATTATTTCAGAGCAAATCATTGAAACCAGCTGATTACCTGAGCTTGCACATCCCTGCTGTAGGGAATCCTGTAATGATGTCACAGAGTGAAGGACTAGATAAGAGAGGAGAGGAAAATCAGGGAACAATAAAAGGAGATGCCAAACCACAAACTAAACAGTCAGCAGGCTCAACAAACAGCAAACCGCTCATCTCGGCAAGGGCACGCTGCTCATTTAAGTCAGTGGCATTGTAAGGGTACAACCGAGGCCAAGCTCTAGTCTGGCCTGTCTGTATCAACAGGCCTTAGGATAAGAGAGAGCCACAGTAAAAGCGTAATTGCAACACAACATCCCCCCTTTAAAGCTGAGTTCTCCTAGCTCACCTCCTGAAGCGATCGATACTCTCCTAGGAGCAATAAAAATCCCCTACACAACCCTAGGAAACAGCACACGAGATTTTCCAGCTCTGTGGCCAAAATTTTGTGTGTTATGTATCGTTTTCATGCCTAGATAATATCATCCTAATTAGGAACTTGGTAACTGCTGCTTATCAATTACACACAAACGAGCGCTTCGTTTGTAAACATTCCCAGCATGTTCCCCCCAACTAGGACTGGCTGGGCTGCGAGGGTGGACGCAACCAGTTCCAGTAACGCCTGGACTGGCACTGGGTGCAAGTCCAGCCTATGGCAAATTTAAAAACAAAAAGAAAAAAGAAAAAAAGGGAAAAAAAAAAAGGAAAAAAAAAAGATTTCCTCCTCCTCAACTCAAACAACATAGTGGAATTTTAATTACCTTGTCCTTGTTGCTGCCCTTGTGCGGGCAGGACACACTGTCCCAGCTCACCATTCAACCAGAGCTGCATACGAATAAATGGTTCTCGGCCTTTTTGGGTCAATTTACTCCATGGCTTTGGCCTGGAGAGCATGTCACTGACACTTCCTTGGGACAGCCCCAATACCTGAAGTGAAGCAACCAAGAATGGCACGTTAACACATTTGATGTGGAAAGGGGGGGGGTAATTTAAGTCACTTTGGTTTCCTTTACTGCTATGTTGCTCAAATAATTTTTACATGGACAATGAGTAAAACTGCAAAATGTAGGTAAATGGATGGAAATGCTTTTCTCCTGCTGTGGTTTCTTTCTGGAGTGTGGGGTTTTTCCTGCAGGAACGGAGCAGCAGCACAAACAGCAGAAGGGTGGTGTGAGATTTGCATGCTTTTCATATTTCATGTCAAAGAGTTTCATTAGTTCTAACAGGAAAAACACAGAGTCCAGGCACACACAGGCAGATAAAACAGGACATGATTGGCATGTATTTTGTTCTCAAACGAAAATAATTGGGACTTTGGAGAGTAGGCCTATATTTGGTTGATTTTTTGGGGTATGAATTCTAATGATGTGTGTTTTCACCTGTAGCAGCGGCTGCTCCACCTAAGTAAATATTTAAGAATCCAGCCGGCTGCAGCAGAGGGGGAATTTCAGGCAGGCAGAGCATAATTACTCGCCTGGAATTCAGTACAGGTAGAGGGGTTAAAAATCAGACTTAACGAGAGCTGCCATGGGACCTTTCATAACCCCGAGAGGTCAGGCTTTTCATTTTACATCTTAGCCAAAAGGTAATAGTGCGATGCCAGCTCCTATTATACTATTATATTGATTTGATTCTTTGCAGGAGGAAGAAACACCAGATGTCCACCATGTCTTATAAGCCTGCGAGGGGTTTTCTGGTGTGCATCCCCCTCCCCGAAATCCCACGTGTGCAATGCTTATGGCCCACAGCACGAGCACTTTGGAAAGCCTTATCGTGCATCGCGTATCTCTAATCAAACACTGCTTAAAAACGTCTCAAAGCACCCAAAGATACCAAGCACCAGGCACAAGAAATGGTGAATTCTTGACTTAAGGCTAGGGAGAGGTAGGGGATTTTCCACATGTTCGTTTAAATACCCCTGTGCCCATTTCCAAATATTAAAAAAAGGAAAAATGCTCTTGTGTCCATAATCTTCACTCATAACAAATTTAAGACTCTCCAGTCATGATGATGGTATTACTCAAACGTGCCATGAATTCACTGCGTTAAGCATGACATAGCGAGGCTCAGGAACGTTTGCTTTCAGTGTTTCTAAACTCGGCGGCCCCGTTTCTCATTACAAACTCACTTTCCTCTGTGAGGTCGATTTTTTTAAACACTTAACACAGGAAGCAAAAACATTTTTCCAGAAGACAAATGTGGCACACCCCCCTCTGCCAAACAGAGCTCCACACCGAAGGGAGGAGCAGAACGCGCGTTCACGACACTGGTGTAAGGAGAGAGAACCAGTTCTTTACCTTTTCCCCAAAGATCCTTTGGCAGATGCCATTCTTTGCTAGCTTTTCTTTGACCTGCCGCGTTAGCTCTATCGTATCCACTTCCTGGTACATATAAATCTCATACTGCTCGGGTGTCAGTGGAGGAACTGAAGGTTTGGATGGCTTTGACAAAGACACGATAGGGGATGAAGGGAGGGGGCTATTTTGTGGTGTCTCACTGCGACTCGCCCCAGTCATGCTCAATTCAGAACTCTGGGAGTACGGAGATTCAGCGTTTGGCCACTCTTTCCAATACTCTGAAGAAGATGGTCCTTGGAGCTGGCTACGATCTGGCCTAGTCTGATTGCTGACCTTTTCTTTTCCACCACTGGCTTCCTCAACTTTTATATCTTCGGGAAGAGCTGTATTTCTTCTCTCATGCTGCACAGTATTCCACCAATGATCCTTCCAAACACCACCACGTCCCAACTCATTTTTAACATGCCTCAACATACCCTGGGCAGAATCACTTATTCCATGAAGCTCTAAACCAGGTGCCTCCTGAGGCTCCTTTTTGAGCCCAGAGAGGTTCTGCAATGCAGAGATACTGGAATCAGTGACAGATGAATGTTTCTTCAGGGATATGGCCAAAGGAGAATAGCTGGAAACCGAAGACATCGCAGGTGTAGATACTAGTTTGGGGGACAGGATAGAAATGTCAGCTTGAGATAAAGGTGGTGTTTTTAAGGCAGGTTCAAGGGCAGCCTGCTGTGCCTCCATTTCGCGTCGGGCTTGTTGCAGAATGGATCGAATAGCATCATCAGAATTGCCACTGCTAGATGCAGAAGGCGGCTGAGCCGGCTCAGCTATGAAAAACAACCAAAAGACTAAATGCAACAGAGGAACAGGCTTTATATTCAACACGTGCTACTGTACACATTTCCCTGTCAGAAAAAGGGCTGCAATACATTTCGGGATGGGCGGGAGGAGGTTTCACTAAGCAAAGATATGCACTTTTCAAAACAAGGTAAGATTTCCAAAGTTCTTCACTGGAAAATTTTTACAGTTGCCAAAGTGCTGGACGTTTGCACGCTCAGGCCCAGCCACCCCGCTCTCAGACCATGGGCATGCTTTTCACCATTGTAACAATTTCCAAATAAATGCCTTTGAAAATCAAGCCTTCACCTCTTCCTCCCCCACCCCAAGTGGTCTGTAGCATTTTATGGTTCTGTTTACAAGGTTATTTAACTCTGCGTTTCTCTCAATCTCCAGAATTAATCATAATACACACTCGGAACTGAACACAGCTGCATTCACCTGGACAGACTATTAATACCCTCTCACAATATAAATAAGGTGAGTCCTTGTAACTCCAAAAATACAACACACAAAGCACAAGAAAGCAAGAACTTCAGAAAGAGACTTCATTATTTCATTTGACAAGCTAAACATGCTCCTGCTTCCTGTTTTCTTGTTCCACGGTCCCAACCCCTGAAATGAACTGCTCTACAGAACGCAGGCTGCCGCCCAGCCATCGCCCTCAGCCTTACCCGCGGCCCTCGAACGGAGCCACAGGTGCTTTCAGAGGAGGTAACACCCAAAGGCAGCATTTCAGTGGTGAGTTGGGACTCATGCTGTGGCAGGCAAGGATGTGCACAGGCTCACGGGTACAGTTCTCTCTGCCGAGCCAGGAGGGTTTTGCAGTGGCACCCTTTTCCGTTTAAGCTAGCCTCCGTTGAGGTCACCGGGGCTTGAAAACCAATTCCTCTAACAATTACTCTACAAAGAATGGGGAAGGTGAAGCACCAGATAGGAACAGGGAACCCCTGAACTGCAAGAAGTGGCCTCAAAGTGGATTAAGATTTGACACGTGCTGTGTATAATACTCTGGTGATGTGATGCCTCATCTGCATACACTTCTGAATTTGGCTCCTTACATTCCTTCCTGCCACAGCCCACAAAACACACAAAAAACTAGGAAATGAGAAAAAAGAGGGTGGGACTCTCTCTTCTATCTACTGGTGTCAGGGGGAGTTCTGAGGCTGAATTAATACTTGAAAAGAAGCCTGAGATTCTCAGACGAAACACGCTCCTGAACAACGTGCCTGCAGTCTCCTGCAGACAGCCCCCATTTTTCTCTGTGTAATCTTTACTTGGGTAAAGTCCTTTTATTTAAATTGTGTAATACCTAGTCTTTTATATTTTGCCATGAACTTAGCTTTCATTTAGTTTTCATTTAAAAACCAACTACCCAAAGCTGTAAATTGGCATTTACTTTAAAAAAAGCAACAAAAGCATTGCACAGTTCTTTCTACTTCAGCATCAGCCCTTTAGCAATACTGGAAACTCTTTTAGAGCTGGGAGGGCTATGGAGTAGATAGAAATGGTAATGATATGACAGCATACAGCAAGGAATTCAATTATCTCAGGCTAAGATGTTAAACTAACAGTCTTTCCTGGGAAACAAAACGCTTTTCGGATTTGCCTGTTCATTCACTGAATACATTCTGTAACCAAAAATCAAGTCATGTGAAGTTAGAGCTGTTTTATCACATGTCCATGATCACAGAATCACAGAATTGTAGCACAATGGTACTGTGTGCTGGCTAGATGGTGACCTTCACCCTGACAAATCTCCTCAGCTCCCTATCCTGTGCAGTTGTGTCCCTGAGGCCTGAGAAGAGAAAGCAGGAGCCATTCCCTTTCCAAGGAGCAAACTGGTAGAAGAAAGGATTCTGGAGGTTTGTGCTGCAGAGTCTGCACAGCAGCCAAGCTCTGCACATGGAAAAAAGGCATTTAGAAATCCCCTGGGAGTGGGGCAGAGCAGAGCCATGAGCAGAGACCCTGCCAAGCTGTAACACGTGTAGCCTGAACTTGGGATGTCTTATAGACAGAAGCAACTCTGCTAAATAATAACAATAAAAGAAAAAGCTCTTCAAACCTACATTCAAGGTTTTAAGAATATAATTAACTGACCAGAAAGCCCATGGTAATTGTTTTAATTAAATTCTGAAATAAAAGGAGCAGGAGACAAAATGAAACCATACCTGTTTTCTGTACTTGCAGCTCCCTTTTGGCTTGTTCGAGAATGGATTTGATGGCTTCATCAGAGCCAGTCTCTGTGGTTCGGATTCTTGTGGTTATATTACCTGAAGAGGAAAACAAATCTAATGACACTGGGAAAACTTTTATTTGTTTGCTTGGGTTTTTTAAAACACAGACAATATATATAGCCACACTGCCAGTACAACCTGCCAACAGTTTACATAAGACCTTGACCAAGATTTGCAACACCAAGAACACACTTAACATTAATAAAAATATCCTTATTCTGCAAAACCCTGCACACTACCTGCACTGGAACGATGAGAACACTGACATCATCAGAGGAAGAACTAAGTGGTCATATATTCCTTTTCCAGCATAACACACAGAAGACTTTCTTTTTTTTCCCTTCTCTTTTTTGTAAAATTTTTTTTTTGGAGGGGGAGAGGAAACAGGAGGGGAAAGAACCAAAGGGGAAAGGAAGAAAGCTAAAAACATAGGATCAGTAATCAACTTAAAAAAAAATGGCATCAGCGGCTAGGCAAAGTAGGATGAGTATACATTCAGCCCAAAACAGAATTCAAAAGTAACCAGACAAAAGTAATTTCTAACTTTCTAGAGGTTAATGCATTAGGAGAAACACTCATTTAAATGCAGATACCGTGTGAAGTACTCTCCAGCTAAGAGTCACTACTTGGTGGTTTTGTTGGGGTTTTTTTAACTACTGGGTGAAGAAAAGGAGGGGAAACTCTGACTATTGCACTTCCCTGCATCTTTCATTGTGAGATTACCAGTTGGAAGTGAGCTAGGTAATTTCTGACTGGACTCACAGAACCCCAGACTGGTTTGGGTGGGGAGGGACTTCAGAGCCCCCTCCTCCGATTCCCACCCTTGCCATGGGCAGGGACACCTCCACCAGCCCAGGGTGCCCAAAGTCCCATCCAGCCTGGCCTTGAACCCTGCCAGGGAGGGATCAAATGTAACTAAAACTAGTTACAAAAACTTAAGTCAAAATAACTGATGAGTTTTGGGGTGCCTGCTTTTGTTTTTTCTTCCTGCAAAAAGAAAAGTGCTGCAGCTAATATAATCATGAAAAACGTTTGTGCATTCTGGTCAGTGACAATTTATCAGTCTGATGCTCACTTATCTTGTCCCTTTTACACAGACCATACCGAAATAAGTACTGCACTAATTTAACAGCCTAGTTGTCAACATAAGCCCCCTGAGAGGACAGAAGCCAATCTTGAGCAGAAGCAGTATGGGATCAATGTTGTAACTGTGCAACTTTCTCCCTCCAAAAATCATAAAAATAGCAAAGAGAGCAGTTCAACAGATCTGATGGGTTTCTAAAGCCACTTCTATCACTCATCTCTTTTTATCTGCGTACGCAGTGAGAGGTTGGGCGTGGATAAAGTGTCCAAACAGGGTTACGTTAGTACAGCAGCAGCAGAATTAGAAAAAGCAAAAGTGTTCATCTAACCCATGGTTTGTTTTATACTTACTGTCTGTTTTTCTATCAGATTCCAGGCCAGAATCAAACTGCACAGTTTTAAGGAAACACACAGCTAAAGCACACTCCACTTCCTAGGTATTGACTGCAAAGAAAAACACCTGCCTGTGACGTACCTTCAGACCCATTTCTTCGTTTCGGTACTTCCTGAAATAGTCTGTTCAGGTTCTGGCCTGGATTCTCTGTTGAAAAACAAGTTTGGTAAGAACAAAACAATCAGGGGATGGTTGCTCTGACATCATGGGCTGTGTGACATGAGAAGCTAGCAGCCTGTCTCTGAAGGCGAGGGGGTTTGAGCTGTCCTCACCCCCTCCAGCCTTTGTCTGAGCGCTGGAGGAGCTGGCTACTTTGGAAGAAGCAAGGCTGGCTGATTTGTTAATAAAGATTACAGCTACGTTTGGAAAGGAGATTAGACAGATATAAATAAATGTCTAGAGATACCAAAAATGAAGAGGTTAAAGATGGGCAGATAATCCCCTCAAGTACAATCATCAAAAGAAGAACAGATTATAAATCTAACAGTGTGCGCTTTCAATTAAACAAAATCTAGGAAAATCCTGCCTGTCCTTTCCAATATTTCTTGACTGTAAACAACTTACTTTTGAGTTTCTCTAAACGTAAATCTCAGTCCTCGCTTAAGACGAATCACAATGAAATGCATGCTATTCCTTAAAATCGCTGCCTTAAATATGCAAAGCTGCTTTAAATTAGGATTGTTTTTTAATTACTCATCTCATGCATCACCTATGATGTTTTGTCAAAACACTTTGGGAGGAAAAAAAAAATAAAACTCACACAAGACACAATAAAAGTCTGGTCTGAATAAACAACCCCACAGGAAAATTCCCAAGGATTTCTGAGGGCTGGTGCCCTTGGTAGCTACTGACCCTTTTCACTCCCTATTTAGCCCCAACACGGAGCTACTGGGAAGTGAGGGCTGTAAGCGTCCCTGCTGCTTGTTCCTGCTGACAAACACAAGTCAGCGGCTAAAAAAAGCAGAAGCAAAGATACTAACCTGCTCGAGCACTGAAAAGCAGAGTTAGAAAGCTGCACTTTCTCTACCTGACATCTGATTCGGGCGAAAACAGCAGCGACGCACAAACGGCCCCGTACAGGGAAGCTTCTGATCTTTAACATTTGTAACTGACAGGCAGATAGGGCGAGACCCTCAGCTGGCGAGCGCTTACCTCTTTGTCTACCCTGGATGCTGCGAAGGGCCAAGATGTTCTGCTCGTCCGAGAGGAACTGCTTCATCTTATGAAATGGCTCCTTGCCTCGCACAGTCAGTTTATTCCATGGCTTTGGCCGGGCTAGTATCTCACTCACAGACCCTTGCGACAGTCCCAACACATAATGTCCAAATATCCGCTGTCCAATATTGTGCTTGATCAACTGCTCTTTCACCTGACGTGCAATTTCGGCTGTGTCTATCTCCTCGCCTTCGGAGATGCTCCCAGCACTTTCTGACTGGCTGGGAGATGGGGCCATGCCATTTACATCCGGACTTTGTTGTAATGGACTTTGGGAAGATATGGAGTTTGTGCTGTAAGGACCTGTTGAAAAAATCATGCTTGTGCTTCCTGCTTCCTGCATTGCCTTGGAGTAGAAGGACTGCATTAGCTGTCGCTGGAGGAGAGAGTTTAGTGCAAATTTTCCTGTGGAGGCCAGGGGTAAGCTGGGGCTCGCCAGGGATGAGCTGAAAAAGTCTTGACTTAAACCCGTTGGTGAGAACTGGTGTGTACCATTAGTATTGGAAGCCTGCTCCCCCGTGTTGCGGAGCAACTGAGAAGGAGGGGAGGCCGGCAAGGTTGCAGGACGCTGACTCTCAGGCTGGTCTTTCCCTTTTCTCCTGGCTGACCCTACAAGGAAGGTCAAACATAATGCATTATGGGGGATCAAAGAGGGAAAAACCAAGATTAAAAAAATGCAAAGTTTGCCCCGCAAAGGGAAAAAGTGCAGATTTACAAGGGCCAATGAAGGTGGGGTTTTTGTTTTCATTTTGGTTTTGGGTTGTTTTCTTGTTTTTTTTCTTTTTTTTTTCTTTTTTTCCATAATTGAAATTTTATTAAGCCAAACAAGGCCCCCAAAACAAACAACATGCATTTCATGTTTGCACCTTTCTTGTATGTTGCAGCCTGGAGAATCCCCCTTACAAACATTAAAACTAGAACAGTTACATGAAGTGCAGTTATACATTTAAAATAAATGCAGTTACAGACAGCAAGTCTCTTGGTTGTCTCTCATCCAAGACATTACTCGTTGGACCTGACTGAACCCAAGTGCAGCAAACATTTACATTTTGGAACAAACCAATTTGAATAAAGGAATCACCCTTAGGTGGATGCACCAAAATCACTCAGTTAAAATCATAAAACGCTTCAGAATTCAGTAATCCCAGGGCCAGTGGCACCTTTTAACTTTCTTCCAGCTGCAAAACCCGTAAGCGTTCGAGGATCTGGAAATCCCATGACTTGCCATTTAAAAAAGCGTGCCCACAAGATGTGAAAAGCCCACGTTAGGAACCCTGAACCACAAACACTTCGCTAAAAGAAAGTACTGTGTTTTTCCAAGCTGACCTGCTGGCAGTGTATCTAAGCACATCAGACAGGAAGATTACTGTGTTCTACATGCAAACATTTTGCATAACATTGTGCGGGGGGGAAGAGACTTCTGGTGCCACGGATGAATTTGTTCCCAAAACAGAAGACGACCTCAAACGCTACCACTTGGTACATCTCGTAATGCCTCTCCTCCCTAACCTTTAAAGACTCTCTGAGGTCTCCAAGTTTGATTTTATTATCCGGCCTATAAAACTGCAGAAATCAAACATTATCCAACGTTCCTGCCGCCTGTTCATCTTTCTACCATGCATTAGCCCAGACATCCACCTCTCGCTCAGCCCTCCCTCCCTGCACGAGACAGCAAACAAACCAGAAGAGCCGAAAATCGTGTCAACCTACCACTCAGGTCACTATTTGTGATACGCAGCGTGGCGTTCTCGGACTGCAAGGAGCGGTTCTTCTCCAGCAGCAGCACCTCCAGCGGTTTAGATGCATCCTAAAGAAAATCAAAGTGGGAGGTTTGTTTCTAAAAGCATTAAGTGTCTCGCTCAGGCACTAAAAAGGATTTCCAAAGAAGAAAACAAGCGCTCAGCGCTGCTATGAACGCAGCCAGGGAATTCACCAGGCATAGATTTGCAGGAATCACTCAGTGCTCCTACGTGAGTCATACAAGAGATTCACTCTTTAATTTTCACTGTAAATCACTCATCAATTCTGCATTGTTTTGAAATGTGCAGCGGAACATTTTTCTTAATCCTTATTTTAAAATGTCACTGGCAAGCTTTCAATTTAGAAGCTGCAGACTTCTTTAAATCTGATTAAAATAGGAGTTAAGATTATATTATTTCTTCTAGGCCAAGTGATCCAGGTGAAGCATTTCCTTGAAATGCCGTATTTCAGCATAAACCATTCCTTCAACAATAAAATCAGCCACTGAAGTCTGCCATTTACCTTCCACTAAGTATCTAACCCTTGATCGTAAGAAAGCACGCTGAAAATTAACCCCAGGACATTGATATTCAGTTCAGATTTCAGAAGCAGGAATTTAATTCATAACCTTCAAAACTGAAGTTTGCGGGAAGAGCAGAGATTTCTCCGTCTCTCTTAGTGCTCAAAGGTTTGTTTTCTCCTGTGAACGTTATTTTCAAGGCTGACAAAGACTTAAAAATGCTAAAATCCTTGCTCAGCATCCTGCCAGCACAAGAAACATGCAAATCTCAGCGTAGCTGTAGAGCGACTTTAAAAGACTCAATTCACAACATTAAGGCTATCCACTCCGGCACAGCTGAAATGTCAGTCTTTGTCCTTGACCACTTAAAAGACATTAACAGGCAAAAAATGTTCAGTTCAGCTTTTTACATAAGAAAACATCAGGAAAACAACGAGCAGCCCATATGTCTCAACATCAACAGGAAACCGTCCATGCCACCGCCAACGAATTACAAGACGTTTTTGCTCGTTACCCGAACTGCTGAAGTAAGAAAGAAAAAAAAATAGGTTCAGTACCTGTGCACCAGAGCTTTCGGATGGTGCAAACTCCATGGATTTCAATATACTGTGGAAGGCAGGAAAAAAAAAGTTATTTTCTATTTCTTCTTTTCATAACAACCAGGCTAATGAGCATTAACATTATCATTCCCTACTCCGCAGCAACGCTACAAGTGATAACAACCTCCCTTGCAGTAACACAGCCTCATAATGAATATAGAGTAACTATTCAAACTAGTTATTGGATAAGAAAATTTTCTCGAGCGTCATCTAAATCATTCCATATGCAACTCCACCAGGCCAGTTTAAAGCGTAAATTTAAAGGTTAATAAGGATATAACATTTTAAGCTGTCAGAAGCGATATAAATTTATCTGCGATGCTTGAAGGGAATGAAAAAGTTGCAGCAAAGCAACAAAACAGGGGAATCACCACCACAGTTACAGTGCCTAATCTAATATACACCAGCTCACATATCAAGGCAAATATGCACAAATAATCTTCCCGACCAAGACACTACAGGCTAAAAGACAGTTTTTCATTTTAATAACCTCCTGGCTCTATGGCAAAGGGAAGACACAACGGCACAATATTTCTTAAGAACTATGAAAGATCCAAATATTTATAAGTACGTTAAGAGAAGAATCTGATAGTCTCATTGTCAATATTTTATATAAAAACTGAGTGGTCAAAGGACGTCTCCCTTCAAAGTCTTTCAGCTGGAGTCGTATCGTCTGGCAAACCAGAGTCTTACAGGAACATGAACTTATCACTGTGCTTTCTCTTATAAATTTTGTTTAAATAGCCTGGCTGCGGGCAGGACGTTAAGCTCTGAAGACTGAAGCAATGAATGATTTCAGCTTCTCCTTGTACAAAGCCAACATTCATTTGTTGAAGAAAAATACGTAAACAGATATAGATAGTGTTTATGCAGCACTTTGCATGCATAAAGCATTCAGGAACTTTGTGAGGCAGGGAGAATATGTTTAATCATGTATTTAATGTGGACGCTGAGTCAAAAAAAGGCAGAAGGCCAGTATTAAGATGTAGGGACTAGATCCGGATGCCACTAGGAGTCAGCCAGGCTGCCAGCACTCTCTAACTGCTGCAGACCATGTGGCGTCCGGCTCCTCTATAAATCTGCCCGTGCATTAATCCAGAATTAGATGTCCATTAAGTGACACTCTGGAAATCAGTGGTCTCAGTGACTCATTCAAGATCACACAAAGTCACAGCAAATCTAAGGGGGGAAAAAAAAAGTCATTCTGAGACAGAAGTCTCATCTATTTTGCATCTGTATGCAGCATTAAATCCAACAGCACTCACACAAACATAATAATTAATAAGGTCACAAAATCCTGGGTATCAGTTTCATCACACACCATCCTGTTCGATACCTCTTGCCAGCAGACACCACTGCAAGGCAGAGCCACCATCCAATACACAAGCACATAAAGTAATGCTGTCAGGTCCCTGCTTTCCATGGGCACACCAGCTCACCCATGTGCCAGAGTGCCTCTTTTCTGTGATTAACAGAGCCATGCCGGCCAAGGAGAGAGGCTGTGCACTAATGGCTCGAGGTCCTGACATCATACTGACATCATGGGGATGGTTACTCAGGTTGGGAAAGCAATGGGACACCTCTGTAGAGGCACAGCTCTGTCTACCAGGACTCCACGGTGCTGGGGGAGGTGAATGCACAGAGGGAAATGTCTAGGGAAAACCACTGTCACGGGTAGGTAACTGTTTCTGTCCTGCAGGATCAACGATTTGTAACCATTATAATTTCTTACATTCCAGCAATGAAAAACACAGTTTGTAACAGCGAATTATTACGTGGCAAATCATTGGTCTTCCTCCTGTTTCAGCTGCAACGTGGGTCTCCCAGTGCTCCCTACTTACCACGCTCGGGTGTGCCATGCAGAGCAGTCCTGGAGCATACAACCGGGTTCCTTCGGGGTGACACTTAAACCAAGAGAAGCTGCCTGCTCTCTGAGGAGCATACGTCACACACTCTGACCACTAATGTGCTGCCTACAGAACCAGACTGAAACCAGTCTGTAACTCAAAATGAGCCTGGAAGGATTTAGTGTGCTTATCTGGTTCTCAGGACCAAAAACCCGGCTTTAGAGCACTGGTGCTGCTGTGCCCTGCTGCTCGCTCAGGCTGCTCCACCGATGCACTTTGGGGTCAGAGCCCCTGCTGCCAGGTGGGAGTGGGAAGGATCCCGACCCTTGCAGCAGCTCTTTTCTGTGTGCTTGGTGCAGTCATGCGTATTCAAACCTCAGCTGGACACTTACTGACCTCTGCCTATTTAAAGTGGATTTCTTTGCTACCTGAAATAGCCTTCTAGCAATTTCACAGGTAATTTCCTACAAACTTAGAACCCAAAATATACTAAAACCCAGGTTGATGGTATCTTGAATTGCCCTTGGAGGGATATTCAGTACAGCAGTTTCATTTTATCAAAAAATGTAACATTTAAACATGTTGAAAATGACTCTCCAAATGTGTCACAAAAAAGACATTTTCCGTGGGAATATGAGGAAGCAAAATGTTTCCCCTTTGGCTTCCAGCAATACCAGCCCACGAGATCTCAACCCTATCTGCTGCTCAAGATCAAGCCTGACTTTTAAGGGAGTGATCTTGTGCCTTGGATCCAGACATCTAAGGTGACTTGAAAGATCTCACTCTGAAGCCAAGCGAGCTTTGGGACGCTTCGACTTTCTGCTCATATGATCCTGACTGCAAAGGCAGGAGGGCCAGCACTGTCGTATTACTCGAGAGGGAACTGAAGGACACCCAGAGCTCTCAGATCTCAAAAGCAGCTTTAAAAGACATTTGGCACAAAAAACAATGCAGAAAGGAGTTCTCCCATCCCAGGTCTTGATGTGGACCCAGTTAAGTATCTCCAAGGTAAGAAGTTGGCTGATACTGCAGTCCCTCAGCCTAGGATGCCTCTAACATCCTTGGGAAGATTAAGGAAAACACTCCCAAAACAACCATTTATTCTCTTTCTTCCTTACTGACCAGATACCTCTTTCCTTGGTGTGGAGGTGTGCTATGAGCAGCTCCTTTATATCAGCGCAGGCACAGCAGGACTCAGGAGGAGGGGTACTAGACTTACAGCTACTGACTTCACAGTTTCATTTCAGCCTGTTGCTTTCAGGTGATGCATGTTTAGATTTTGCCACATCTGGACCACAGGGGAGCAGAGAGGGTGGCATGAACGAGCTGTTGTGATGATGCAGCACTGTAAGCATCTTCATTGCTCTCAGGGAGGGTCTTAACTCTCCATGCAGTGTACAGACCCGAAGGCCACCTCCAAGCTAGCTGTCTGCCCCTCTCAAGTCACCTGCCCTGACAAATGTCACCCATGAATTGGGGATATAAAATCCATAATAGCCAGGAGAACAGAGTTAATCTGCTGGTACCAAACAAGGGCCACTTCCAGGAGATCACAGAATCACAGAATCACAGAATTGTAGGGGTTGGAAGGGACCTCGAGAGATCATCGGGTCCAACCCCCCTGCCAAAGCAGGCTCCCTAGCTCATATTGCTCAGATAGGCGTCCAGGCGGGTCTTGAATATCTCCAGTGAAGGAGACTCCACCACCCCCCTGGGCAGCCTATTCCAGTGCTCAGTCACCCTCACTGTGAAAAAGTTCTTGCTCCCATCTACTTCACTGCAGGCTCATCTCACAGTGTCAGGAACATGCAGAAGCACCATATGAACACTCTCGTGCCATGGCTTCTCCTGAACCTCTCCTCTCCCTTCCCATCCCTGCCCTTGTGTAAGTACCGTTGGGAAAAGGAAATAAAAAGCAGCATTACCACCAGGAATACAGGGATCTAAACGAGTTTCATATCTCAAGCAAAAGACATTAAACCAGGTAGGATTTAAAACTCATTTGCTGTTTCGGTTCATTCCCATTTTAGTGACACATGGAGGAGACTGAAGGTTGTGGCCTGATTCCCATTCACCACTTCACATCAAAACCAGCAGAAATCTGACGCTGCGTCTCCTTAACTCTGGAGAGAACATGGCCATACTTCCCCCAGCACTAAAACCACAAGACCAGGTTAATATTCAAGTATAATGACCAAAGGAATGGACAACTCCTTTCACTCCATGCCTATACCAGGGTTTGCAGCGGCTGGCAGGGAACCAGGCCGCGGCCAGCGTGGCTTCACTATAACAGCACATTGGGCCGGGCAGCGATGGGGCCTGCAAAACCAAACTGCCTTCCCTATTCTCCAGGGATGGGTAAACATATCACATGACTACCAGCCTCATCTGAAATACTTCATTCAACAAGGGGACATTTTTTTCAGTCCTTCTGAAAGTACACGCAGAAACGCCACACTGATGAAAGAGGAGATGGAGTTTCTTGCAGTTATTTAAACCTTGACACAAAACATATTTCTAGTCAAAAAACTTCTCTTCTGAACCCGACAGCTTATCTTGTTATAGTTTAAAATGAGGCTCTTTAAGCTCTCTTAAAAACCCCACTGAAATTGTAAGAGGCTGTTTTGTGGCTTTAGTTTAAAACCACAATATATTAGCAAAACTACAGAGTGAAACAAGCCCAGCATTAAGATGGGAGGTGCTGAACCCCGGCGGGTAAAAGCACAGGAAAGGCATGATGTATGGCCAAAGGCGCTGCCCTGAACTCCCCATCCACATTACATTCTGCTGGTGGCTGGGGATTTTTAAAGAGCAGGTCCACCTGGAAAACCACAGATTTGCAAACTTTTTCCCTTGGTGGACAATAGCTTTGGCACCTTTTCTTCATGGACACTTGTATTATTTACTATTGGGATACTCTGCCACAACAAAAAGGAGTACTCACAGATACAGCAGTATCTGGATGCAATTTCTGCCAATATTCCCCATTTCCCCATCTTTGTGGTTTTGACTGAATTCTTTACTGTTCCAAGAACACAGATTTGTGGCTTCATTTAACAAGCATTGTTAAACTACAGTCTGTGAGAAAATTATGTAAGCATTTAACACTTACTTTAATTCTTTCTTAACCTCTTCATAATCAGCCTGTCCTTTCAGTTTTTCTTCCAGTTGCTTTAAAAGAAAGAACATGGATTTAATTATTTAGATTTTTTTCTTCTGCAGGCTTTCAAAATCATCTTTAAATTATTCCACATATACAGCAGTGCACAAGTGAGGGTTAATGACTCATTCCTAATTTACATATATTAGAAAACAAACTATAACCAATTCAACATAAACACAATTATACCTCACTCTTCCTTTGTTTACAGAGTGCCAAGCATTACAGAATTCAGGAGGTCCCAATTCGGCTGTCTGCCACGTCACTCTCACGTGTTCAATAAAGAGATTGGGGAAGGAGGCATTAAAAATAGGGCAGCTGTGATTTTTACCAAGCTAATAAATGGAGTAAACAAGCAGGATGCTTTCGCACATACTGTACTCGTAATACGACAGCGCTTGGTAACCTTACCCATGTGAAAAAACATAAAACCAAGGCAGAAGTTGTTGCCTGACGCCTCAGGCTTCTAAGGCATCTACAATGCCTCGTGCCCAAACAAAACAGCAGCATCAAGTCGTTTTACAAGCATTACTGATTGCAATAACTGATACGATTACACACCCGAGATGAAGCATTGAGACCAACTCTGCAGGTCTTTCTGCTCAGGTCTACCCGACCTGGGGAGATCTCAATGGTTTCTCTTCAGGGAGAAGATGCCACAAACAGAATCACAGAGGGGTAGGGGTTGGAAGAGACCTCTGGAGATCATCCAGTCCAACCCCCTGCCAAAACAGGGTCACCTACAGAAAGTTGTACAGGATCATGTCCAGGTGGGTTCTGGGTATCTCCAGAGGAGACTCCCCAACCTCTGGGCAGCCTGTCCCAATGCTCTGTCACCCACAGACTGAATAAGTTTTTTGTCATATTGAGATGGAACTTTGTGTCCATTGCCCCTTGTCCTGTTGAAATGTGTTCCTAACAGAATCCATAACACAATGCCACATCTTTGGGACCTTACCCAACAGCCCCTGATCCCCACAGTGCTCAGCACTACAAGATAAATGCTTCAGGAGCCCCAGAACAGAGTGATACATGATTGATGCCATTGTGATATTTCTAGAAGCCACATTCATTTCCCACTAATAATTTCTTTGCTTAGTGCAGGCACACCTGATCTAAGCAAGGAATTGACCTTCCATGGTAAGTTCAGGCTAGCTTTGCTTCACTTAATTTTTGGTGTTAAAACTGGCACAGGATCCCAAAGGTCAGAGGAAACAGAAATAACACAAGGACATACCACCCTCAAAGCCAGAGCATCTGCTTTGAAAAGGAGAGGAATATATGACATGAAAAAGAAAAATAGGGCTTTATGTCCAGGAGAGACTGCCTTCAGTTGAGAAATGAATTCAAGAAGATCCTACACCCGCTCCTGGGCTGCACACTAAGCACAGGAGGAAGGCAGGGAAGGGCTACTGTGAACTTGGGTAATTTTAGCAAAGCTATTTCAAATGTCCCAGGAAAGCAGAAACTGTTGTTACATATGGAATTTGCACTTTATGGGACACTGATGAAACAAGCAGCCTCTTAAAAGGTGGTGTGTCCTCACGTCCTTGGCCATCAGGAACTTGTTGCAGTCACTCAAACTGTGTTAAAGAGGAAAAATTTGAAAAATTGCCTATTTGAGCTGAAATGATTTTTACTTGGAAAAATACAGGGGAAATTTTAGTAACCTCTTTGAACATGACCTGCTTTACCAAATTCCAGGTACAAAACTGGAATTCTAAGGACAACCGACTGCTTTATAAAGCAGACACAGTGCTACAAGTATTTTGGCCCCTATACTGATGTAACTGTGAAAATCCTGGTTGGTGTGACCAGGAAAATCCTACAAATATTAAAGATGTTTGAGGTTCCAACAACCTCCAAGGTGTGCTGAAATCTCATTACACAAATGTGCATAACACATAATCCCAGGGTCCAAGACGCTGCTTCAGTTCTCCAAGTTTTAAGCAGGGTCAGCTGCACCATGCCCCAAGTTCAAGCAGCTTTTCAAGCACTGAGCAAAATGCAGTTACAGTAACAAAGAATCCAAGCAGGCTTTTTCAACATCAGTAAGACTGGAGAGGGATCTTTAAATTAAAACCAGTGAGCCAGTGAACCCTTGGTACTGGGGAGGAGACTCACTCATGACTGGAACTTGATGTGGACAATGGGAAGGTCCTGCTGAACCACGTGGCTCTTCCAGCTCTTGTTGGCTGTTCTGGCTGCTTTTTCTTCTCTACATCTTCCAGCAAAGATACACGACAATCTGGTGGGCTTGGCAATGTGAGGTTGATGGTTGGACTTGATCTTTTAAGGTCTTTTCCAACCACAATGGCTCCACGATTTACCTCTTCCTTAACCCTGTGACTCTTAACATTTTTGGGGTCTACAAGCAGATTAGCTTTCACAGTAGGGGTAACTGGCTATTTACACAAGTCCTCAGTATAAAGAGCACTGGTATAAATGTAAAACAAACAATATCCTGGATCCACACCCTAGCTACTTCTGCAAGGAGATGCTAAGAAACAAGCCTTTCGTAGAAACAGAAAACACTGAGAAGCAAATGATCCCCATTTAAATGCAATCTGGATTAAATGCAATTCTGTACAAGGATATGCTATACACCCTGAAAGTATTTCTGGAAATTGTAGGATTAAAAAAAAAAAAAAAATGTTGACAGAAGGAGGCTGTTTTGGACGCTCGGGTACTTGTGTGCTGTTAGAGCAGTATGGCAACCAGCAATATTTTACTCTGAATTGTATAAAAGCCACACACATCCATCATTCTCAAGTACCTAATATAGAGATTGTTGCCATGGAAAACCTGCACCTAAATGTATACTTTGCTAAACAATGTAAACCAACAACTGAGAATGCAACGCCCGTACATAAGCAGACCATTTAGGCACTTGGCATCTTCCCAGTCAATGACTGTTTTAAAATGTATTAGTATGGTAATTGTCTCAAAGAACCCTGTAAAGCGCACAGAATGGGGTATAACAAAGGTTCAAGCTGCGAGACAATGTGGAGGAACTAATATCTTGCACTAAATACCAACCTGGTTAATTCAGACAAAATATATTTGAACGTCCTCCCTGCATAAACACAGGGAGCCAGAGGGCAGCAGGATGGCCTGGTGGCACTTCTGCACGCTAATACTCCACGCTAAGGGGTCGCCTTGCGTTTGGAGTGTGAGGGAACCCATGTTTGAGCAGGCAAAGAGAGGGTCCCCTCTTACGTTGTTTAAAAAAAAGGGAAAAAATCATTCCTGCATTATTAGCATGGGCTGTGTTCAGGGTCTGAAACGTTTAAAAACCCCATCAGACTCATGTCGCAGTTTAGTTTAGAGTGAGGAACTAAGCAGGCCGTACTTAATGAACCTAGGTTAAGAAAGGTCCTGTTTAATATCTTCATTAATCATCCGGATGAGGGGATTGAGTGCACCCTCAGGGAGTCTGCAGACAACACCAAATTGTGTAGGAGTGTGGATCCGCTGGAAGGTGGGATGGCTCTGCAGAGGGACCTGGACAGGCTGGAGCGATAGGCAGAGGCCAACTTTATGGGGTACAACAAGGCCAAGTGCCGGGTCCTGCACTTTGGTCACAGTAACCCCAGGCACTGTAACAGGCCTGGAGGCACAGCGGCTGGAGAGCTGCCTGGAGGAGGACCTGGGGTGTTGGTTGACAGCCAGCTGAACATGAGCTGGCAGTGTGCCTGGGTGGCCAAGAAGACCAACAGCATCCTGACTTGTGTCAGGAATGGTGTGTCCAGCAGGAATAGGGAAGTGATAGCTCCTCCTCTGGTGAGGCCGCACCTTGAGTGCTGGGCCCAGCTTTGGGCCCCTCACTACAGGAAGGATGCTGAGATGCTGGAGTGTTTTGGAGTGTGATGAAGCTGGGGAAGGGTCTGGAGCACAAGTCCTGTGAGGAGCAGCTGAGGGAGCTGGGGCTTTTTAGTCCTGAGAAAAGGAGGCTGAGGGGAGACCTCATCGCTCTCTGCAACTACCTGCAAGGCAGTTGCAGAGATGTCAGGGCTGGTCTCTTCTCTTGGGTGACAAGGGACAGGACGAGAGGAAATGGCTTAAAACTGCCCCAGGGGAGATTTAGGTCAGATACCAGGAAGAATTTCTGTACTGAAAGGGTATTGGAACAGGCTGCCCAGGGAGGTGGTGGAGTCCCCATCCCTGGAGGGATTTAAAAGGCATGTGGATGAAGTGCTTAAGGACATGATCTAGAGGTGGGCTGGGCAGGGCTAGGCTGTGGTTGGACTTGGTGATCTAAAGGGTCTCTTCCAACCCAGGTGATGCTATGATTCTTTACTACACAGCACCGTTGTATTTTAACTGGGTAGCAGCGAAGCTCTATGTCCCAGCAACAAAGGGTTAATATAATTATAGTTAGAAAAGACTTGTTACTAGAGGACATGTTTTGATTATTAGATCAGATGAAGATAAAGAAGCAATAATTTTGAAAGTATTTCTGTATTGTTTCATTAAGTCATAGAGTATTAAAGAATTCCCCCAAGATATGGTCTGAGAACATTGCTGTAATTTGTGAAACTGCGATTCATTTTTCTGTGGAGGCAACCACTACAATCTGTTATTGCAGAAGCAATTCCTCTACGATCAAACACGAGATCAACACATCACCACCGAGATTTGGGTCTTTGTACAACAGAGCTCAGACATGGGTTCTCCCAACACTTTGGGGGAAAAGCGTGTGTTTTGAAGTATTTTTATACTGCAACAAATAAGGTTAAAGAGGACTGGAACAACTGAAAATTTATCAACTGAGTCACTGCATCAGACACTACCAAGAGGAACCTAAATACAGAGCATTAGCTGGGCCAGCCTATGAGAAAATGGAAGGAGATTACTGAAATGAAAATCAAAGACTTGCTCTGTCATTTCTATGATCCTGTTCCCTTTGAAGTTAATGGCTAAACTAATACTGACCTCAACAGGAACATGCTTTATTCCAAGAAAATCTGTCAAGTGCAAGGACTCAGGATATTTCCTACCAGGCTTTATGCAGAATTAAAAAAAACCCCGTATCATGGGCGTAGGCAGCCAACCGTGTCCCTCAAAACCAGGCCAGCTCCTTCCTCCCTCAGTAAGAGTGGTGCCCACGTGGAGACAGATGGGCAGAGACTGATACTGTCAGACAGGAACCTAATAGATCTCCTTTGCTCTACTGAATTTTCATAAAAATTCGGGAAGGCTGTCTTAAAACACGCTGGAAGCACACTCAGTGCAACGCTCTGGCTTTCATCCTTAACAGGTATTTGCCCACATAAATTACGCTACCTCAGAGCAAAACTAGTAACCGCTAAAAAATGTCAGAATTAGACCAATTTGTAAGAGTTTCAATTGAACAGTAAATCAATCCAATAGAGGAAAGCTACCCACGCCACAGTCAGAGCTAAGTGGGTGCTATCAGCCTCCTGCTTTTCAAAAAACTCTGACTATAAAACCTGCAAAACTATGAAGTCTTTAATGGAATAGATAAATTTATCTTGTTTATACTTTGAAGCTCATAGATGGTAGAACAATGAAAGAGGCAGGAGTTACAGGAAACTGATTCATAACACATGTCAGGAAACATTTCTCATGCTTACTGATAGATCAGAACTGTGGGGGCTAGCACACAAAGAAAGTAAAGCAAAAGGTAAAAGGGTCACTCAGAAACTGCTAGATGTTTCTTCTGGTTTTACTGGTATGCAAATGACTATAGGACTGGACTGCTAATTATAAATGGGAATTACTGCAGGGCAAGTATACAGTTTGAAAAAATAATTCAATGGTCATTAAGGCTAGCCAGCTTTCTCTCTGTGCCTCTGTTTCACCAGGGTTTATGCTCTGAACGATACACTGCCCTCTTCCAGTGGGGAAGGAGGGGCAGCACGTACATTCAGACAGACCACAGCATGATAAACATTCCCGGCCAGTCTGCAGTACTGGTCACTGGAATGGGAATTTCTAAAATCTAAGGAGGGTTTTCTGTGCCTTTTCAGTTCAGTTCTTTCACTATGTATCCACGGTAAATACATGCTGGGTTGTGTTGGTGGCTTTCATTTGAAAGGTAGCCACCTTCTGCAAAGGCAGAGTTCCCAACAGTGAGAGCCAGCTAACCATTTCAACAACCTCTGATCACTCTGAATAAACCACCACAGAAACTGGTGGTGCTCAGAACCACGAAAAGCTTCCACCAGTAAAACCCAACCCTGGTACGTCAGTCAGACACTGGGATAGCCAGAACTGAGCCTTACTTTAAGCGTGCTGTTCTTGGCAGTCAGCTGCTGCTCCAGCTGTGAGATCTGGCTGCTGGAGTTCTCCCGCAGCTTGGTGAGGCTGCCCTGGAGTCTCTGGACATCTTCTACGAGCTGGGCGATTTCCCGCTCCTTTGCAGCCAGTTCTACTTCCAAGCTGGATCGTGTTAGCACCTCGATGGCCTGCTCCTAAGGTGAAAAAAAGGATTAGACCACATAAATAAACACATGATTGACTGCATGACTCTGGATGATGAACCTTTCCACTCCCCAGGACAGCTCTTGGGTAAAACAGGGGGAACAGAGAGAATAAACTTCCTTATTTCCTAAGTGTCCTGGGAAGATGCAGCCGTGAAAGTCAAGGGATTTCTCTTTAGATCTATTTATTATTAATAGCCCAAATGCCTTGACAACTATGAAAATCTGTGCTTACAAAATACTAATCAGATAAAATATTCCAAAGTAATGGAGCAGAATTTCTTAATCAGGAACGGCAGAGTCATGTGCCTTTGGCTCTTCGTGTGCGTGCCACACGTTCCGGGCAGAGCTGTCAGAAACTGCCCCAAAGTCCTGCTTCCAACGCACTCGCTCCTCGCATGGAATCGTTCCCTGTTAACATTACTGCTAGCAACTGAAGCCTCTCCTCCATGGGGATGAAGACAGATGTGACAGCTGTTAAGACAAGGCCATTCTCCCTATGGTCTCTGCTTTCAGAGATTCCCTTTCCTACATCAGAATCTTTCTTCTTCCCGTTTTCCACAGCTTCAAAATCCGTCCTCAAGCTGGAAACTTCCTCACTAGACCGACTTCTCAGCAGGACAAGAAATAAGAGAGGACAGAGAAGTTAGGAAGAAAGTAGGATCTACTCAGAAAAGAAAACAGACTAATTGTACCATGTCTTCTGTCTCCTTTTGTGTTAAAAGATCAACAGCTGTCATGCATCGGGGAGCTCTGAACCTCTCTTCCCTGAGGAACACAAGGAAATCTTTGTCCAGATCTGGGGAGCACGAGGAAGCCCAATGACGAACGCACGTTCCATTAACAAGCCTAAAACACCTCTTACAAAGGTTAATGGCTGTTCCTCAGAAAACACCAGTGAAGTAGGAAAGGATCCATTTACCAAGAGAGACACAAAGATCCTAAGCACTGTACCAAAGATCCTACGGTGAAAGAGCTGAAAATTCAACCCACCGACGCTGTCACCCAAGCACTTTCCTTACAATTCAGGATGACATTGCAGCAGATTGAAACATACTCCATACCCTCTTTTCTGGAAAACACAGGCACAACAAAATACCTATTCCTTATCTTCGAAGCACTTAGCTTGATTCTCAGTGACTACACCCCACTGTATGTCGTAGAAAGCTACACGCACGAACAGCAGTTAACAACGCTCTCCTATTACACTGAATTATACTTTTAACTTGAAAAAAACCTCTAATTTGCTTGCATGAAACATCACAAGTTGTATAATCATCTGCTGCTTGTGCCTATTGAGACTAGAACGTAGAGTCTGAAATAAGATAGATAATGATCATTTTCATCCTGCAGTAGTTGTCATATTAAATATAAATGAAGTGCAGAAGTACTATTAAATACAAGAAAGACCTAATGTTAAAATAATGATAAGACTAGGACATGAGATAGGAAGAGGCAGGTAATTCAGAGTTACAAGTGATATTCAGGCTTTTTATTTATTATTTTTTTTTGTTTTGCAGCCTGCTTGTCTATCTTCTGACTTCTCAGAGAGAATACTGGGTTGTATTAATAGACAGCCAAGCAGATCTGGAGGGCTTATGGTTTGTTGCTCATTCTCTGCAAATGTATTTTAAAGACAACCATGTGTTTCTCTGATATCAGTGTCAAGCATGTACATGGCTTGCAAGAAAAAAAAAGCAATATAAGGAGCATGATTTCTTTTGTTTGTTAAATCTGCCGCTTAGAAGTAGACTAAATTTCACTTAATTGCATATTTACATTTAAATACTCCTATTTCTCCTTTGGCAAACAAAAATCAAAATAATCTGCCTGCTCATCTGTGATACCTGTTAACCCAGGACCAGCTGGAGCCCTGTAACAGCACCCTGTGCCCGCAAGGTCTGACCGGCAGCGTCAGCAGCACCAGCCCCTCACTCTGCCCTGCTCCCTTCGGTTAGAGACACACAGCCAGCCCAACCTTTCCCACTACAGGAGATCTCCATTTTCTAAGCGGCTGTCACTGGATTTGTAGGTGAAATTCTCAAGTTCAGATGTATTCAGTGAATTTACTTCTAGCTCCTCTAACAGCCCATCAAATAAGAGTAACGAGACCCAGGGAGGGGCAGGCAGCAGCAACCAACTCTGGGCAAGGCTGGTCCCCTCACTCAGAAGCTCCACGCCTCAGCCGTGCCCTCCAGGCAGGCATCTGCTGATGGCCCACGGAGGCACCAAGGCTGTTCTACCCCAGTGCTGCCTTTATTTTCCCTCTACCAACCATCTCTGAGAGGTGCTGCTCTCCGCCTGGACTAGCAGCCGTGGAGAGCCAAGTATCACCATCCCGGCCACCACGGAGCAGAGTGACCTCTGTCCTTCCCGTGGTCTCCTGCAGCCACCAACCCGCTGAGATGTTTTACCCAACCGCCGTCCCAAAAGAACACAAATCCATAAAATACAACTCCAAGCAGATATTTTTATAGCTGCGAGCATAAATTGAAAGAGCCGTGCTGCAGGAATGTCAGAAACCTGTAAGAGTCAGTAAATATTTTCTCTCACCACATCAGGTGCCTTCTGGATCTGCGTAGCAAGTTGGAGAGATTTGTTAGCTGACGAGAGCTGCTCCCTTAAGGTCTCTGCCTCTCTCTGAGCCACCTCTGCCCTCTGAAGGAAATGAAAAGGGGTGAAAAGAGAAAGTACATTCAGTTTAACAACTGACAATTATTACAAGAACATTCATCAATTCATGCCTGACTGAATATAATTGATTTTCCTAAACACTCAACCTAATAAATGTTAGAAAAAAACATAGAATGTGATGGATTTTTATTTTAAACAGTACAAGGAAGAAATAATTGAGCGATTATGACAGTAATTTAACGCTAGGAGCAAGGAATCCCCTGCTGATACTAATGCTGCGGCCCACTGAATTTCCCAGACTGAATAAATACAAGTGGAAATGGAGTCTTTTTATTCAATTTCTTTCTATTCTCATAGACCAAGCAGATTTTATTGCAAGGTTCCTCATGGGAATAATTCTCACGGGTAAATGCTGAATTAAAAGATATTCTGACCATTCTTTCTAACACACATACAATGTTGTGGGCTGTCTTTTCTTCAGTAATTATTTCCCAAAACATGAATTGTTAGATTCTGTTCTTTCAGCAGGTCTATTTATTCAACAATATTTAACCCTAACCTGACAATTCTGCACAGATCAGTTACTGGCCACGAAGGGTTTACACAGTATCTGATAAGCCTGTGACTTGGCCACCAGGCAAAATTCCCATGCAGATATTGAATAATAATAGAGAGGAGAAAGGCAGAATTATGAAGAAAGATTGTCTGTCTAAGAGTTTGGGTAGAGACAGATGGATCAGTAACTTCAGGCAATAAATAGCAGCAAAGTCCTTTCCGTAGCTGTGTACAAGCTTCTGTTAAGAAAAGCGGAACAAAGCCTGGTTGTTTTTGCAGTATATACTCCTCCTGGACAGAATTTCCCCTCTCTCTCTCTCTCTTCTTTAAAATGTATTTCATTGTTACAGAAGCACAGTGCTTCCTTCCGTGAAAAATGAGTTTTTCACCCGGGCTGCTCCATGCAAATCACAAATCACGCTGCACTTTCAGCAGAAAATAGCTAAAATTATTTTCTATCTCCGCTCCTGAGACCTACCACCAACTCCTCCAAACCCACAAACTGCCACCAGTCAAGGCCAAAACTTTTCTTGACCAACTCCCACCCTTTATGCTGGCGGGTCCCTTCCTTTATTGAGCAATAAATTCATTCTTATGCTGCCAAAGCTGCCAGGCTTCACTTTTTCAGCTGACCCTCTAGAAAACCTAAGTCATCTAAAACAGTGAACACAAACCCTACGTCCCTGTGTGTGTGCAGGGTCTCTGACTTGCTCGTGGAAGCAGAGGCTCTGCCTGCATGTTTAATCAATCAGTAAACGAACGGCAATCAAATACTAAACGCATCAGCTGCACTATTTGCTCACAACATTATATTAAATGATTTCACATAGGTTCTAGAGCTGTAATTAAAATGTAATTGTAAGAAGTGCAGCAACATGGTCCTAATAATCAGAGCACGGGGCACAACCTATTGTGTGCAGGAGAAAATGGCAGTGGCATTACAAAGGCACAAAAAGCCCAAGTTCACATTATGCAGTTGGGTAATATCAGGATAAAGACCTGAAGCTAACAATAGGGATGGAGAGAAGCAATCTGCTTGCACGTTATTCGATGTGGATATACATGTACTGATGTAATACCAGCTAAGCAACTCCAGCAAGGCAGGACGAGTTACTGCTCTGTGCTGCTCGCTCTCCAGTCTACCGCTGGCTCAGTTGAGTAATGGGGTTTGCAGCCTTAAGCCATTGTGCTGCTGGTTTCCATTCGTGGCGGCAGTGCTGGGAGAATCTACTGAGCCTGCACGCAAGCAAACCACCAAGGGCACTTCTAATAGATGTTACATCTGCATAGAGCGAGCTGTCAGCTGCCCGTCCTGCACAGCCGCCCCAGCCACCTCGGGGCACCTGTTGGAACCCTGGGAATAATGTGGGACAAGGCTTCATACTGCATGTCGTGAAAAATGCATCACCAGAAACTTTGGGGAGTTCTGCCTGGGAAATACTCCTCACATTTTTTCTCTATTTTTTTTTCTCTTTCCAGAATGGAAGCTTTTTAGAGCCAGAATTATCGACACATTCAGTGTCTGGAAAGCACTTTTGGGTGCTATTGTGGTATGAATTACACAGTGCACTCAAAACCCTGTTAAAAGAACGGTGCAGTTTCAAAATTGAGCACTTAGAAGTTTTGAGAACCCAACCCTGAGGCTACAGGTATGTTCAGCCAGCTTGGGTGGGAGGCTGGCTGGGCACATACCAACGTGCCACGGCTTTTCCCAACGAGACCCCCGGCTGCATTCAACTCCCAGGATGAATATCGCTCTCCTGAACTGGTATTTTGCTTTGTCCTCCTTGTTCAGTGGGTGACCTCTGTGGTTTACTTACCGCAAACTAATCCCACCCTCCTCTGCAGATAGGATTAATTGCTTCCTCGCGGGCTCTGCTCTGGGTTCCACCACCAAAGGATCTCAGTGTGTTGGAAAGTTAATGACTGCACTGGCACAACCCCCCGTTTTCTTTCTTTCTTTCTACTTCTATGGCAGACACTGGTTTATGTATTTTAATCACAGAATCTCCTGAGCTGGAAGAGACCCATAAGGACCACTGAGTCCAACTCCTGGCTCCACACAGGCCATCCAAGCCAGGGCATGGGACTGAGGGCATCATCCAGATGTTTCTTGACCTCAGCCCAGCTCGGGGCTTTGACTCCTTCCCCGGGGAGCCTGTTCTCAGTACAGAACCTCTTCCTAACAGCCAGCCTAAACCTCCCCTGCTGCAGCTTCACACTGTTCCCTTGGGTTCTATCCCTGGTCACCAAAGAGAGGAGATTGGCGCCGTGCTTCCCAAACCCCCAACTTACTTCCATTCGGGTGTTCTGCATGGCGGTACCAACCACGACCTCACCGCGTGGCACAGGCTGTTTCCCACCTCCCTGCCAGCACCCAAGACCCCATACAGTGGCCATGGTGCTGCTCCCCTGCCAAAACCTCTGGCTTTGCCCTTCTGCCTCCCACCCCTCTCTGCTTATCACTTTGTCCCCTTCAGCACTGTTTTGTCATCTCTTGAGTCTCACCGTGCCTTTAGCTGATGCCAGGCTGAACCAACCTCATACTGCCCATGACCTAACGAATACACACAAACCTCCAGAACGTGTCTTACCCCCACAATGTCCTCCTTCCTTGTTTTGTTGCTTCTTCTCCCAAGGTCCTTGCAGCAGCCCCGTCCTGCTCCTTCTCCTTCCTTCCCACTATGAAATCCCGTCTCCACGCTCTCACACCGATGCAGCCCATCTGCCCGTCGTGGCAGGGACAGGCTGGAGGAACATCTCCCCTCCCAGCACTCCCATCAAGGTTACAACCATGAGGAGAAAATCCTGGCTGGCTAACGTTCCCCCAGCCAGCGCAGCGATAGACTGCAGCGTGCTTGGGACAGGCACGGACATCAAAGCCGACAAATTCAAACCAGATTCTGCTGAGTTTGTGTGAAGTTGAGGGGTTTTTTTCAGACACTTATAGGCTGGCCAGACTTGGGGCTTTTTTTTTTTTTTTTCCCCTTTTTCTTTTGCTACTTGAAGCAACAGAAGATACAACCCTGAGAAAAAGGCAAACCCTCCCTCATCAAATGCCAAGCCCCTTCTCTTAAATACGGGCACAGCAGGCTCCTCACCAAAACAGCAGAACAACTCCTAACATGTGGGGAAAACTGGATTGTTTTCCCCTAATCTTGTTCTTAGAAATGGTTGAACAATTTTTCCTGAACTACAAAAAGAGAGTGCAGCCAGAGACAGACGCCCAGTATGGAAAATGGCTAAACCCTTGTGATCTTGCACAACTTGGAGCCACCGGGAAGTTCACACAACCTTCTCTTTGTGTGAAACTATCCTGCTTTGGCTAAGAAGTATGGATGTCGTAGTACAGTTGTTTTTCATCAGCCAGCGCTAAAACTCTTTGGTTTTGGGGAGGGACTTTTTAGAAGGCCCTGGAGTGACAGGACAAGGGGCAATTGTTTTAAATTGGAAGGGGGTAGATTTAGATTGGATATTAGGAAAAAATTCTTTGCTACAAGGGTGGTGAGGCCCTGGCACAGGGTGCCCAGGGAAGTGGTGGCTGCCCCTCCTCAGAGATGTTCAAGGCCGGGTTGGATGAGGCCTTCAGGAGGCCTTCAAGGCTCTGGTCTGGTGAGAGGTGTCCCTGCCCATGGCAGGGGATTAGAACCTGACAATCTTTCAGGTCATTCCCAACCCAAGTCATTCTATGATTCTATGATTCTAACTTCCAAATCAACTACACCCAGCCTAGAAAAGTCATGATGACAAGTGGCAGTCACACAAATGGCCCTGACAGTGATCATGCAAATCCAGCGCCACCTGAAACGCTCAGTCACATAATTCCTCCTAATTTCCATACCTCTGTTTTATTGAGCGTTGAGCTACCTCCCTGGTAACAAAATATTTCACAATACTTTCGTTCTCCTTAATACAGCGTGTAAATATTGTACTGTTCACAGTGGAGCCAGGAGGTCGCGATCGTAATGCTGCTGCGTGCTTTCCAATTAAAGGGGAGAAAAAAGCCTCACACAATATATCCAGTTGAAATTATTCTCCTTGTTTCCTGACAAGATAATGAATAGCATGAACCAAGTGCTCTTCTACTTACAGTAAAATGTTAATTTGATCAAAGACCAGCGGTGTGAATAGCAAAATGAGATACTTACAAGCAAAAAAAGTATAACCTTTCCCTTAAAGTTCCACCAGCCAAACCCTGCTTCCTTATTACATCCTAAAATCAGTGCTACACGTGGCAAAACCTTCCTATGGGTTAGCAGTATATATATTATCACAAGTAATTCTTCTGAAGTTAATGAGCCTGGTTATGGCAGTAATCACCATGCTCGGTTTTAAGCGCTTGAAGCTGATACTCTTACTTGCAAGCTGCTGCAAACGCTACATTCCTCCAAGTAAGAGATCAATTAAAGCACACTGAACCAATGTGCTTTAATTTTCTTACTTTTGAGATATAAAAATTTATTTAAAAACCTTTAAATGACCCAAGCTTTCAGAGAACAACAGAGAACCTGTGACGTGAAAAGACTCTTCCAGGCTTTGGCACCTCTGTTTTTCCAGCAATGGAGAATTACATTAAAGAAAAAAAAAAAACCTCCAACAGACAGAAGATGTTGGGCTGTCTTCACTTGTGTCTTCAGGCTATTGCACCTCCCTGGCGCACTGAAAGGCTGCCAGATAAACGTATTCCCGACCGAAAGCCAAGCGATTACAGGAAACTCCTGTGTTTGCATGAAAATAATATTAACCATATTTTGCCTTTATACAGCACTCCTCTGTGCAAGAATCTCAGGGAGCTTTACAAAGGAAATGCTGTTATTCCCCATCGATACTGAGATCACAGGATGAAGCGAATGACATCACCCACTATTCCAGCCGCGATGGCAGAGCATCCCGTTCTCTGCAACAGGAGTCTCAAATAAAAAGCAACTACTCCAGCAGTATCTGTGTTGGCCTTGGCATGGAGGAAGGAGTCACGTCAAGACGAACACCCTTCCTCCTGGAAACATAGGCACAGGGCTGCCTTGTCACCGGTTTTGGTATGCTGGTGGGTCCAAGCGAAGCCCCTCACGCAGCACTTGCACCACCCCCTTTCTGCTGCATTTGTGTTGCTAAGTGAACAAGCAGAATTTCTTCCATCTGCCACTCACAGCCATACATATTTTATGGCAATCTCACTTAGTGGGAATATCTTTCCAACCTGTTTTCTGATGTGACTTGGGAGGAGGTAGAAGGTACCAGACCCAATGAAATAACAAGTAATCTTGACAACAGTATTTATGCCAAAATGCCTTGGTGAGGTTTTCTTTCTACTTCTATGGCAAGACACTGGTTTATGTGTTTTAATCATAGAATCCCAGAATCTTCTGAGCTGGAAGGGACCCATAAGGACCATCAAGTCCAACTCCTGGCTCCACATAGGCCAGCCAAGCCAGAGCAGGGCACTGAGGGCATCATCCAGATGCTTCTTAACCTCAGCCCAGCTCGGGGCTGTGACCCCCTCCCTGGGGAGCCTGTGCGAGCATCTGACCCCCCTCTCAGTACAGAACCTCTTCCTTCATCCAACGTACATCTTCCCTGGCACAGCTTCACACCGTTCCCTTGGGTTCTAGCCCTGGGAAGGAGGCTCTCCTCCCAAAGTGAGGAGAGAGATCAGCACCTGTCCCTTCACTCCCCCTCCTCAGGAAGCCACAGACCGCATGAGGTCTCCCCTCAGCCTCCTCTTCTCCAGGCTGAACAAACCTTCAGCATCTCCTTGGGAGCCTTCCACTCCAAGTCCTTCCCCACCCTTGCTGCCCTCCTCTGGACACTCTCAACAGTTTTGTACCCCTCTTGCCCTGTGGCACCCAAACCTGCCCCCAGGACTGGAGGTGAGGCCTCCCCAGCGCAGTGCCGGGTGGGATAATCCCTCCTTGGACCAGCTGGCCACGTTAGTGACACTTTGGTTCCAAAAACTCACTAGTGCTTTCTCTACACACCTTAAACTACATTTCTGTGGAATAAATGGCACTGATACAGGCTGGATTCCTTAATAAATGGTTATGTATTTTTAAAGTAACAGTTGTTCTTGTTTTACTGATAACAGAAGTTTCTATATTTGACTTTCTCTCCCCAGTAAAAATAAATAGAAATCTGGGAGCACTATCTGCATTGTGAAGACAGAAGGAAAACCAATGGAAACATTTAGCTTTTCCAAAGGGATAACACGGCATAGACACAGAAGAAAAAAATCATTCTTTTTCTATCGTTTTCACAATATAGCCCACCAAAAAAAAGTCTTGTTCTCATCCTCATATTACTCCCAGAATCTAAGGATGCCTATATCTGAGTGTTTTTCAGATCTAGCTCCTCTTCAGGACTCAAATACAACAGCCCAGGATCAACCAGCCCTAACCAAAGTTCTGCTCTTTATCTTTTACAAGTGAAAAATTACTTTTATTTTTCAGGAAGCCCAAATTACAAATCCCATTATGGCTTTTTGGGTTTGGTTTTGTTTTGTTTTTAACAAATGGGAGCTAAATGTATAAAGCCAGTAAACAGAACTGGACACATCAATGACATGAAACCACAATCAGACTCAACATTAAAACCTTAAAATGAGCCTGCTTCTCTCTCCTGATTTCATACTCTGAAGTATTTCAGTTTTCACAATGTAGGAATTAATTCTTTTCAACAGAAGCCTCAGTTTTCCTCACGCACAACTGGGTGACTCCAGGTTGCCAGATGAAGTACAGAAACAGACAGGTAATTCATTTGAATAAATCTGTGATCCCAAAGATTCACCACTACTGCCATAAACACTCAAGAGAAAGATGTAAACTTGAGAAGGTACAGCCAAGTGCTAGCCATAAATATTTGTGTAAAACATACATTCACACAGCTGTGACTGCTGCAAGTGCAGAGAAGTACACTGGAGCTTCATTAACTTCACTGATTGGAAATGATAATATTCTGGGAATCAAACAATAAAAAATTCAAAGATGCTATATCCCAAACTATGATAAAACATTTATTCTGACATGCAAGGGTAGTTTAGTTTTAATTATTTATTATTATACTTCGTAGCATATCAGAAAATATGCAGTGATTTATTGTGCAAAATGAAATCTTAATAAAACGAGTCCCTTCCCCAAACTACAGGATTATTAAATCTTCATGGAACTCTCAGGTTATTTTTGTTATCGAGTGGGTGGGTTAGGAAAGTGAAAATGAGCCATTCCCATTGCAGTGAGCCGTGTGTTGGCTTCAGCCCTTCACAGACCCAAGCCACACGAGACCTCAGGGCTAAGGACAGAATTTGAGAGGAGTAACAGCCCCCCAGCTGCCCACTGCTCTCCATCAATCCTGCCAATGATGCTGGCGCATCTCACCGCTAAAGCAAGCGGAGGCTATCGGCTTTAGACTTTACACCCCTGCTGAAGCTACTTGCCGTGGAGCTCACAGCTCCTCTGAGGCAGGTGTAGGTACACCAGCCATCCTCATGGACTATTCTTGCCCTTCTAGTAGCGGTTTAGAGCTCTCAGGATGTTAAAAGCAGACGGGTAACTCCAAGCCACCACTGGCACCCACCTCCCAGTCAGAACCTGACTAACCCTAACAGCAGGTGTAAACCAGTGTAACTATCTGTTACTCCATTTGAGCTTTGGCAGTCAAACAAGAGTAGTTCTGCTGCAAAACCCCACTCCAGATCTTGGATCAATAGTACTGAGTGCTTGGATAAGCAGCTGTCATCCCCACATCCCTACTCCATCACCTGCCTCCAAATCCCTCCAGCCCAGCTTGCTCCGCTCAAGCCCGGGGTTCGTTTCTCTCCTTGGTCAGGGTTATGGTTTGGGGGAAAATCCAGTAATGACTGGATTACCTTGCAGTGATGACACAATGGAGAGAAACCCAACTCTGTGGTCACTACCCCTTTTTCTTTTTAAGTAGAAAATTGCAAAGCTCATTGGTATTTAAAAGGTAATTATTTCTTTGAGCTAGTAATTTCTTCTGAGAATGACAGCACACCGACAAGCCCAGAGAGCTCCTGCATGAAACAATCTGAGGATCCAAATGAGGAAGAACCAGCAGGACAAGAGAGGTGATGTGGTTTGAAGACTAAGAATGGTCCATGCTTCACCCAACAGGACAGGAGGGAAGGAGTTACCACACTAACTCTGTCCCCAGGGCCTTCATCACCCAGAATACAAACGGTGTGTACATCCCACATGACACTCCTCACCTCAGATGTGTCCTCACGCAAAGCAAGGGGAGTTCAGAAACTCCTGCTCTGGATTTAAAAAGGGCCGTAATGGAGAAAGGGATTTCCAAGACATATCAGATATTAAAAACTGCACAGCAGATATTTTCCATGTTTTCAGAGGAAATGTTCTGCTCTTCTCTAAATTTCTGCACTGAATCCCAGTCCTTTGGGTCAGTGTTAATTCCAGAGCAGCAAAACATCACATCAAAATCAGCCAGGCAGTCTGTCCTCAAAGTAGGAGTCATGCTGAGCACTCCTCTTTAAAGGTAGCCTTAATAATGGGGAATAAGTGCTTACCGAAATGGTAAAAGGAAATGTTAATTTAACTATTAAATAGATAATTATGTTAAGTACTTGTTTCTGCAATTGTAACACTTCAGGCTGATGCAAACTTGCTTTCTGGCCTCTGCAATGGATTTAATTTCTTCCAATTTTATTTTTTTCCCCCAACTAGAGGTAAAACACAGGAATTGCTGCTACAGACATGACTGAGGTATAATTTATAGAAGTGTTTTACAAAGGTAAAGCATCACAGGACAAGGACTAGGGGCGTGTTTCAGCAAATCAGCTCAGCTCCTCCAGCAGCTCGCTGCTCCTGCTCCCCCACCACTGAGATTTCCCTTCCCCATCCTTCCCCACAAGGCCACACGCTCCCCTCATGTCCCTCAATCTCAGTGCTGATGCTTCTCCCATATTTTATCGAGCTGCCTCCATTTGCTCAACCCACAAACACCAAACCTGCCCCCTCCACTCCACATCTCCTGAGCTCAGCAGAGTCAGTGAAGGGTCCCCAGTTGTGTGAGATGCTGTTAAGGGAGGGGACAGGACCGCAGCAGCCGGGAGGGGGAAGCACAGGAGGGTGAGATGGGGAAGGGGAGAGGCAATCACCTTTCCTGGCTTTTACAATAGCTGAGCTGCACACACTGATGTTGGTAAGGTTTATGTGCATAAGCACTTACAAATTCTGACTAATTTTACAAACCCCCAACCCAATAAAGTTAAAAAAACTCCCAACAAACCAAACCCACATTGCAGGTTTATTCCAGTTAGGTGGGAAAATATCTTCAGCATTTCTGTATAAATAGATTTATTCCATTTTAGTATGGCAATGAGGACATCAGAAAGACCTGCTCTTTGCAACCACTTTTCTACTCTGAGAAAAGAAAAAAAAAAAAAACTAGGGTGAAATTACTGCCACAACTTTGCAAAATGCACTGCCTCTGCAAAAAATCACAAAATAATTCTACCAAAACATCTGTAACACCTACATCATTTCTAAAAAGTCTACAGATTTTCAAATAATTACTAGCACTTTCATAAATATTTAATGCCTTCTACAAAAGTTCTTTGACAGAACTAAAAACCCGCTGTGCAAACCCCAATTTTCTTTTACTGACTAAATAATCAACCCAACAACTTACAAATCTGCCTTCTGCTTCATTAGTATTTTTCCAATTTATAAAGAGCTCATGTAGAGGACAATATACTTGCTATACTTGTCAGCTGCACCGGGGGAGTGTGGGGGCTGAAAGCTGATCCAGCAAAAGGAAAAAGAGAGAAGAAAACCAGCAGCTGGAGGGCGGGGGGGGGTTAGTTTCCAACAGGGTGGGTGACCTGGTCTGGCTCATGGTGTGACCACTACTGCCAGCACAAGGTGTGTGCAGCTGATCTGCACGGTGTAACTGTTCTTCCCAGAAGTGAGCTGCTCTTAGGTAAGCTGCAACTGGATTATAAAACCATAACCTGTGAGGCTTAAAGTCTGTCATGTCTGATCTTACCTGACAGGGGATTAGTGATAAGCAAATGCCCGGTTGGGGTTCCCTCTATGGAAGCATCACCCGTGGCGTGTGTCACCTGCGAATCCTTCATCGCCTCAAACACTTGCTGAGTACAGACTGGACAGAAGGGCACTTCATTGGGTGCTGGGGTTGGGGTTTTTTAAAGCTTTTTAGTTTAAAGAAGTTCCATATAATCATGCCACTTTTTGGGGAGCGTGAGCACCAGGAGGGAAAATGGGAGAGTCATTTCAGTCTCCCAAATTAGCATCTGCAGGAACAAATGGCAATTTCTTTGTTCTCCTGCATGGAATAATCTGATCCAACCTGGGCTAAAAATTAATACTCCAATAAATCAGAAAAGGAAGGAACAGAAAAATCCGGAGGAGCCCACAAATGCTGGAGCTGCAGCAGCAGGTCAGGTCTCCCCAGCCCCACTGCTCCTGCGGTGGTGAGACCCTTCAATGTGGATAACCAGCTACTGGCAGGTCTGAGCAGGGGCCAGCACGATGGATTTAAGAAACATAAACCCAAGAACAACTACAGTGGGAAACCTAAATTTAAATTAGTAGAAGGTAAAAATATGGCAAGTGCTACTCAACTGTGCATACAGCCTTACAGAGTATCCCTGAAGAGCTGTATTCTCCTCTAAATTTGCATATTTTCTTACTCTACATAGTTATGACTGCTAAGTGCATATAAAAGAACTGTCATGAAATCCAAAAGAGAAGGAAAAAAAATAATCAAAGCCACACTTAGGATTTTATGAGGGACTCATTTAAAATCCTACCTGATTTGCTCTTTCAAGGTCTGTCATGATCATCTCGATTTCATCAGCCCTGGGAGAACAAGAGAGCAGAAGTACTGTTATCACATGAAGAATGCCTGCTCCACGAATTCACACACAGCACAATTGCAACATTCACACAAACAATACCAGTTCTCAGTATCTTATTGACTGGTGAAATCCGCTCAGGTTCCAGCTCTGTGGACTGGTTTGCAAGTCTCCTCCAACTCCTTCACCAGTTCCCTTTTTTGCAGTGAAGTAAGTGTACTGATATTTGAGCATATTTAGATCTTTGAAGATCTTGCTCCCCAACCTTCTCTGGAAGGGCAGAGGCATAGGTCTCTCCTACATGTAATGGCACTTCACAAGTGATAATCATGGAGAAGTCAAAGACTGCAGTGATTCAGTTGGCTACTTGTATACACACACCAAACAGCAAGCCCTTACTCTCCTGTTTCAGCCTGCTTAGAAGTTTGGTTCTAAATTTGGCTAAAAAGAAAAATATGAGGTCAAACAGGCTGAGAAATTTAATTCCACATTATGGAGAAAAGAGTTTTTTAACACAGATTTATGAAATTCTATATTTAGACTCAGGCTTTAAATGCACTTCATGAAAGTGAGTAGGAAAGTCAAAGGGTTGAAAGCAACAGCCCAAGCAAGACAGAACCGGCACACGGCAGGCAGCAGCTACCAGCCCTGACCTTTAATAAACTCGGCATTTCTCAGGCTTGGCTCACAGGAACAGACCCAACCCTTCAGCAATCTGATTTCCACCGTCACGCTGAATCATGCCACAAGTGTTTCACACTCCTGCTCCCACCTGGGAGAGGTACCAGGAGAAGGGCTACGGGCCTGAAAGCATGTTCCACATCAATGTAAGACAGCATTCTACTTCTCCCCAGACATCCTGCCTGTCTTCTATCCCTGGACCATATGGAAGCAATAAACACCATCTCATCTCCTCTGCAGAGCAGCTTTAACCAACAAGTCCTTTTGCAATCTGCCAACACCATAATGTCTGTTTTTTGTTTTTAATCTGTAGCAGATCATTATCAGGAAAAGCTGTGAAATCCTGGAATTCCCTTCCCCTGCCCATGCACAGAAGTCAGGGTTTGTTTTTCTGCTGATCCCACAGAAGATCCCTTTTTCTATGCAGGTGTTTGCTGGGAAAGATGGTTAATTGAAGTACATGGGCGTACTGGCACGCTCGACACTGGATCATTACACTCAATATTGACGTAGTCTTCAGCAGCATTTGAGGTTCCTGCACGCACACTTAGGGAAATGCACTGAAAGATCATAATAAGTAAATGTGTATGTATATAAATTAATGGAAAATTATTTTTAATTGCAGCCTTTAATGTTGTCGGGGCAACATGAATTGCCTTTCGACAGAATCTCTTGGACAATAATGGAAAACAGATTAACATGTGTTTTTCTTGTGCAGGAGAAGCTAATGTGCTCTTACATCAGGAAAAAAATCATGCACACGATGTTTTGAATTAATAATATATAATAGGCATTAGTTACTGAATTGAACAATCCCTCCTTGGGCAAATAAGGATTCCAAGTGTGCAGGGAGTAGCCAGAAGACTAATCTGGGGAGGTTACTGTAAGCCTACAATAGCACTTTTGATTTCTTTAGCCTCTGTAGTTGTGAAGCGTCTTTTGGTTTAGGCTCCAGCCCCCAAATTCTTGTTAACCCACCTGTGGAAATGACAGTATTCAAGATGGAAAAGAGGTACCTAGGACCATGCATGAGACCCCACTATGTATCTGTAACAGAGCTAAGAAGGAAGAAAGCATCATCCTCATGCACCCAAACCCCCCCATAAAAAAATGTTTCCCAGCATTTTACAAATATTTTTAGCCAGGATAGTTTAAGGATCCTCTTTATATAAGCTTCTGCATTCAGGCTGAATTTATGTGTGAATGCCTCAGGTTATATGGAGCCAGTAAATGATGTCTGGATTATGTCACATGCCTCCCAGATCAGAGCTGGGAACGTCCCATCCCAACGCGCCAGTTACAGCTCAAGCAAATCCAGTTTCCGCTTGCTTCTCTGGAGGGTTTGGAGAACAACAGAATCAGTGCCTTTCCTCCCAAAGAGGGGGTGCCAGGTATCAGCCCCAGGTCTGAGAATCCACAGAACCTGATCAGAGCAAAGGGCTCAGAAACCCAGATCCCTCAGGCTGGGAGAGGGAGAGCGCTCTGCTGCGGGAGCAGGAGGGGTGGCTTTCAGTTCAGCCAAGGGAACTTGTTTTTTTGGAGAAAAGACAACTACAAGGAAAAGACAAGAAAGAGACGAAGCCAAGGCAGGTGCAGAGATGTCCGGGTCGGTCTCTTCTCTCAGGTGATGAGCAACAGGACAAGAGGAAATGGCTTAAAACTGCCCCAGGGGAGATTTGGGTCAGATACCAGGAAGAATTTCTGTACTGAAAGGGTTGTCAGGCATTGGGACGGGCTGCCCAGGGGAGTCCCCATCCCTGGAGGGATTTAAAAGGCGTGTGGAAGAAGTGCTTAAGGACATGATCTAGAGGTGGGCTGGGCAGGGTTAGGCTGTGGTTGGACTCTAAAAGGTCTCTTCCAGCCCAGGTGATGCTATGATTCTGTGCCAGCTGCAGAGGAGATCAGCGGGAAGAGGCAGAAGTGTGAGAACCCATCAAAGGACTGCTGGCCACCAATAAAGAACACGGAGGCAAGTGAAGGCATCCAAGGGCAGGGGAACGGATGAAGGCAGCAGAGAGCAGGAACAGAGGGATGGGTGTCTGAGGCCAAAGGACCAAGGGGAGATGGGACCCAGAGTTGTAAAGCAGGGGAGCAACCCAGGCCAGCAGGAAGTTGCTGAGACACAGGACAGTACCTGAAGAATGAGGTGGAAGGACTCAGGACAATCTTGTATTTAAAATGGACAGAAGTATTAATGCTGGTATTTGTAAGGCCTTTTGCTGGGGTCAGGCTTTCAGAGCTCTCTTCCAGCACGGGCATATGCAGCCAATTACACAAAAAAAGTGACTGAGGATATAGAACTCCATAAAAATGACACTTCTGCCCTTCAGCACACACAGATAATTCTGACTGAATCCAGCAGAAGTGTCAAACTGTAGCCAAGGGCAAAATTGTCCCTTTGTCCTTGTATCCAGACACACCAGCTGAGTGATCCCCAACTCCCCTTTCCCTCACAGATTTTTTCTACCTAGCTCTTCTGCACACTCTGTCTCTGCACACCTAAGAACTGGATTCAACATCTCCAAAAAAAATCAAGCAAAACACCTCCAAGCCTAGCAGTCTGCACACCAATGGAGGTTAATGCTACAACCATAAATGTTATCTTTAAGTAAAGTAATGAATTAAATTATTCTATGTTCTTTCCTAGCACAAGTGTCAACCGTGTTCAGAGGAATCTTCAAAAGGAATTCGGTCTTTTCATTTTAAAAGCTCCACTACCACATCAGTAGCTGGCACTCAGCAGCCTAAAATCCCTTATTTGAGAAAGTCTCTAATAGCCACATTGGCTGTTTGCTCAGCAGAAGTATTTATTATAAAATGAATTACAGTTCTCACCTTTTATGCAGGCACAGAAACACCCTGCATTGATTTATTGTTTACAAAGCACCCTGTCGAATGCCAATCTGCAAGGTAGGAGGAAACTCCACTCTGGCTCACTGAGTCAGTCCCACACGGGTCAGTTTTGATGCATCCACCACCTGCCACGTTTGCTCATTTCCAGACCTTCCGATTTCACTAATTCTGTTCCTTTCAACAGAACCACTTGATGGGCACAATCCCACCCAGCTCCGGCCCAGCGGCACCCTGGCCCACAGTCTGCACTGAAAAGCTGGGTGGGAGCCTTGAACGGCTGAGTTTGGCCAAGCCATGGGTATACTGACCCTAAATTTCTGACCTAGGTCATTGCCCATGAACTGCACTCACTCACATGTGACACAGAATCACAGACTCACAGAGCTGCAGGGGTTGGAAGGGCCCTCCAGAGCCCATGGGGTCCAACCCCCTGCCAAAGCAGGGTCCCCAGGACAGGTCACACAGGTCGGTGTCCAGACAGGGCTGGAATCTCTCCAGAGAAGGAGACTCCACACCCCCTGGGCAGCCTGTCCCAGGGCTCCCTCACCCTCACTGGGAAGAAGTTCTTCTCCACATTGGGGTGGAACTCCCTGTGCTCCAAATGATTGATTCAATGATTTGACTTTTCACATTCTTTGTTCCTGAAGCAACATGTGGCTCCTTCTCTTGCGAGTGCCTGGGTTCCTCCATCACCCCAAGAACTGAAGGCAAAGAGAAAACCCCCAAAGTTCAGCCTTTTTTTCAGATGGAGAATGAGGGAAACGAGGAACCAGAAGATCTTTTGCTGAAGTACGCTGGTGTTTATGGTGGTTTACAGCAGATTTCTGCACTGCAGCCCAACATCATTCAGGGTTCGTTAAGGGTGACATGTCCTTCACATTAGAACAGATCATGAGAAGAAGAGTGGGCAAAACCTGTTTTCGGGAACAAATATTATCTGCCCTGTGTTTTCTCATTCCACAGACAGACAATCATTTATCTGATCTAATTCCTTATAATCTCTGTGTTAGAGGAAAAGTAATCAGGTAAGCAGGGCAGTTCCTCAGCCTGCACGACAGACAGCTTCATCTAAGTTCCAACACTTTCAGGCCAAGGAATTTAGGAAATCAAATTTTAAGCCCAAGCATTTGGAGCTACAGAATAAGAAGCAAAAAACTCTGAACTGTTGTAACTACATGACCATGAAATATTCTATTATTTCATCTCTTGCTACCCTGCTGAAGTGAAAAACAAAACGCATTAAAAGCTATAGATTTTACAAGGTGTAAGCTGTTACCAGTCATGAAAGAGCCCTCAAAGCTAACATGCCACCTACAAAAACACAACTTAAGGAGTTTTAAAAAAAAAAAACCCAACCCCAAACCACCCCACTTTTCAATTCAATTGCTTATGGGAAATACAAATTGCAGGAGGCTCAATTTTCTTTTTAAGATCAAGATAACGATGAAGTTTGAACAGCACAACAAGCAAATTCAAGAACTGGCAACATGGAAGAAGCTCAGTTCTTTTCCTAAATAAAATTAAATCAGATGAAAACCCTAAGCACCACGAAGCTATTCACTTGCAAGCAAGAAGAATCTGGACTTTATGATCAAAATCCAGTCGATCCAGCTCCTTCGTTCAGCCACTAGCTTAAAGAGGCAGAAACAATTCCCGTTTTATTAACATGACAAGTGAATGGTTTGCCAAATCTTGTGGCTACAGCCCCCTAAACATTCAAACTTACTGAACCTTGAAGGAAACTGCTGTTGGATTCTTTATACATGGAAGAACTGAAAAATACAGATGACACTTTAGAAATTGCAGTCAGTGGCATGGCCAAGAAACTTCACTACCAGGGCAGATTAATATTTTGGTTTGGCAAAAACCACACCACCTTTTTCTTCCCCCCCACACGTTTGTTTTCTTTAAAAACATGTTTAAGTTTACTGGTCAGAGCAAATGGTACATGGAGCCACTGGGGCTTGTTAAATTGTTCTAATTGCTAGAACATTTACGCGGGCAATTTCAAACTAAAAGCATGCATTATCAGGCAATATGCATTTATGTTTAATTAGGGGAAAAAAGGAAAAAGTAACATGTATCTGTGATCATCACTGAGCAGGTAACAGCCAAATTAGGTAAACATTTTAGCCTCTTAAAAATAGAGGCAGTGTGACTTAATGCTTTGCTAGCACAAGACAAAATGTGAGGAGTTACTTGGGACATTTGGGAGGGGAAGGAAAGAAGAAGGGCAAGAACATTAAAGAAAAGGAGTAGGGGGAAAGAAGCACTGAAAAAACATCAGCACATCGAATTTTTTCAAGTTCCAATAAAATTTTTTATCAGGGAAGGTTCTTGGGTCTAAGAAGTAATTTCAGATCACTAAACGACATCAAAATTGCCTGCAGCCCAATGATCACAGCATTCACTCAGGGCAAAAACGCATTCCAGCATTTGAATATTCAATGTGATTTCTTTTTCTTTAAGCAAAAAAGGAGGATAACAAATTTCCTACCCAAATTCAGAGCTTTCTGAGCTCTGCTGGTAGATGCCCTCATCTACTCCCCGCCCCTCAGTGACCATGCCAAGGCCCTGATGGTGCTGGCTTGCTTCATTTCTGGGAAAGAACAAACCCAAACACCTTCTTTGAAGGTCTATGGAAGTTTCTGATAGAAGGCAGTATTAAAAAGACCCCTCACCAATCCTATTTTTCTTGCACCTTATGAATATCACTGTATGCATTGTTCAGACACCTTCAGAACTTGTAACCCCACAACCATCCCTACCAGATAACCCCCCTTTATTGCTAACACAGCCTCCAGCAGTAAGACACAAGGGCTGTAGGAAGAGAGAAAGCCCCGTTGTTTCAGCGTAACCAGTACAGCACAGCAAAGGGCAAGAACTCACACACTTTCTCCTGCAAAGTTCTCCAACCTCCTTTTCAAATTGCAAGAGCTATAGGTTAATATATTTTCTTTCACAGCAAACCTCCAAGGATCGTCAGATCAGATAATCCTTTTTCCAATGTCATATAAATCCAGGCCTCTTGTAAAAGAATTTCTCTGTTCAGGGATTCATAAATCCACCAACTTTAGTAATGAATTGGGTGTTTCCTTTCCTAGGAACTCAATTGAAGAAAAAATCCTCTCTCTGCTAAGCAGTGAAACACTGAAGGCTTTAAATTGAGAGATCAAAGACATGCTGGTTTCAGGTGCTCCAGTGATTACACAGTACGTCATCTGGATTAATCTGGGGAACGGTGAAATGTCCACTGTACATTGTCCAGACCCCTCTCTGTGGTTATCCTACACTAAATCAAGTTCCTCCCCTAGCAAAAGGGAGACTCAATGCTAAATTTTCCAGGGTTTTTTAATTCTTGGTTCCTCTCATTGCCAGCCTGGCACCTGTGCTGAGCAACGCACAGAGATTCAAGCTGAAAAAGAAACTGAGTCTCACACAAAGATTTCTCATTAAGCTCACCAGGTCAGGATCGTTAATACTGGGATCAAGCAGTTCCACCAGCTGCAGGTATGATCTTCAAATAAACCACGTCCCAGGTGCTTGAAAGATGTCAAGTGATCATCAAATATTGATAAAGGTTAAAGGAACTGCTTATAAAGCCCAAGATATTGAGTCATACCTGGACAATACAAGACAAGAATCATCTCGATCGTTAGAAGGAAAAGAGCTTACAGACAAAGCATCGTTTGGTCTGCAGAAAAACTGCTTTCCAAGACAACCTGCACAGCACTTTTGTTTTCTCTTTCATGGCTTAAATTAGGATTTCAAGGATAAGAAAATCATGTTTGCAATCCTGAAGTTTTAAAGGCAAGAGAAATCAGCTTTATTCCAGTGACACGCTAGGGAGCAGAGTTTCTAAAGATCAGCAGTGTTTTCTTAATCATTTTTACTGAGAGAAATTGATAAGTGACACTAACTGATATGCTCAATAAAATACAAAGAGAAAAAGTAAGAATTATATATGGCAGAAAATACCAGTCCATAGAAGCCCAGAGCTGCAATTCCCTTAGTGTTCACACCCATCAGCTCGGCACACTGCAAACAGAAGAAGAATGCTGAACACAAGCAGCAGGAATAAAGAGGAGTGGTACTGGTTGCATTAGAAAGCAGCCCGAGCTATAAAGAGGTGGCCCATCTTTTATATATTGCACCACAGGCAGTGGAGGTGCAGTTAGCTCCCCAAACTGCTGGGGAATCTCAGCTCCCCGAGTCGCTCGATCCTCTGTTTAAACACCTCTTATTCAACCACCACCGTGGTTTTCTCTCCACAGAAGAGGTCTCTTGTGACCTCGTGCCCAGCCATCATACTGGTCCACTGCCTGTTACACAAGGGATACTGGAATGGAGAAGAAATGCAATCGATCCTTCTTCTGGTCTCATGCTCAAACACACCTGCTTCCAGAGTATCTCTCCTTCACCTCGCAAAGCCCTATGAGTAGTGTACAAATCCCTCATTAGAAACGTCCAGATCTGCATCATTCTGGGTTTGCTCCCACCTCAGAACCTCTGGTGACAACCTTTTGGGCCACAGAGAGGGTCACAGAAGGCTGCTGAAGCACAAGATGATTTCTACTCCTGAAACGTGCAGAAACAAATTGGTCTTGTTCAGATGGACCTACAAGTCTGTTTCCAGTAACTTCTGTGGGAGCTGGGAAGAAGCCTGTGACCTCCCGAGCTGTGGGCTCATGTGCCTGCAGATTCCTGTACTGGCAGGCAAAGAGAGGAGTAGGAGTCCCCACCGTTCAGTTCTGGTGCAATCATTTGGACCTGCCTTCAGAGGCTATGGAGGAAAGGAGAAAGAACTTCCTGAGGTTTCACCTTTGATGTGTTTATGCCTGAATCCCACTTGACTCAACCTCCTGAGATGGAGACACTGCATTGGTATCAGTGCAAACCCACCCGATCTGCAGGACCAAGTCCTCAGGGTGGGGAACACAATCTCCAGGTTCAGGTTATGCCAAATATTCATGCTCAGAGGAGCAGATTTAGACAAACAAACATTTCCAGCTGCCTTCCTGGCCACTGCCAATCCGCACCGTGCTGCACCCTGGGTAGCAGGAGTCACTGCCTGATCCAATATTGCGGCTCTGAGGATTTTCTAACAATGCAGGATGACACAGATGCGGCAAACTCTCTATTTCCTAGTGCCTCCTGTTACAAATTGAAAGAGCTTGCTGCAATTCCCCTCTCCTGACTTCAGCTGATTCAATAACGTACCAGAATTTAAACACAGGCACCCTTCCCTCTCCCTCACTTGCACACAAAGCATATCAAAAGCACAGAATTACTCCTGACTTGGCCTTGAGCAGCCAACATGATGTCAATTTTACATGTTTTATAAAGCAACAGCATGTAGAAAGCAACTCAAATGCAGGTCATATCAAGCATGTGACCCACAGAGCAATCAAAGACTGCCTGAAACTGTCATTCAAGGTTCAATCATCTTCTCGCAGGAAAAATGAAACATCTGTGGCCCAGAGAATTAAGTTATGTATTGCATAATTCATCTGGTGTCTGCCACAGCAGCCATTTTAATGCTCTAGTGATAAACATGTTTGATTATTTTTGTTTTGTTTCCTGTCTCCTCCATGGTATTTCTCTTTATCTCCCCGTACTACAACGCGTAACGGAGAGAACAAACACACAAACCAGTGCTAGAGTCGGCTGATAAGAGGTGGGAAATCAGCAGTCTTATTAATCACATTAAGGCGGCACCATGATTAAGCCCTGTGTTCCCTGTAGCTGCGCTCATCCCAGTTCTTTTGGGTACGCTCAGCACTTACACTTGTTGATGAAATCAGATTCCCCAGGATCCAAACATGCTCTCCAGGTCCATCAGAAAGCTGCTCTCCTCACACACAAAACAAGTTTCACGCCGTTTCCAGGTTTTGAACTGACTTCTTTTTGCTCCTGACTTTCTGATCCCGATGTAAACAGGTGGAAAGTGCATCTCACCCCTGACAACGCAGAGGACCCTCTTGCCCACTTACTCCATTAAGGGGTTTGTAGTCTGCACTATGAGACACCCTCATCTAGAGCGTCCTTTGGAAGCCACTGCGGGAAGCAACTGGTTTATTTAATGGTAGCTTCATCCGATTTCCTCCCAAACCCCTAAGCCATAATTCTTTCCACCTACCAGGAACTCCACTTCCATTCAGAACATCTGCAGAGCAGGTGGGGACTTTAAAGCTCCAGGTCCACGTCCCCCTTTTCTGGGGGTTTATTCCTGATGCCCAGAGCTGGCCATCTCTGCAGTCCATTCACAGAGCTTTAGATGTCAGTTAATTTGTTACACAATTAAACAGAGCAGCTATCGTTTCTGCAAAATTTAATAGACTTGGTCAATGTTGGCTTGCTCCAAAAAGGTGCCTGATGGATGAAAAACAAGCAACAGCCTCTGAAGAGGTGGAGTCAGGCACATTCTCACTCATTTTCATTATCTGGAGCCTGTAGGATTCCCACAGCAAGGAAAAACCTCAATGTAAAGCCACAAGTCAGCACTTTCACAAAACCTGATCTGGTAGGACCCAAGTTTTACCTGACACCCTGAAAACCTGCACAGCGTTTCCTGTGATGCTCTGCTGGAGGTTAGTCAGTGGATAAAATCACACATCCTCCCGTCAGCCCCAATACAAATAAAGCACTGTTTCCTATCGATTGTTCCTATCAAGCTGTTTAGACAGTATCTATTTCCATACTATCGGCTGTCCCATCTGTGCTCCCTGGCTGCCCCCCACTGCTACTTCCTCCTGCAATGTTGCTGGGTCACTCCCTTGCCCCCTCAATGTCCTCTCTCCCCTCCCAGCCCACGAATGGCAATACAGATTATGGATGTTCTCCAGAAACGTATACACATCTGATCAACCAGCAAGCGGAGATGAAATGGCTGCTCCCACAACCTGAACCCCAGGTTCAGGCTCAAACAGGTTATCTGTCTGTCTGTCCTGTCCGCTCCCCAATCCTACAAGCACCAGAGCTCCCTGTGAAGTCCATCATCAGCTTCCAAGTTCCTGCAGGAGGGGAACTGATGAACTGCAAACACATCACCATGAGGGCTGGCAAGTCAGAGCACAAGCTCATGGAAGTTTCCTTTCCTTCCTTAGCTGGGCTAGAGGCTGTGGCCATGCAGTGCTACAGCCAGTTACATCTGCATGGACACACAAACAGGCTGACAAGAGCAGAACCCTTTTTTATTTAGCTTGAAAAAGCCTGTGTAACAAAGTATAAACTAAGAACTTCCTTGAAGATGAAGCCGTAAGGGATTAACTCTGCTGCTCTCCAAGTCGTGTGAGCGGCTTTAAATCTGCTTCTCCAAATCAATCAATAAATATTATTAATAATAGACAGTTTGGCATTTTGGAAATACAGCACCTGCAACAATTTACTGATTTTTACTGATGGATTATTTATCCCAAATTAGATACATTAATTGGAGGCATCTTAGGTGTCATTCTTTTTCGTTGGAATGCAGACATAAACTGTGAAGAATCAGAAGGAAGAATCGTCTGTGCTTTGATTAAAGAGCCTCTAAAAAGCACAAATATTTTCACATAATCATAGACTCCCAGAGTCTCCTGAGCTGGAAGAGACCCATAAGGACCACTGAGTCCAACTCCTGGCTCCACACAGGCCCAGCCAAGCCAGAGCAGGGCACTAAGGGCATCGTCCAGATGCTTCTTAACCTCAGCCCAGCTCAGCGCTGTGACCCCTTCCCTGGGGAGCCTGTGCCAGTGCCTGAGCCCGCTCTCAGTACAGAACCTCTTCCTAACGGCCAACCTAAACCTCCCCTGTTGCAGCTTCACACCCTTCCCCTGTGTTCTATCCCTGGTCCCCAAAGAGAAGAGATCAGCACCTGTCCCTTCACTCCCCCTCCTCAGGAAGCCACAGATCCCATGAGGTCTCCCCTCAGCCTCCTCTTCTCCAGGCTGAACAAACCTTCAGCATCTCCTTGGGAGCCTTCCACTCCAAGTCCTTCCCCACCCTCGCTGCCCTCCTCTGGACACTCTCAACAGTTTTGTATCCCTCTTGCCCTGTGGCACCCAAACCTGCCCCCAGGACTGGAGGTGAGGCCTCCCCAGCGCAGTGCAGAGTGGGACAATCCCTCCCTGGACTGGATATGGTTTAGCTTACTCAACAATGTCACTGGAGTTACAACATATAAACCCAGTACATTTATCTTGTCAAGGTCACGGGGTTTCTTGGCTTGTGGGGTTTTTTTTCTAGAATCACCATGTCACACCTGTACTTTAGCTTTTGAGTGGTTACAATCCCAAATGAACAATCTTCCCTCGGCCTACATCAGTGCTAAAAATCACATATTTGTGTATGTTTGTTTTCTTTAAAACAAAAATAACCTCAGAAATTGGACACTGTTCACAATTTTTACTATAGCAACATACAGATTCCAGACTTGCCTTTAGGAGTTTCTTCCCAGAGACACCCAGCTTCTCTCCTACTTAACTGCAGAGAGAGCTGAGAAGCACAGCATTTTGGAAAATCTAGGTAATTAATTTACCTCCTTACTTATCCTGTACCTTGGTCCATCACTGTAAGGCCCTATAAAATGCTTTTCTTTAACTTACCTCAGTCTATATTCAGCGAAACAGGCTTAAGTCAGTTTGAAAATAAAACAGTACAATAAGCAATTTTACATACAGGTGTCGCTCTGCTGGCATATATTGAGGGCAAATTACTGTTTACCACCACGCAATGACAGACCATCACCTCCTACCTTGTGGAGAACAGTAATTTTCCAGTGGCCTGAACATGTATTAGGGTAAATACAGCAGACTGAGGAAAAGTGAGCCATACCTGCATCAATTGTAGCTGCAAAGCTCATGTTCTTTGAATTATCCATCTGACTTTGGGAATTGGTACTACGGAGTACGTAAGACAACATCCCAGGTGGCCTTTTGAAGGACTTACTGGCATGAAACAAGGTAACTACATCCACTAGGCCAATAATCTCCAATTTACTATTTTTTACTAAGCTGCTTATGTATCTTTACATCATCATACATCTTAGGTATGTTTACTAACAAGCACCCAAATATGTAATATCCTGTGTCCCTCCACTGCTAAACGCACCTGTAGCATCTTGTTAGTGCTTTATAACCGACAACAGAAAGGCATTCTCATGATTTTGTGACAGAATCGGGATAAAAATGCAACTTCTTTTTGCCTTTTGCCTTATCTATGGAAAGGGGACATGCACTGTGCAAACAAAAAGCTGAGTGTTGACTCTGTGGTAGCACAGCATTCAAATGGGGGATGTATTTGGGGAATGTTTTAGATGCTTTTAGCTTTAGAAGTGAGTGTGGGTGATGTGTCTATTCTCTGCTAGCTACTCAAGCATTTCCTCCTGGCTATCGAGGAAAACAGCATTACATAGCCTGATAAAAGCCACAGCCATCCTTCTAGCCAATAAATGGACTGAAAATAGCATAAAGCCTGATGGGGGACATGTTTACTGTACCTTTTGAGTAGGTTTTACCTTCCCCATGAGCTATGCTGAAGATTAACGACCAGGATGATTGCTATCTGTATAATAATATATCCAATTACCAATACGGTTTTCTCTCTTCCCAATTTGTTCCAGCTTCGCTCTGAACGGGAACATTCCCTCTGTCAAACTGCAATCATGTCACCACTTTGCAGTTGCAGTTTATAGCTATCAACAGCATGAATCTTGCTGACCTGAGTGACGAAGCTGCAAAAAACCAGGCAGGAAGAAACAAAGGAGGGAACGGGAGATCACAGAGCAGAGACAACAAAGCAGAGGCAGGAGGAAGGGCAGGTATTGTGTAAAGCTGCACAAGCAGCACTGGTTTTGAGCACTCCATGGGGACGGATGCCTGAGACACAGAACAACCTCCTGGTCTTCAGATGAGAGCTCTGCCTTTCTCTCTTCACACTGCCCACTGCCTCCCCTCCGGATTTGCTCTCACACCAGTGGGGCATCCCAAGAAGCAGACTCAGCCTCCAGTTGCCCTCAGGAGTTTTACTTGGTGGAGGAGCTGGATGGTAGCTTGGCACCAATTAGATGCTGTGCTGGAGTGAATCAGTGCAGCTTCACTCGAGTTGCTCATACCAGCTGAATATCCAGCATATTTTATTTTCACATCTTTGCTGCATACAGAAAGCCACTCAATTCTTTTCTAACTTAAGCCCCCAGTTGTATCGGATTATGAGAGATGCTTGCTAATATGATTGACAGATTGCCTGTCTACACAGAATCTAAACTAGGTATATATTAGACAGCAAAATGACTTTAAATAATCCTTTCTGGCAAAACCCAACAACACTAGGTACTACCACGAGCCCTAGGAGGACAACAGTGCAGTATTTTCTAATTCAGCCTTTTACAACTTTATTTGCAGAAACACTTTTCAAACTCCCATTTCCCCTCCAACAGTTGTTCAGCCTTTAAAATACCACTAGAGTGAAACAGCTTCAGGCTTGATTAATACTGTAGTCTATAGCATGGAACCGTTTGATTATTCTGTTTCAACAGCTAATATAACAGGTTTAGTACTTCCACAGGAGAGTCTGAACTGGAAATAACAGTCTGGTGCTGATGACAACCCCTCAACACTTCCACTGCAACCACAAGATATGCTGATGTCAGAAGCTTCTTCAGCGGATGCCAACCATCCTTCCCAAATGTGAGAACCAGAATAGAAAGGAGGTCAGATGATGCCAATCAATCCTTCAGATCTGCCTGTTGTTTAATGCAGTTCTAACTCCAGTAACCAATGGGTCTTACAGCCACAAGACAAGGATTTGCTTAAGGAGCAAGTTCACACTGTTCAGATGTCAATTCAATGGCCAAACCCCTGGTTGCACCCTGACCTCAGGAGGTTTAGAGACAACCCTCTAGCCATACCAAATGTCACACCCCCACCTCCTTCCCCTCTCCCTCCTGCTGCAGCACCCAAGTTTCTCCAGGTGTGACATCCTCTGCCTGGCTCTAAGGTCTCATCTGCAAGACCAGCTGAGCTGGCCTGATCCACAAGCTGCAGAGCTGGACACATGGGCTGGGTGTTGACCTACACCTCAGGCTCCACCTGGGAACACACACCAGTTGCAAAGATAGAGCTTCTCTGTCCTTGGTTTAATGGGTTCAGTTGGGAACTTACCTACAGCATGAACTTGTGCACAGCCACAGCACTGGGGAATCTCCCCTTCTTTTACCCTGAGCAGACACTCTGTGCCATCAGTTCCCACACTGAATGTGTAAAAGTTTTAAACTTTCCAAACAAAGTGTATCTAGTCTTCTACTAGCTTCTCCAGGCCTTGCTCCTTTTATGGCATCAAGTACTAAATCAGTAACTCAGGGAACCTTACTTTGCTTCTGAAGTGTTATACAAACAGAGAGGATGGGGCCAGACTTGCTGGCCCCTGGAGCCGCACACAGCTCTGCCTCCTTCCCCCAGCGCCTCTGCCTCCGCTCGCAGGTTGCTGTAGATGCGTCATCTTCCCAAGCCACAGGCTGAAGCATACAAGAGTTTAATTGATGCTAGATCAGAAATAAGAACATTGTGCTGTCACACACAAACAAAAATACAAAAAATGGGGTGGGAGGGGAGGACCTGGATGGGCAGGATGCACCAATACACTGCAAAGCTCACATATTTCCTCCAAGGACTTTTTTAAAAAAATTTTTTCCCAGAAATGGTCAATAATTAAGTCTGCCATAGGCTCTGACCATGTAGGTTATTTTAGGCTATGTGGTAGAGCTAACCTTACAGAACCCATGCTCTGTAGGGAGAAGATACAAAGGAACAGGAATTAACTCCGAAAAAATTGGGGGTAGATGTTAAAAAGTTCAGTTAGTACGGACACCAGACAACATACTCACCAAAAAATGGTAACAAAAAGTGTTAGAGCAAGGCTTATCTACCATACATTACACAGAGCTTGTTAAATACCGACCCGGGTGAGAACGGGCATGTGCCTGGCACGTCTCAGTGCTGCCAGCTCACTGCCGGGCTCCGCTCGAACCCGGCGCCACAGCATCACTGATGATGAGGCAGTGACAAAAATCAATCCAGCAGGCAGCAAGACAAATAAGTCATCTGTATCACAGCTAAAATATGTTTTTGATCAATAATAGAAAATTAACTCCTACTCCTTTGCCAAGAAAATAGATTATTTAATCAGAGTACAGACAGATAGAGATGTTACATAATCAAAAATAGCTCGCTCTGCTATATTTAGTGGCCACTGTCTTTCAGCAAAGAGGGCAAAAGTACACCCATTATCAGTTACAAGCCCTGTACTGAAATGGTTTTCTGATGAGTTAAGCTGGTCTGACATACTTAACATCAAGATACTGTGTATTTAAAACTACAACAACAACTCCGACGGTATGAAGGCAATAGGGAAAGGCAGAAAGTCACCGCTGTCCTATGGAGAGCTATCCAACAGGGTTAGAAGGATCAAGTCCCAACTAAAACTTATACACCAGGGGATCTACAACAGTGATTTCCAACCTTTCTCATTTTCAGACTACCTGGAGTTTTCCATCAAGGGATGAAACATTAGTATAGCACATTTACAGCTTATGACTGGCTGCCTTTCACAGTTATTTCTGTGATCTCTTGGCAATAACCTGTGGAATCGCAGGAATGTGCAGAACACACAGAAAATCACTGATCTAGTCCATCGACACAGAGCTCACTTAACATTCCTGCGGCCTGACCATGCACCTAAGAACCTTCTACCATTTCCGAGAGCCAAATGCTCCAAGAGATGCAGACAAGACTATCATCAATGCAACTGTCTTTCCTTCCCTCCAGCTTCCCCCCCCAAACAATAAACACTAGGAAAAAAAAGCGCAATTAATGTGAAGTCAAGCACCTCCAGCTTTTATGGTTTCAAATATGGAAAAATTCATATAAGGCATCATGAAAAACAGAAGTTAAACTAAGGGCTGGTTTACAGGCCCTCCACACTGACATAAAAGTGAAGACACCTCCCTGTTCCTGCCTGCAGGATAGATAAAAATAATGTTTAGTAGAATAGCCAGGGATTAACATCGGTAACTACCGTTTCTTCTGTTGGGTGAGGTATGAAAACCAACAAGCAACTCCATCAACTGGTATGTGCATCAGGTCTGTAGAGCCAATTCACTCAGCACACGTGTCCAGCCACAGCAGCTCTCCACAGCACGGAACACAAAGAAGTCACAAAGACAGCAATTCTGCAGAGCCATGCCTTGAAGGTGTATTTTTCCCTGGGATGTCCACTTTAGACATTGAAGAGAAACAAAACCTCCATGTAGACCAAAAATTCTCAGTGATTACAGTGTTTGAGAGAGATAAGAAAACAAACACTACCACCAGAAATCAAACGCTTCTGCTTCGGTGTAAGAGATACCTTAAAGATCCCTCAGATGCTTAGGAAAGCCAGGGAGAAAAGAAAGCACTATGCCCATTAAAAATAATAATAATGGATAATTATAGCTGGCTCCAAATGTTAACAATTTATTAGTTACAGGATCTAAGTACTGTAAATGACTAATGCACGCAGCAAATGTGTTTGCAAGAGCGTACAAAACAAAGCCCTTAAAAGTAGATAGCTCTGGGAAAAAAAAAAGGATAAATCAGTTTATAACATGAGCTCTGAAGCATGTGACATTGAGAAAGTCTCTGTATTATCTTCCTTTTGTGACCGGCAACAAGAACATCTCCTTGATTTGCCACAATGAGGAAAGACCAGTAACACAAGCACAGTCTGGGAGCTCCAGAAACCTGCCCGAACAGAGTAACAATGTTGTATCATTACAATCCTATACAGAATGAGACCTAAAGGGTGGATTTTTTGTATCTGCACAAAAAGTCATGATATACTTTAAAACAGCCATATATAAACCCAAAGAAAGACGATAATTTAAGTGACTACACAGTGGAGTAACTAACAAAACGCTGCTGCTAATTATTTACGTGTACGGATTTTTTGGTAGCAATGCTTGCAAATACCACTTTAATCCCCACTCCCTTGCTGTGACTACAGTTCTACTTCTAATAAACAATTTCTACTTTTAATAAACAATCAGCATTTCTCCCAAATAAAAAAATGAAACAGGAGCACGGAAATGAATCTTTCACCCAAAAGCACCTCTTGTAAACAAATACTGATTTCCCGTTTATTTTCCCCTACTGAAAGCAGCTTCTGTACATGTTGCTGTGTAGCCATTATGGGTTTATTAAGCTGCTTATTAAAAGTGGGTGTTTCTCCCTCAACCTGTGCATGTCGCGGTGATGATGGGAGTGTGACAGGGTGAGGCCTGCTGGCAGGACAGCTCGGCCTCCGGCCTGACTCTGGAGCGAGCGAGAACACGGAAACATTTCCTTCTCCAAACATGGAGACCATCACTTATCTTCCTAAACAAACAGCAGAGCGGGTTACTCCTTCCTGCCTCAGGCTGGGTGCTTCCCAGTGCTACGGGCTAATGAAGAGCGTCCCTCAGGCTCGGTGGCAGGGGCTCTGGACACCTGGGCACGGGACGTGAGTGGAGAAGCCACAGACAGCAGAAGCCTTGCGGCCCTTATTTCCTTCATGTACCATCCGCTACTGAGCTAAAACCCACAGCTTGGCTAGCTGAAACTTCCAGCCTGTTTTGTTATCAAAGCCAGAGATTCTGTGGAGTAATGCTTTCACCCAATCTTCTCCCGATGTTCCCTGTTGATGAATGTATCTCATTTCATGTAAATGTGATTAAATCAATCAGACAATGCTGGGCTCTATCAGTCTCAAGAGGTTCTAGTTCAAGATGTGAAACACTTGCCCCAATAAAGCACAACTCGAACTAAACCTTGTGCATTCTGGACTTTTATTACCTCCTTAACCTCGAAACACCCCTCTGCTTGCCTCGGCTTCGTTAACACGGGTGTAACACCAGAAGCACAGATTTTGCAGAAACCACCATGCTGACTCAAAGGCCTTCACAGTATTTGAGGACCAGAAAGGAAGGGAAAACTCCTGCAAAGTATTTTGACTTATTTGGAGCTCACGGCTCCTGGCACACAGCGGGATCAGGGAACAGGGGAGGGAGTGCTGCGGCTGACACTTTCAGATAAGAGGAATCAAAAGGAACAACGCTGAAATCCAGGCCATTTATAATCAGTTGTCTACACATGATGTTACAGGTCTAATCTGAAGTAGTCTAAGTGTTAAATCTTCATCTGCTGGGCAGAAGTTCACATTACACCATTCTCTTTGAGAAATAAAGGAACATCAGCCAAAGAATACGGCGATCCCAGGCCACATACTCCTTGTAAAATAATAGGAAGAAAAAAAAAGACTTTTAAAAAAGGTATCAGTTGAAAAGCAGCACGACTAAGTTCTTTCCAGAGAGAGTGGTGAGGGGCCGGAGTGGGCTGCCCAGAGAGGGGGTGAGTGCCCCATCCCTGAGGGTGTTCAAGGCCAGGTTGGATGGGACCCTGGGCAGCCTTGTGTAGCTCCAGGCCTGGAGGTTGGTGGCCCTGCCTGTGGCAGGGTCTTGGAGCTCTGTGATCCTTGGGGTCCCTTCCAACCCAGACCAGTCTGTGATTCTATGATTAAGAAAAGGAAGTGTGCCTGGAACTTGCAATGCCACCTTCCTGTGTCATTCCCCACCAAACCCTCATACTGGAACTAGCAAAACGACTCCTGAGGATGACATGGTCATCATCTCCAGCATGACTATCCAACAAAAACTGGTTTCTAGCTTCCAGGCACTAGGGCATGATATGCAAAGGACATGATTTGTTTTTCCTGAGTCACTTCCTCTCTATGGAATCAATCCCAGATAGACCACAAAAGGCCCTGTTCCTCCTATTGCAGGTTAGCAGTTGCATCATCTTCATGGTAGGTGCACCTTCTGCCAGGAGACAGGAATTTTACCCTTCATCAACAATGTCACAGCCCTCTACTCAGAGAGCACTTTGCTAAAGGGGTGAAGGATCTCCCAGCCTACACCTTTCCATGATGAACCACACCTGGAACATGGAGCTCTTCCTGCCCAAGGAACAACTGCTGCCACCAAGGCGACGCTGAGTTTGCACTTCACTAAATGAGCCTCATCCAGACCCCGAAAGGAGCTTTTGTCTCAAACAATCAAATGGCAGACAGTGCACCAGCTGAATGCTGAAACAGAGATGCTGTGGTATCTTAGCAAATTAGGGGCAACTCTAAACTCAGCTTCAAGTAGAACATTACTTTCTCTGATATCATACACAGAAGCTGCTACTTAATTAAAACTAAGCTGCTTAAGCCATTAAACTGGCAAATGGCTATACCAAATGACTTGTTTGTTGTTAGCATTCAAATAGCAGGAGTTGTTTGTTGTCACACTCAGAGGGCAAGCTGCAATGCTAATGCACATTTCCCTCCTGGCTCCACAAATCTAAACTAAGCCAGGACTGTGAAGTTATTAAAAGCACTCCTCTATGTGACTGAGGAATTCTGTCTTACCGTGATCTTCGAAGACACCAGTATCATGCACACTGCTGCAATTTAATTATTGCAACTTTTGCCCTAAAAATATAAGCCAATGCAGTCATTTACTTGCATTTTTAAAAGTAGAACTGCTATTACTTCTGACTTTAAGCCCCAGGTTCATGCAAGTCTAGATTAAACCTCCTGATTTACATCCTGAATATCTCAACATCAAAATCTTAACTAAAAAGCACACCCTGCTACAGGAGCTACTGTCCTCTGATCACAGGCAATGTGGGAAAAAAAAAAATAAAAGAAAACCCAAGTTTTATTTTTGGGTCAGTAACAGGAAAAGCTCATTCTGGCCACCCAGGTGAAATTCAAAGCCACAGAAAGTGAGCATGACTGAAAGCACCTAAGTCGAGACACTCTAGAAGAGCCCCCATTTGCTTATCACTAGGATTTGGGTCATGGGAGGGAGCATCAAGCAGAAGCATCTTTGGAATACAGGTTGGGGACTCTGCCTCTTCCTCAGATGCAGTCTTCATCCCCTTCCCCCAAGTGGGAAGGACAGCGATGAGGAGCTTGAAACAGTTAAGCACACTGAATTTGTTGATATTTTACTTGGTATGAGTCATGCTCCTTACCTCCCTCTCTATGCATACAAAAATCTGTTACCACTCATTAAATAACTATTTCTACTTTGACTCAGTAGAAGCAGAAGACCCCCACATTAAAGCCTGGCACAGGCAAAGCAGTGGCAAATGCTATAGGGATTAAAGTTGCCTGTTCCAGTGAGTTATAATGCCTGTGCTACGGGGCAGCCAGTGTAACACAGCATTATTATCATGACAGATGCCATATGCATCTTTTTTCCTTTGGTGTGGTCTCCAGGGAAGAAGAATATTTCCATTCATCACAGAATGACCTAATGGATGGCACTGTTCAAATGAACGGTCAGCAAATGCATTTTATGTGCTTCTATTTACGTACCCTTATTTTTACAGGCTACAATGCAAGCATCAGAATAGCACTTCCACTTTTCTATCCAAGGACTGAAAGACTATCCACACTAATAAAGTCTTGCCTTTACCCTGTGTGCCCTTTTTACATATGGCAAAACTGAGTCATCAGCCTTGTTTTAGGTAGCACGCTTGACACAACAAAAATAAGATGTAGAGCTAATTACCAGCACAGGACATGAAAACAGGAGTCTTTTCCATAAGACAAAGTCTAAAGTTAAATTATCTATCAAAATACAGTGCTTTTTTATAGAAGTGAATAGAGGCCTAGAACTACTGAATGAAACTCTCTGTATTCAGCAAGGAGCCTTGAAAACCTTAATCTCATGAGTCAGTAATAACAGTGGAGGAAGTAAAGACAATCCTGGGTCTATTATCAATAAGACAAGCAGCTTAAAAGACCTCATCTGAAACAAATGTGTAAATGTCCCACCAAAGCAGAGATGCTGATTTATGATTAAGAAGTGTAAATGTACTTTCGTGGTACCGGTTAAGAACAACTTGCCTGTCTCATTCACAAGGGCTCACGGCAAATGCTTTAACATCACCAGAGTACAAACTCCTCACTAAGTCTTTCCCCTGAATGCCATTAACACCTCTGCATGTTCTCTGTCCTGTCTAATTCTCTCTGGCTTACACCAGTCCTATCACAATTTAAAGACATCAGGCTCCTTCTCCATCACTGAAGTTAAACCAACAAATGTTGCGTTTTTCTCCTGACAAAATCCTGCCAAGATCCCCGACAAGACCAGTCCTGGCAGTCACCACTACCAAAGAACCAGCTATGGAAACCCCAAAGACTACACAGACGGACTGTGAGAGACACCATGGGACTGGTATTGCTTAATAAGTAAAGGGATGATTTAGAAAAGCCGCTGAACAGCACAGTGGCCTAACTGCAGTAGAGCAGAGTCAGGATTAGCAAGGCTGTGGGACAGCGAAGAGGCCAGACGCTAAAACAACCCAGGTGAACAGGCAGCTTTAGGACAGATGAAATTCAACACTGACAAACATGTGCTAATGCCCTCAGGAGTAATAATTTAGACTACTTATCTGTACTGCTGGGCCCTATGCTTCTCACTAGGTAAATAAGATGACGGACTAATAAGAACATCCACACCTAGTTGAGATCATGTACCAAACAGAGCAAAATCCCCTCAGATAAACTATCACAACTCGCAGTGTAAACAACTAAATGATACGATCTGGAAGAACATTCCTATGGCAAATTATCTACAATGATGCATTACAGGGATAATTTAATTTTTTCCCCTTTTTGGACATCTAGCATACCAGCACGGGTCGTTATCAGAGATCAGACAGTGGAGTCGTATCATCCAATACAGAATGACCACATCATTGTTGAGCTGGGAAAAAATAAACAGCCTTAAAAATTCCCATTATTAGCAAAAGAGGGAAAATAGATCACAAATAATTTTGGGAGTCAAATCCCCAGTTATTCTGATACTTTTCCAATGCAGGAAAACCTGGAGTCTTCCCCCTCCTCACCCCATGTCTGTATTAATCTACAGGGAAATTAACTGCTACACACTCAGTAATGTAGGGGTTAATTCCAACTGCTGTCGAATGCCCCAAGTCTGTGCTCTGTTCATCAGAGCATTAAATCTGAAAGCTCAAGAGAGTAGTGCAGCCGTGCTGCAAGGGCTATGTTATAAAGTTCTGCATTAAAAATTCATATCGTAGGCTTGCCACAGTACTCTGCTCTGGCTGAAAGGAGAGCTGGCGGGGAAATATTAGACACCCCACTGTCTTTCTGGCAATTGGAGACATTCCTCAACAAACAGCACCTCAGGAAGGGAATGAAAGGGCAAACAAACCGTGAAACAAATCAATGAGTTCAATTATCTCTCTCTCTCTCTCTCAGAAAGGAAACTTCTCATTTTTAAGGCTGTTTCATGAAATCTTTTAATGACGGCCCTGAACAAGGATGCTGGGCACTCTGGCTGCAAAACAGGCTGCTTGGCAGTGCTTTTTATTTGTCTTACACCAGACAGAGATTCCCAAACACTGAGGGTGAAACACAGAGCAGGGTATAGGAATCTCTGCAGAACAGCTCTACTTACCCTTTACATTACCAGGACCACGTGGGATAACAGGCTGTAGAAATTGCTCCCACTTTCCCCGAAGTGTCTCCAGAATTTAGATTTATTAAGAAGTTACTCCATGGTTAAGTTATGAGCTTCTCACTACTGGTTAAGGCTGCGTGCATTTCACCACAATTTATGGCCACCCAACTGGTAGATGACATGGTTCACAAGGATGGAAATGGGTGTTATATTTCTAGGAAAGTCATACGTGCTCCTCAGGTTATCTGATGTAACCACCGTATTCCGGCAAGTTAATAACCCATATACCATAAATGGGGAAACACACAGGAAATGAAACATCAGCAAATACAATTTCTTGAGGAAACCATGCAAAGAAAGCTACCTGTTTCACAACCCTCCCCTGCAACCCTGCCCAGCACCAACTGCAATTGAAAGATTCACTGAATTTCTCATCAGAGGAACGAAAAAGAATGAAAATTTAAACCACCAGACACAAGTTGCCCTGGCACTCCCCATGTATTTTTTTTTTTATATATACATAAATATCTATATACATGTTTGTTAGTGCCTAGCTGGAAATCAGACTGAATTCAACCCAGCATCCCAGGGTGTGAGTGGTCCCAGCCCATGAGTTCATCCAGAAGGAGGTGTAGGAGGGCAGGTTTATCATCTACCAGGTGTGGTCTACAGGGAACAGAAAAGATTTATGCCTGGTAGCCAGCACAAAACAGAACAAGTCCAGACTAGCCTAAAACCTCTCACAAATGAATCAAAAACTGTATTGGCATGAGGAAAAAATACATTGTTCAGTAGAAAGTTTGTTAGTTTGAGGGATGGGATGAAGACAGATTGTAGAGCTGGTGATCACAAGTAACTGAAGATTATTTCTTACAGGAAACATTGCTACAGAAGATCAGTAACTCCAAGGTGATGCTTCAGTCAAATTTACTTCTTGTTCAAAACTCCTTCCTAACAGGCATCTAAAACTTCTGAATCAGTTAGGGGTTATTCTGGGCATCAAGAAGCTGTTACCTAAACAAAGTAAGGGAAGAAGTAGTATTGTCTCATAGCCAACTATTTGATTTCTTAGTTTTGATCCTTGCTGTAATTCTTACTGCTCTTCACATCTCTGGGCAACCTCCCCTGTGACTCAGTTTCTCAACATGTTAAAAAAACAGGGAGGAAAAGCTGTCACAGCCACAAAATCACAGCCTTGGCTACGATCTGCCCCTGCAGAGACCACTAGATAAATGTTACGGGTTAATAATATCAGGCTTGCAGGACTGTAAATGCCTTTATTGAATGCTTTATGTGACTGGTAATGATGTTACTAACAGGCCTGCATGTTGCCTATTGTTTTTCTTGGTTTCAGTGTCCACATCATACTGCCTTACCCCTTCTCCATGAGCTGGCCAACATCCTTCTCTTTCAACCCCCTCAGAGCTCAATACTGGCTCTTTGCTCCTTATGTTTGGGATTCTTAGGTTCTTATTCAAAGATAGTGTTTTTTGCAAACTTATTCACTGAAACATATTTAGAAAAAAATTTCACCTCAATAAAGAGACCCAGTTTCATCATACCCAGTATTTCTGTAGCATACAAAACTGCAGTCCCACATGACATTATTGTCTTTTAATTGAGATCAGAGGATATGGAAATGAGACAATATTTCTTAGGTCCCATTAAGCGATGTCCCCAGGATGATTAGAAGGGGCTGACCCAGACAGGGCACTCTCCACATGCAGCACGGGCAGCCTGCACGCTGACCTGCTCCAGCCTGCAACCTCTCTCCTCTTTGATTTACTGGAAACGCTGCCATTTCTGGGCCACCTCTTGAAATGGTTCTTATAAGCACCCTGTGCTGTCTCGCTGCCCAAGCTGCTACAACTCTGCAGACCAGCATCTCTCCTGCGACCAGGGCACGGGGCAGATGCAGAGGTGCAGGCACACCTCATGCCAACACAGCCACTTCCCCAGCTCTGCCTCCACCACAGGCTTTGAGGTCAAGGGCTAAAATGGAAGATTAAGAGTAGGGGAGGTGTGTGGGGGAGAAATAACTACCAGAAGTTTTACAGCCCTCGTGAAGGCAGCAGGGATGACTTTATAATGATGTGGCCACAGGATTTCCCTCTGCAGCCTTTTCCCTGAGTAACACGAACACCCCAAAGCTCCCAATGCCAACAGCACCAATATAACACAAAAGAGAAATGCTTTTGATCTCTGCGAAGAGGATGATGTCCCTGTTTCAGTAGTGAGGTGGCTTACAGCTGTGGCGTCACAGTAACATTTTAAGCCAGGGGTGGGATCAGATTTAGGTGTACGCTCAATGAGACGCTGCCAAACCTGTCTAATGAGGAAGCAGCAGAGATACTTCCATGAAGGTTGTGCCAGATACAGCCAGTGTCAGGACACACCTTCCTCTTTTTGGAAGAGGCAAACAGGAGATCGAATGGAAGCACTGGATGAACGTGGAAGCTGTCTGTGTGGAACAGCGAGGTAGATGTCAGTTCTCACAGCAAACGTGTGGCTTTCCAAAGGGAAAGAAGATAAAGGCAGAAGACTCAGACTGTTCTTCAGGATACAGAGTTTTGGCACTTGGGACTTAAAAAAGTTTCCTGAGCTTCCATTCTCATTTGGGACAGCCATCTCTTTCCATTAAATGAGGGAGCACAGCACACACTACGTGACTCATTTTTTCGCCTGTGCTGTCGTTGCGTGGGAGTGGGAAAAGCAGCTGGAATCCATCTATAGAACACAGGGAGAATTTCAAGTAAATGCCAGTAAAGAAAGCCTACACAGTGAATGCCTGGCTGGGCAGAGATGACTCCTGCAGTAACTGCAGGTTTAAGTCAGAGCCTGACGGAGAGCTTGGCTCCCTGACTGGAAATAGGTAACCCCACATCTATGGCACGGCCCTGACTGGAAACACAGGGACCGTGTGTTTCTGAGGATTCACAGGCTTGTCCTGACTGCCTTCCCCACCATCGCAGCCCGGCAGTAGCTGTGCTGAAGGACGCGCAGCAGAACCACATGCCCGCCCTGCTCTCACAGACGAGATCTCACAAGGAAGTGGTACTGTACCAAAATAACTCTGCTGCTTTGCTGCTTTGTATTGGGGTAGGGGGCAAAGAGAAGGAAAAACAAACAGAGACTATTATAATTCATAGACATACATAAAAAGGCTGCATGAAAACCAAGCTCAGCTGACTGGGACACAAGAGGCCCAAGGACCTTGTCTGTGCTCAGGAGCAGTCTTTGGGAGAAGGGAGCTCCCTCCCTGTAACTCCTCTTCCTCACAGAGCCCTCCCAGGCCCTGTACAGAGTTCAGCTGCCACAGATAAAATAAACTACTGTGGCAAGATGGCTTAAAAAATTGGACAGCCTTTTTGTCAGACTCTTGGGGAGAGCCAGTTCCTGCGGGCAGGCCGGGGCTGCAGGACACGCCGGGAACCCTCTGCTACTCAGCCTGCAACAGCCTGAAGAGGTTTGGCTCTGGCAAGAGCAAGTGAGAGCGGAGAGGACAGGGACACTTCTGCCTCTTGTGATTTCATACATACACCAAGGATGCTGCAGCCTCTTCCACAGGGTTCCATGCCCAGAAGGAGCTGCAGCATGACCAGGACGACCAACAGCATGGTTGGCACGGATGCTAAGACCCTTTCATGCAGTACTTTGCATTTATTTAAAGATTTCCACCTAAGGATCTCATGTCAACCCAGGGTTACATATAACACGGTGATGACTAGAATATGCTGGAATACCCTAAGGCTATTTTTTTCTATTTTGGGCTGTTAAATAATACCAGCTTCTAGGCTACACTAGAAAAAAAGAACTGAACAATCTCACTGGAGGTTAAAAACCAAATTAAAAAAAAAAAAATCCCTGAAAGGACCTAGGGCACTTCTGTGCTGTCAGGAAGTTACATTAACTAATTGCAAGCATTACAAGTCCAACAAAAGAGACAACACAGCCCAGCTCCAGCACTAAGTTCTACAAACTCTAAATGCTCCATTTATATGGAGTTCTCAGAAATGCCCCCTTTGAAATAAAAAAAAATAATAAATAAGTAAAATGAACTTTTTACCAGTTTGTCGTTTATGATTCTCAGGTCTGCATGTTTCTAGACTCCAGACGTGTAGGCTCAGAGCATTATACTTACTCCCCGTGCCTCAGTTTCCCTACCCAAAAGGCAATGTTTCAAAGCAAGCACTTAAAATTTCACAAAGGGAAGCATCTTAGGGTACCACTGCAATTCACCCCCCACAGCAGATAATTACTATCTTTCAACTTTTCTGGTGTGACTGTAGGCTGAACCAGAGTTGTGACAAGAAAGGCTGGTTTGCACAAGGGCTTTCAAGCCCTATTTCACACAAGAGCTTCAGAGCAAAATAAGAAACAAATCTCCAAAGTATTTTCATTCATCTTCTTTTCCAGGATTTAAGCAAAGTATTAACGTTACATAGTTACTTTCAGCACAGTCCAAACTCTTAAGAAATATCTCAAATTGTAAAATGCAGACAGAGCTTTCTGCATGATTTAAGACATTCAGTTTTTCTTCCCTTTTTTCTCTTAGTTCTCTTTTTTCCCCTTTAGTTCTCTGCAACATCTTCCCTCGTTTCTCATCCCCCTGTTACCACTATTCCTGGGGTTTCATTCCTGGGAAATTTAAGAAAAAACCCTGTAAGGGACATGTCCTATGAAGTTCTCCATCTCCTGTTTTTAGGGAAATCACTTTAAATAGAGCGATAATTCCAGAGACAAGCATTAAAAGTTGATGACTCATCAAAGAACAGGAAATAGGAAACTTTAAGACCTTAAAGGCACAGCAAATAGAAGCTATTTCATGTCATGTGCAACACAACCACCCTAACTACAGTATTTCATGCTCAATGGGGAGAAGCAGCATTTGAGACCATCTATCACAGTAATTATGTGATGCTGGAGGGAGCATGACTTTATTTTTTATTCAGTTTGACCCTGAGCACCATCAAAATGGAAGACTACAAACATTTGAGAAGTGATGTACTGGTACCAGCCAGCACTTAAACAAGAAAGATTTGTTAAAAAAAATTAAAGTAAATAATTCATAGGCCAAATTCAATTCTCACTATATACTGGGAATTATTCCCCTGAAGTCCAAGTTAACAGAGATTTGCCCCAATGTAACAGAAGACTTTGCATGAATACTTGAACTTCAATTCCATCATGTAACTTCGGGCAGGAATAATTCTTCATGAATTCTCCAAACCTGTCCTCTAGCCCAATCCCACTCTCCTCCCACGCAGAAAGCCACACTCCCAATTTGATTCTAGACTGGTGCCTGAAGAACTGGTTTGTTTGATAGTGAGTAAGGAAGAGGAGCACCCTTCACCCAAACAGCCAGGAAACACAGACATCGCCTTCTGTTACTGGGATTTTGGCGTGTAACCCATGAAACCCCCTCCCTTCCCCACACCCTCAGGGGCCCTGTGCTTGTGTGCAGGTAACTCAAGGAGCCGTTTACATCCCTGCTGCCCTCCTGCCTGCCGGCCACCATCGCCTGTCTCTGCCCCAGCATCCCCATCTGTCACCCACCTCTGCCTCTCTGCAGATTACTTCAGGATTTATTTTCAAGCAGGATAGTGGGATGAAAAAAGGCATTACTTTGTCCTCCCATTCATGAGCTTCTACCTATTTGTTTCATTAACTTCTATGTTGTCATGATATCATGCTGTAAGCTCTTTAGGGCAGAGAGGGCCCTGTGCACAGTGTCCCCCCCTAGGTATCTCCAGCCTTGCTGACTGAGGTCTATGACCACTCCAAGAAAAGCAACTTTAAATACTGACACTGAAATACAAGTTTAGAGATTCAGGCCTGAAAACAATGACAAAGTCTCCTTTATGGTAAAGCAGGGACTGCCAGCTCGCCGATCGCACTTCCATCAGGCACGCTCTGTTCATTTCCAGATTTAGTTTTCATTAAAATGCAGTCCAGGATTAAAATAAGTCAGCTGGCTCTACACGGTGGGGTAATTTGCAATATTGCACCAGTGTTCAGTCTTAATGACGCTACACACCAATATGCCCTCCTGTGTCATCCTCCGCCGCGCTGCCAAAAAAGATCATAATCAGTCTAATCTATAAAAGGGCAACAATCCTCTGCTTCATCTACTGGAAAGCTAAATATTTTTCTACGTGTTATAGAAAGTCCTTGTTTTAGGATGACTCGTTTAAGTAAACATGCAAACCTCCTCCTCCTCCCCTGCGTTTCTGTGCATAGGGTACTTCCAGAAGAACAAAAAGTGCATCTGCCAGAAAGCCACAAAGGTACAGAACTGGTAGCAGAGCTGCTCTGAGTGACAACCTTACCCTAAACATCTTCTGCTTTGTGTTGTTTATGAAGGCTTTTTATTGCAGAAGGGGCTGGGGGGGGTGGGGGCAGTACCTAAAATCCTCACAAGACTGCTTAACATTTACCAGGGAAAATGCAGCATTTCAGTGAAATTCGATATTTTCTTTCATCAAAGGCAGGGAGTCTCAACCCACATGTTAACAGTAATGTAACAAGCCTACTGTATGTGCTAGGACCGAAGATCCTTTTCCAATTAGAATTCATTTAGGTTGGGGAAGAGGAAGGGGTGGGAGCAAAGAGGTGGCTCTGGAATTGATCTAAAACTGGAACTCGACCATTCTGGCTGGGAGCGTTAACAGCTCAGCTGGGAATCCCAAACACTTGCTCGGACTCTGCACCGCACCAGAAGTGAAAGAGCAAGGTTAGGAAGAACAGCTTGTCCCCAGAAAACCAAGGAAATGCATACAAGAATGTTTCTTTTTCTGCAGAGGAGGAAGGAGGAGGGAAAAAAAGAGTCTGTTGCAGTAGGACAAAACCAAACCTCCAAACCCCAACATTCTTCAGTGTTCCTGAAACTCAGGTCTGAGTTTGCTTTTCTGTTCCAGCCCCGATAGAATCTCCAGATCAAGCTCATTAGTGCTGGTTGAATCCAGGTTTGCTGATAGAAACGTGTGGGACAGCAAACAAAATCAGTATCAGGCCTCAAGAGAGGATGTGCCTCTTTAATTGAAAAAGGCAGAGTAATCATTCATTTATTTAACCCAGAGATGATTATAATCTGAAAACCTTGAAATCCTCTTACACAACAACTGTTTTGGCAAGCCCCTCTGTGTTCCAACAAATATTAAACTGTGCTTGCCATTTGTCTAAGGAATCTTGTATTAATAAACATGAAGAACACCACTTTTACCTCCCACACTCAATGACAGAAGAAAACAAAGACCAGCTGTATTCATCAATGGATCCTTGTTCTGCACATAAAGGCTAATTACATTTTACTTCAAGCCTACACATGGAAAACTTTGCTGCTGCCATCTTGTCAAATTCAGCTTCTGATACTCCAGCTGACAGACTGCAATGACTGCACATAATGAACTTCTTTTTGTCATTAACACCTTCTGTGCCCTGTGTGCGGAGTATTCATGGGATGCAGGGGTGGGGAAGGGGCATGGGGAGCACCCACTGAGCACCCCTTACCTGCTCGCCAGGGAGTTTTACAGTCTGGGATGAGAGAGGCTAATTTGAATGAAGATTTTAATTTCAGCAACTGATTTCAGTTGAAGATGCCTCCCTAGCACCGAGTGTGAACAGTACCTCTGTACCCCACCCCACACGTAGCACTTGGAGCGGGGATGTTTTGGAAAGAGAAACAAACAAACTTGACATACTGACTTCCAACCTGAAGATCCCAACAACCAGTCGCCAGGACAAAATCCAGACTCCTTAACACTGATAACCAAAGGCTTCTTACTGTTTATTTCTTTCCCTGCTTTTTGTTTGTTTGTTTGTTTGAAAGATTTTCAAAGTTGCACACAGTTGAAAGACAGCTTTATTCCAAAACCGAAAATCTTAAAAGCACTGTTAGCTTTAATAAATCGACAATTATCTTTTTTTTTTTTCCTGAAGGCACTCCAATTCATCTGCATCAAATAAGCGTCTGTAAAACTTAACAATTCTGGCCTAAGATAAAAATCACATGTTTTTAAAACATAAAATTAAAATTGGCAATACAAGTAGCTTTTCAGACTTAGATCAAAAGAGGGGTTCTTTTTAAAAAAGAATCAAACTGTCTTTCACCGTTTTTATTGGTGTTTTTTCAACATTTCTCCCAGCCTTTACAATTAAAATAGATGACTCAATTTCGCTGTCTACATTCAGTTCCCTTTTCATGTTTTTCTACATTTCCATATTGCAAAATTCGGGCTACAGACCCCGCAGATGACTGTTGTTATGCAAGAACTATCCCTGCCATAAATATCCAAAACAATGATAACATATTTCTGCTGTTATTAGGTCCTACAAGTTTGTTTTCACAGTACATTAGTTTGGGAGATAAAGTACACGCTTAATGTCTGCTTCAGGATTCAGCTCCACGAGCACTGTATTCCAGACCCAGCCTCCGTAATCATTCTGCCTCAGAACACAATAAACTTCTTGTTACTGCAGATGCTACTAATTTTATGTAATTCTCTATGTATTAGGTAAGAATCATAGTCAAGATCATATGAAAATATTTCCAAGCGAATATCTCTGCAAGAATGAAACGCATCAGGAACGCAAGCAAACATTTTCCCAGCGCATCTTCTGCTCAGCAGAAGATAAATTACAGTACTTAGGGAAATAGTATTCAACAAATGAAGCAAACACTGCAAATAAAGACATTAAAAAGAGTAAGGGGTTATTGAGTTCAGTGCCTACAACCACTGAGCCCTGATCTCTGGTCCCACAGAAGTGACTGCAAGCCAAAGTAACAGCAAGGGAGCTGCCAGCATCAGTTACAGGCAGAAGCACTTATAAAGGCAATGCACAGCAATTGAAAGCTCCATCAGAAACATCATGAGTGTGTGTCTCTTAGAGAAGGATGAAATCAATGAGGGAACAAAAATCCTTTTTCATCACCTTATATGGAACTGAAAGGGAACTGGACTTACAGAGCAAACCCAAAATTTACCTAAAAGATTATCTGGAATGATGGAAAGGGTGCTTCAACTCCAAGCACCGATTCTTAGCGACTATGGACTGCATTTTGTAAGCTCCAAATTGGACTGGATCCTCCACGCTCGCAGAACCACACACTAAGAAATTAGAACTTGTTTGCCAGTCTGACTGGTTTTGAAAAACCTGTAGTATCTAAACTGCCATGAGCCAGGGAGCACTGACCTACAGACAAAACCAGCACCACGTCATTCCTCCACGTCATGGAGACTGCTGACAGCCTTCCCTTACCATTTTCCTGCACCAGAAGGGCGGTAAGGACCAGAGCACGGAGTGTCCTCTCTGTTCACCCGATCACGTACCTACTTGGAAGTGCTGGTGAGGCTGGGGGTCTGCAGGACATGGGCAATGGGCACTGAGATGTGATGTGTGTTTTCCAACCCTTGCCCTTCCAACAGGCCAGGGACAGCCATCTAAGACAGCAGCTTCTTTCCCACCCCATTCCCAGACACAGAAATGACTCTCTGGGCTTAATACTGCTGATGGTGAGAATTCCTTCTCATTACTAACTTTCCTTAAATACACAGGGTTCAAAGAAAACCAGCAGAAGTCTGTCTCTCTTTTGTCATTTCCTGCACGGATTGTTAATGAAACCAGGGGATAATTGGAAACAGTAGCCATTAAGAAGACAAGGATATATATTTATTTTTGAGGCCACCTTCATGTTCTGCTTGAAAACAAGAAAAATCCCCCCAAAAAACGACTCCATAATTCGAAGTCAATTTGACAGTGATGACTGCTACCCCATAAGCAGAAAGAACCAGGGTGCCTAATGGTGGAATAGAAATCCTTCACTACACTAAAGCTGGTTTTCGCCGAGATTGGATGATCACAGTAAACATCTTATTTCTGAAATTACCCTATTTCTAAATAGAATATAAGTGATATATAGTAGAAGAGAAGCCTAGTAGATGCAACACCTGAGAATGAAACCAGGAATGCAGCAGCATGTGTGCTAGGAAAAATGTCATTGTTGGGTGGAAGAAAATATGAAAACTAATAACCTCTCTATAGGAGGCCAAATTATGAGCATGTTTTCCAACAAATTTGGACGCCTGAACTTCTTCCATCTCGTCTGTGTCCAACAGACAGACGCAAAACAAAAAAGCAGTGATACCCTGAAGGAAGACATAGAAAGAAAACAGAGAAATCTTACTTTGCAGTAGTTTCTTCATCATATTTTGTTTTCAGATCAAATAGTTCTGTTCTGGTTTTTTCCAAGGCTGAAAGGCATAAACATGAAGCATTACAGCCCTGTAACAGCAGTGAAAAGCAAAGAGCCTGCCTTCTTTTTCTCTTACCCAGCCACAAATAAAACTGCACACCTCCAGTGAAAAATTCTTTGCTTTATCTTACTACCTAGGCAAACCACTATGATTTAGCAAAAACATGGCTTTTCATTTTTCACAATTTCTTATGGCATTTCTTTTATGCTGCAAAACCTCCCAGTTTCTGTTTAACAAAGCTAGACATTTTAAAGTTTTTATTAAGCTGGGTAAACTGCTTATTCATTTGATATTTATTGCAGTAATTCAGGGAAAAACATTTCTTGTGTTCTCATAGTGAACAAACCTAAATGTGTCCAGACCTGGGACCTCTCAGTACGCAGAGATGAAAATTAATGGCAAGGCAAGTTGCTGCAACAGGCAGGACAAACTGGTAGGAACTGGGCCAATACCGAACCCAGATCACTACATGTGTTTATCACAGTTCAGAAATGTGTGAAACCAGAGCAAGACACAACATGGATGAGAAGTTCCATGCTCTGCTTTAGTTGCAGGGATGCTCTGAAGCCGAGTGCTTCACACTTGGCCTTGTCCACTGTATTTACCCACAGACTGGCTGCAGCACAAGCGTTTGCTTAAGGTGTGAAGCCCCAAAGATGCTCCGATTCACAGAGCACGTTCCAGCTCGGCTGGATCTCTTTGTGCTTGCAAGAGCTGGTTCACACACAGTCCTGACACATTCAGTAATCTCTATCCTCTCCCCCCTGGCCCCATCACTGATATGGGTCAGAATAGCGATGCCAAACCTGTTTGCAAAGCTTGAACTTTGTGTTCGGCTTCTTCCAGCTTTGAGGCTGTCGACATCTGTGTCTCCTGCAATTTTCTGTAAAGGGAAGAGGTGAGAACAAAGCTCATAATCGTCTTCAACAACTTCCTTGTATTTTGCAAATTTAGATGATAGAGTGATTAAACGTCTCAACTGTAATCAGACACCTGACAACACCACACAGACTACAAGGTGCTTCAGAGGGACCCATAAATCATGTCACATCACAATACTGTTCATACTTTGCAGTCCCACTTATTAAAATTTTAACAGTGTAGCCACCTCTTAACATAAGCTGTGAAGATTATACAAGAGTTGACTGGTATATAAATGACAACTTTAGGGGAAGGTTTTCTTGAGCATAATTTGTTTTGGAAATGTCACACACATTAAGAAAATTGTCACCAAGCACCCTCTGTTGTACAAAGTTAGTACAAGAAGAATGATACATTTCCATTTTACTGTCATAATGAAGAAATTTGTTGCCATAACTGATATAGTTAGTAGATGTGGCAGCTGTTTCATCATAGCTGCAATGGATGCCAAATGCAGTAATATTATTAGCCATTCTTTAAAAAAACATGCACATTTCAAAACACATCTCACACTGGTATTTTCTATATAACGTAAGAAACCCTTCAATATGCTCCCATTTGTTATGTCCACAGGCAGTATTTCCTTGCTTGTGTCAGTTATACACGTTTTAACATCATCTGGCCATACAGGCACCACACTCTTTGCTAAAGGCTACGGGAGTTATAAAACTCATCTTTGAAAGGAAGTTGCTCCAACATCTCCCAGGAGTCGCTGCTTTTTACGACATTGCTTTTAAGATATTCTGCAGATTTCAGAATTGTGAAATGGCTTATGAAACTGCCAGCCTCTTACTTGCACTCCATAGGGTGCCTAAATTTATTCACCAACACTGCTGACCAGGTTAATAGCTATTTATAGCCAGAAACGTGCGTCAGTTCCCTTCAAACCAAATTACAGACTTTGAGAAATCAAAACCTCTCTTACATACACTTTTCTGCTATTTGCATTCATGACTTGCCATTTTATTTTATTTTTAAGCCTATCTAAATTACATTTGTTAAAGCCACTGCTTACATGCTGCTTATCAAAAAGTAACCACAGATATTGATGAATAAAAACCCCCTTTGCCTTCACCAGTAGGTTCTTCCCACTCAAACCTGAATTCAAACAGCCAACCCACCAACTAAGAAGCTGATGTAAACCAAGGGGCTTCCAGGCTAAGTTGGCCATAACACAGCTTCAGTGGTACTGCTCCATGGGAGAAAGAAATACTCAAGCAGAGAATGCAGCCTGAAAGAACTCTCCCTTAAGAGCCTGAGCCTTATCCTCCACTAACCTAACAAAGTTCAAACATTCCCTGCTCATCTGCAACAGCTTAGCAATGCATCCAAGATGCTTCCAATACTTAATAATAAATAATTACAATACTTTTTCATTTTGACGTGAAGGAATATGCAAACCTCTTCTGGATAGTTCAGGAATAACACCCCTCCCTCCTTACACATTCCATAGGGACAGGGGTGATGCACCTTTCCCCCTGGCTCTTGGGTGCAGCGTTTCACCTTAAACAGCTCCAGGCTGTACGGGCTGTACGATGGGACTGTGACACACAACGTGGACACAGCAGAGTGAATTACACCGTCAGCTAATGGAGAAAGATTAGTGTCACGAAGGACAATGCAGCCAGTGAAGAGTAAAAGCAGGTTTGCCCCCTCCTGAACATGACATCCCCCCCACAACGCCGGCACGAAGAAACAATCTGTCCTTGTTTTACTTCCACACTTTCACGATTGTTTTTCTGTGCAAAGTTGAGTATCAAATGATTCCTTGTCAAACACATAAATCACCAGAATCGCTCAATATATGAGCTGTCTCAGTGCACTGAAGAGGCCTGGCTGGAAAGATTAGACAGAAAAATACATCTCTCCTCTGCTAGAATACGCACACACACACACTCACCTCTCCTTCTCTGCGAAATCATTTTGTAACTTTTGTTCTTTTTCAAGGGCTATATTCTCTGCTTGGTTCTTCAGGGTCTGTTCATATTCTCGGATTTTCTCTTTAAGTGCTTTTATTGTAACCTCTGCAGAAAAACAACAGGGGAAGAATGAGTTTACACAGCTCCACGTGGTTCCACAACACAAGGCTTTCTTTACCCCGTAGGCTCAGTGTGTTTTAAACTTTAGCTCTTCAACTCTGACACAAAATCAATGGATATGAGTCCCTTTGGAGACCTTTTACTCCCTAAATGTTAAATTGAACTTTAAGTGTTTAGGTTGAGAAGGATCAATGGAGTTTGCTGGAAAGTAGAGCGAAGAAGGTTCCTCTAACACGACTTTAAAAAAAAAAATTAAAAAAAAAAAATCAATTGTAAAATATAATATCACCTTATTGACTAGTCTCAAATTAGCTCTCTGCTGAGTAAAGATTAATAAAGTCCCAGTGTAGGCTTAGGCGTGCATTTACACACAGGACAGTTAATTCCCCTCACTGTGCTCATGTAAGAAGAGGCAGTTTTACTATGGTTCATGCACAGATGCAATCTAACACTAATTGAAGACATATCTGGGATACAGCTACGTTCTGCTTCACAACTGATGAAAAATATGGCAGTTCAGGTTTAACTGCTGTATTAACAGCAGATCAGATTCAATAGACACTCCGGAGCCCTTCATATTCTAGTTGCTCTAACTGCCTTGTCATCGACACCGGGTTCCACGCTCAAGCATTAACTGTGAGAACTTCCTGAGTGTGCTCGTAGCCTTCCAGGGAACGTGCAGGAAATCTTCCCTCAGATGAAGAAGCTATCCTGCACGAGAGAAGGTGCAGAAAGCCGCAGCCTTACGGTGCAGCCTCTGACGGACAGCATCTCGTTAGGCGCCCCGAGCCGCTCTGCGTGACAGCCCTGTGATCCCACCCACGGGGAAGGAAGGGATCCTTATAGGGCTCCCAGGAGGAAAAGCAGGACATTCACCAGAGTCTGCTTTGTAACAATAATGGAATTTGGAAAAAGCTTCAGACTGCCAGAGGACTCGCAGCTAGTGATGCATCTCAGCGCACTCACACAGGGATGTGGTGCTTTAAAGACAACAGATGCCGTTAACTTGGCTGTAGGAAAAAATACCTTCGGATGTAAAAAGCATCTCATTCTGCAGAGATTATCATAGGAAGACAAATTCTACTGTGAAAAGTAAAGCTATGGACTTGGGGGAAAAAGAAATATCTCAGTATCATCACACAAGACCACTCCTAATCCTTTCACAGTCTAGACTCTTGGACTTGACCAGAGAACTGTAAAGCCAGACAGCAGATAGCTGGTGACAAGGTCCACTGTCTGGGAATTGCACCAAAGGCAGCTTGGGCCACTGTGACCACAAAAAAAAAAGAGGGGAAGACTGCTAAAAATGATTGCCAGCAATCCAGCTACTTCTGAATAAATGAGCAGGGTTTTGCTAGCCCTGCAGAAATCAGATGAGGCTCATTACTGAGCAAGAGGCTGCAAAAAGGACACATCACTGTTTTTGTTTAATAAGCAAAGGGTAACTCTTCTCAGAGATCCAGGAAGTAATACAGATCTTTTCCTGAATAAGCAAAGGATGCTCCTTCACAAAGACAAGAGGATGCTCATTCACACCTACAAAGGACCTACACTCTTTGTACTGGAGACACCTTTGCTCCAGGTATGTTCAGACATGAATCTGCAGGATTCAGGGATATGGAGAAACACAGAGTTAAACAGTCTCATGGAAATGCACATAGCTATTAGAAGGGGGGTGGTTAGGAGGTCAAGAGAGGTCCTTCTCCCCCTCTACTCTGCTCTGCTGAGACTGCATCTAGAATATTGTATCCAGTTCTGGGCCCCTCAGCTCAAGAAGGACACAGAACTCCTTGAAAGAGCCCAGCGCAGGGCCACCAGGGTGATGAAGGGAGTGGAACACCTTCCTTATGGGGAGAGGCTGGGGGAGCTGGGCCTCTTTAGCCTGGAGAAGAGGAGACTGAGGGGTGAACCTATTAATGTTTATAAACATGTAAAGGGCCAGAGTCAGGAGGCTGGAGCCAGGCTCTGCTCAGGGATGGCCAGGGACAGGACAAGGGGCAGCGGGTGCAGCTGGAGCAGAGGGAGTTCCATGGCAATGTCAGGAGGAACTTTTTCCCTGAGAGGGTGATGGAGCACTGGGACAGGCTGCCCAGAGAGGTTGGGGAGTCTCCTTCTCTGGAGACATTCAAAACCCTCCTGGATGCGTTCCTGTGTGATTTAGTCTGGGTGACCCTGCTCTGGCAGGGGGGGTTGGGCTAGATGAGCTTTTGAGGTCCCTTCCAACCCGTGACGTTGTGTGATTCTGTGATAGTTGCATCTTGACAAGGTTTCAATGTTTCATTTCAAAAGGAAACCAAACTACAACACCAATACAACAAGGGCACAAATATGGGGAAAAAAATCACAACTTGTGACAAATTCTGTGGTTACCTTTAGGCACCCAACAACAGATGCATTGGAGGAGCACAGTTTAATCCTTTACATTGCTTGAAGAACTAAGTGCCTTCTTTACTGTCTGGGTCAGCTAAAGCTTGTTAGCCACTGCCATTTATACCAGTTTTGGAAGAAGTTCTTACAAGAACCACACAGCTCTTACGCAGCCCTCCAAACAAAGAGATTAACTGATCAAAGCACCCCTAGCTAACAACAGGCTTTTCCCTGGGTATTTTATTAATCCCTGTTTGAAATTGAATGTACAACTGTTGCACTGGAGTGAAAAACAATGCAAAGACCACGGTGAAAAGCCAGAAAGGACATTAGGACACAGCAGGGAAAATTAAAAAAACGCCAGCTTCTGAGAGGTTGCAGCTCTGGAAGTTGAGATGTTTCCCACCTTCTGGGATGAAGCCCTGTGTCACACTGGACAGACAGGGCACACAGCCTCAGGAAAGCTCTGAACAGTGCACTCCCAACAATTCCATGTTTCCAGCAAAAATACTGCCAGGCTTTGAGCACTGCAGCTCCCATGTGGCATCTTTCACAGTCCAGTGTGAATCCTTGCATGCTGATACCTGTCCTCCCCAGAGGTCACACCTTCTAGGTTAGAACAACACACCTGACTGCAAACACCTAACTCCTGCTGCTGAAAATAAGATGAAGCAGAACCAACGTAGTTGCTAAAGTAGCTTTCAAATGTTACCTACTCAGGTGAAACTGTTCCACAATATTCTAAAACATTAATTCCTGAATGCCCAGAAAATTTACCTTTCTGCCACCCAGAACTGAGTGTTAAACATGGGAGTGCAAAGCCCCACGTGCAGGCAAGCAGGTGTACAAGGGAGCAGATATTGTTTCCTGGAGCAAGAAACTTTCTTCTGAACGACAAGAAAGCTTGAGCCGTCTTAAACACAACAGGTTTAACATCTCACCAAGATTTTCATGTACCCTGGTCTCATTAAAATGTATTTAAATAATTAAACAGTATTAGCTTGTATTTACATTGCTCTATGGATGGTCTCTAGAGTAAATGTAAAGTATCTGTGCTGAATGTACTCCAGATTTAAGGAAACACTGAGTACAGAAAAGGTTCTGTTGTGTACAGATGTGTAAGTGTGTATAAACCACTGGATTTTTGTGTGCCTGAGCAATGTGCTACACGCACCCACACAGGCATTCAGCAGCAGCACCACCTCAAACTGCACTTAATCCTAGTCTCCAGTCCCAGTGGGCATTAGAAACTGATCAACAAAGACATTTGCAACCTACCCTGATTTTTCACCTCAGCGAATTCCTTATTGTATTCCTCTAGAGTTTCCCTAAGTTTCTGGTTCTCTGTTTCAATATCGTGCATCCGTTGAACCTTCAGCTGGAGCTGCTGCCCTAAATCCAAGGCTGGAACCGGATCTGGAAAAGAAACAGTACAACAGGATGTAAGGTAACAGGAACACTTCTGTGATTCCATTCACACAGTTCAGAGCACAAGAGTCCTTTTTTCTCCAGTAACATCCACTTTGAGTGCCAGTAAAGGTGTATGTTCCTCACCTTGTACCCTTCAAACTTCAAAAACCAGATAGGTCCCTGTATCTACACTACCCTTTAAATTGGGGTGTGCCCTCTTCATCCTGGCATTAACCCCACAGGGCAGTGTCCCTGGGTGCTGACAGTCATGATACAAAGGCATGAGAGCGACTGAAGTTTCAGGGTTTTGTCTGAAAAAATGAGAACTTTTGGGTAAAAAGAAATCAAACCGCCTGGCTGACTGACAGCTGGTGTCCCTCATGTACCTCTGCTGCTGTGGGAGGGCATTTCTGAAGCAAATGGTGCCCTGAGCTCAAAAAGGTCACTGGATCATGGAGATCCCAGCCATACTTTCTAATTGACAGGTCAATAATAACCAGAATTATTATGCAGATGTAATTAATTCCATGAACCTTGGGTTTTGTGGCTCTTGTTCCCTCTTCTTCTCACACTACTAATTGAATAGAAATTAGGAATTATTTTGAATGTCCTCTTGGTATTAATTCCCTGGTGTTTGTGCCTCTGCCACAGCCAGTCCTGAGCACCCACCTGACGTGTGCACGCCTGAGTTATTCTGGGACTCCTTCCCAGGAAAATGTTGGAGTCCGATGGACTTATAAAAGATTATTGAATACATTTCTGTTACGGGCGCCAGCATCTCTTGTGAAATGGCTGCAAAGATTTAGTCTCCTGTTGAGGAATGCTAAACACCAAACTCAGTGGATCAACAACAGTATATATTAGGGAGTTCACTTAATTTTCAACCACCACAGTCATTAATTTTTCAGACCACCCTCAGTCTCTGGAAACACATAATAAGTCTATTGTACCTCTGTTAACACATTAAGCATGAGCCTGTGTGTTTTTTCAATATGCCAGCGTTGTTTCATAGTTTATAAAAGAATAGTACTGGGTTATGTTGAGCTCAGAGACATTATAAGTAGCAGCCTGCTGCATTTTGTTACTTCGGTTCTTCAACAGCTTATGGCATTACCCTGTTCATAATACAAAATCTAGGTTGCTTGTCATCTGTTCTCTGTGCATACATAGTTTATGACTACATAGCTTTTTCATTTATGCTTTTTAGGCCAAATACTTTTCGTTATTATTATCTGTATTAAAATATTTATAATAAATCAAACTTAAAATGTTATTGTGGCAGAGACAGGGGGGTACAGGTAAGGAATTAAATATAAAGTTGAAGTCACAGCAGTAGCACGAGTTAAAGGCCCTGCAAGATTTATGTACGGTCCAATTAAGGCCCGGGCTGTCACAACATCCCCCTGCTCCCATGTAGGTCTGCCGACCGTTATCGGGAATGACCGTTTTGTCACACTTGTGCAGCTCAGCATTTCTCCAAAGGAGCTAGCCCAGGACATTCAGCTGCTGAACATAAAGAAAGGCTGGATTGTCTCCATCTATCTGCCTCTGAAATAGTCCCAGGAACCGCAGAAGGTACCAGGCAGAGGGATCTTAAGCCTCAGCTATGATATCTCTACGGAATTGGGTTAAAATGCCACAATGAAAGAAATGGAACTTTATGAAATCGTGGGGGCACATCCCCCCCCCCCCTCCATTTTAACACACCCATTGTAAACAGCCAGGACACCCACAAGAGGTATTTTGCTCCAAATACACTGTGCTTTTTATATTTAAATCAGTAAAGAATTAAAAGACAAAAGTAACACGGGCATTATAAAGTGAATAATGACCAAACCTTTAGTGAAATTTGCAATCCCTGAGAAGCTTTATGTACAAAATGAAAATGCTTGCAACCTCATAATTATTCATCAGGACATGTATATTTAATTTAGCTCTATTAAAGGTTAATGTTCAAGAAGCAAAACAGTGACAGAACAAACAAAATGTAAAAACAGTCTCTGTGCATTAAACCTCAAACTTTACTAGAGCCTATTTGAAGGACTAATGGCCTGCAGCCACTAAATACTGCTTAAGGACATGTAAAAAAAACCCCATGGTTGAAGCACCTCTTAGACTTAATTTTTATAAATTGCATTAAAGAAAACTAATCATTGCATGACAATAAAATGACTGAAACATTTTGGGCAGAGAGACAAACACTTCAGTTCTCACGACATGCCCAAACATGCTCTTTCATCTCAAAAAACCTAAAACCTACGATTTCTGTAATATTTATAAATACAAATTAATCTGAAGCAAGTATAAACCTTGCAACCAGAACGACTTTCTTCTTACCTGAGTGAATTTAAAAAATAAATACTCTTCTTTTCCCAACATACGCATGCATGAAAAAACCTACCTTTTTATATTAACCAGGCTTACAAAGTATGTTTCGTGTCATTTAACAGGAGGTCACAGAATTTTTAAACAAGCAATGGACCAAAACTTTCGATTCATTACACAAACAACAGGCATACACATTTCAAAAAAATCACGTGGCACTAGCTTATGGAGAGAGGCAAAAAGGAAATGCCTCCTCTCTGATCTGAGAGAGAAAAGTCATCTCGCTTAACACTTAAACGTGGAAAACTCATCACAAATGATTCTCTCAGTTTGAATCTTCTCTAGCTTGCAAAAGTTCAGAACCCCTGCCAGGCACAAGGTAAATATGAATTGAGAAAATTGGTAAAAGGAATATGCTCATCCAGAACTTCAGAGAGTGTTTAGCAAGATCATTATTGCCCAAGAGTAAACTGAAATGTCTATTTTTATACTAAATTTAGTGGATTTTTTCTCCCCCTATCACTTACAATTCTCCTTTTCTTTCCTAATCCACTTGTTGCACACTACACCCACAGAGAAACCCTGTGCATCACGTGCTGGTGCACAGCCCAGCACATCTGGATCGCATCCCCGGTGAGGCTTCCTCCACGCTTCCAGAGGAGAACGTTAACTGCCGTGTTTTAGAACCAGGGTCTGCAAAGCCTGTTCCTTCCGGCACCGTTCCACCAGCAGCTCCCCGAGCACGTCCCTGCGCTCACCACCGTGACACCACACCAGTCCCCTTGTGAACCAGCTTCCGTCCTCATCACGGGTGGGTGGATGGATGGATGGATGGATGGATGTGTCTCAATGAGCACAGATGGGAGAAAACCCCGTGTTATAAATGTACCATTATTTTTGTTTTCACATCAAACAAGCCAGCACACCTCTCAGACTCCTCTCACTGCATCCAGCCCCCATGATAAATCTTATTTAAACAGCAGCACAAGAGAAGTGATACTCAAGTTTTTTGCCACTGCGTACACATATAAACTATATATTTCACTAACAATTTTAACAGGACAGCAAACACAGATCTTGCCAAAACAGTGTCTTATCTGAGGAGCTGGGAGCATCACCTCACCACCTGCACCCCTACGCTGCTCAGACCAAACCCAACCTCAACCCCGGAGATAAACCAGGACTATTGATGACCAGCTGCATTTCCAAAGTGAGTTTTATTTAACAGCCCCCCCCCCCAAAAAAACCCCATTCCTCCCTCGTTCTGCAAGTTGGAAAAAGACACAGATCTTAATAATTCAATCTAAGTGTTTACACAAAGAGCACTGTGGGTACCGTTGCCCTCCCCTGTCATTAGGCAGAAATGAATGCACCCCCTTGTGAGCGCTGCTCGTGCAATGACATCACGCTCCTGCCTGCGTTACTTTTCGCCAGGGCACTCTAGGCTAATGTAATCATACGATTACATAATTAACCCAGCTGTCTCATTAAGAAAATCAACTGGAATTCAGGGCATAATTAGTCATACAGCAATTAGCATGCTGATGAGCAACTGATGAAAAGCTGTCTCGATATAGAGTATGCTGGGACCACCCTCGTTATTTAAGAAGAGGGGGGAACAAGCCCACCTCGGCTCGAGCAGAACCCGCTCGGGCGGCGAAGTTCACGTTTAAAAGCCCTCGGCCGCAGCGGGTTTTGCTGCGAGAGGCGAGGAGCCCCCTTCACCTCGCCTAGGAAGCCGGTGGTGGCACAGGGGCAGCGGCGGAGGGACGGGCTGCGGGAGGAAAATTTGCCAAACGAAGTGGAAAAACTCTGTCATTGTTTAACGCGCGATGCGCGGAGCGCCGCGGCCGGGCCCCCCGCCCCGCGTACACACACACCCCGCGACGGGCCGGGAGGGACGCGGCGGCGGACGCTGCTCGGAGGGAAGTTTCTCTGAGGACAGCGCTCCGCTGCCCCCCCCCCCCCCCGGGAGGTGCCGCCGAGCCGGGGCGGCCGGGCCGCGGCCAGACGGGAGCAGCCAGCCCCGGTACCGGCTGCCCGGCGCGGAGCTGTGGGAGGCGGCGGCCGCGGGGCTGCCCGGACCAGCCGGCGGCTGCGGCGGCGGCGGAGGGAGAGCGGCAATGCGCGGCCTGGATCGCGGCGGGCGGATCGGGAGGCAGCCCCAGCCCCGCGGCGGCGGAGCGGGGATGGATGGATGGATGGATGGACGGACGGACGGACGGACGGCGGTGCTGCGCCGGGGGCGGGCGGATGTTCTCCCGGCTCAAAGCCATCCTAGCCGCGGCGTCTCCAGGCGCGCCGCGGCGCTCGGAGATGTGACAGGTGCCGCGAAGGCCGACGGGCGCCCCGGTCTGCCTCGGCCGGGGCCGGCGGGGCTGGCTCTTGTGCCGAGCTGCGAAGTGTTTTATCTGGTACCTTAAAATGGAGCTGCGGGAGAGACTTTTCCAAAACAAAGGCCTTCTCCTAAATCCCCTCCTCCCTCTTCGTTGCAGGTCTGTAACACTAGAAACGCTCAGAAAGCAAGTTACGAAACAGTGCCAGAACTACAGGGGCAATTAATATTTTATCACTGGAAATGTGTTTCCTAAGGTTTGAATCTAAAAATAATTCGTCGAAGGCAATGTGTTTCTTTCAACAAGGCTGGATTGCTCTTGCCTAACCCAGGCTATAAGCACAGCTTCCTCAGCGGCCGCTCGCAAGAAACACCCCCACAAAACGATTCGGGAGGGTGAAAAACAACATCACCCTCAGCACAACTCTATTAACACAGTTTAACTTTTTAAAAAGAGCCAGAAGTTCAGCTCTGGTGTGTCACGGGTGTTTCATCGCGAAGGAAAAGGAGGAAAAGAAGTGTTTGACTTTCTGAACGCATTGCTGCTCTTCGCAGCGAGCATTTCACTCCCAGAACCGGCTCTGGTTTCCAGGCAGGAAGAGCAGGAAGAAGCTCTATTAGCTTTTGATGCAGTAAGTGCTTTCTTGGGAGGCTGCGTATCTGAAAATAACCTGAAAATGTGTTTTAGAAAAAATAATAATTACATTGTAGCTTTTGAATATTCAAACACCTCACAGCGTACTTAATTAATTCATTAATTATTCCCCAGAAATTTCAGGGGTAAACTGAAATAGCCTAGAGAGACTGAGACAAAGATTTCATGGAATAAATCATAGCTTTCCTCCTTTTCCCCCATGACTCTGGTAGCCCAGGGACAGAAGAGTTATAGCCGTAATTCCGTTTGAAACAAAGCTCATCATCTCTCCAACTCCTCACTTCATAAAAAACATGAAAAGGTCCTTCCTTCAATCCAGAAATATACATATTTTCTTAATCCCCCATCCCACGGGATCAGGATCTCTCGCTTCCTTTTATTTTTTCCCTTTTTTTTTTTACAGTGCCCTCACCCTCCTGCTGTCAGAGCGTTTTGTAAGGGCTGTACCAGGGAATCTGAAGTGCCCACAACAGGGTGAAGGATTCTCATTTTCCTTACCAGCACAAATGCAGAACTCAAAATTCTCTTGACCTCCGAAAGCAGCAAAGCGATCCCGATGCGACCCCTCTGCATGGGGATGGGGGGAGGTCTCCCCTCCCCGTTAATCACAACCAAAGTTCCCTGTGGCAGCGCTCTCCAAGCGAAAGGATGGGAGATGGTGTACAGCTGATTTGACCACAATCATACAGATCCCTTTGCCAGAATGTGGTTCTTAGAGGCTATTATTTAAAACCATCCTTTATTTATCTACCAACTCTAGCACAGCTACTGCTGGAAAGATGCGCCAGCCCTGCCCCACATGATGAGATGCATCTCTACCCTCATACCCAAAAGTCACAGGAGGCAGGGTAAATGATTGACTGCTTAATGAATTGCACTGCAGTTCCCTATATTTTCAAAGGAGTTACCAAAATAAATCTTCAGGAAAAGCTTTTAATATTAAAAGCGGGGTGTGCATAATAGGTGATACGGTATTTTATAGCACTGTAATATGCTGGCTGAGAAAGGACCTAATGAGTTACAAGAAAAGCCACTATAAGTGAAAATGTTCCAGTTTGATCGTTAATATTCTAGTAATGGCTGAAGACATTGGAATTTACTGCTTGTACACTGAGCTCCGTGCAAAGCAAAGGACAGTTACAGAGAATCACTTGTACTCCAAGTGTCATTTCTCCTACTTTGAGATTATAAAAAGATATATAAAAAAAAAGAGCCTTCCACTATGTTTGAAATGCCACAATCATTCCTTCTTCCTCCTAAAAGCTTCTGAACAGACTTAGCACTAAACCCTCCAAAAGCTGGGGTTTACTCTAATTCCAGTTCACATTCCTACAACCCAGAGAGGGAAAGTCCAGTATTCCCCATAGCAGCCACAATCTGCTGCTTTCACTCCAATCACCAGGGTTACGGCTGCTCTAACTCCTCTCCCTGAAGCAACAGGTTCCAAAGGGTGCTACAGCTCCCCCCTCCAGGTGAACACAACCAGTGCCCTCAGGGATATCTTCTCTCTATACCACACGTTCTTCCTGCTTCTATTCATTGCATCCTTCCCCTTATCTGCACCTCCCTTCTTCCTTCCGTGCCTCCAGCCTACCAAGTAAAATAGGGCTTGACAACCACACAATAAATTTTTTAAAGTGTATGCTTTGGGGATATTTCTCCATTCGAATAGTTATTCCAGCTTTTACAAAGGAATTTATCCAATTATTAATTCAACGAGAAAAACTGAAGAAAAAGTATGTGATCAGACAAGCCCGATTTCAAGCCAGATATCCAGGTAACAGAGCTATTTTTAGTTATTTTGACATCAGTTGCAAAACATAAGGATAAAGTGAATGAATACTAAAGATGAGAATTGGCCAGGACTTTGTGCTTCATCTGAAAATCACTCTGCAATGCTAACAGCCTGCCCTACCAGCGTGCATTCATCCAGCACAGATCCAAAAGCCTATTGTATGCTGCATCTCTGAATCCCAACCCCAGAGGGATGGAGGCTGAACTGATTATGAGCTACTTCTATACCCTGCAGCACTGGACTGCCAAAAGGCTGGAGCATCCCAGGCGATTTGGACCATTCTGACCCTGCCAAAACACTGCTGCAAGTCTCCCATCCGCAGCCTGGACATTAAACTGGGCCTCTCACCCACCCCACCATGGGTGTTTCTTTGCACAGAGGTTTGTGGAACAGTCTGAGGAAAATCACCCATGCCTACGGGCCCTCATTTTTTACCATGCAGACCCAGCTCCCAGAGTTAGGGCATTTTTTTGCTATGTTTCTGCCATTCCAGTTTTTCAGCTGGTGTAAATGTGCTGGTGAAGCACCCAGGGTTTTGCCTTCAGATGGGATACAAGCACAAGCTAAATCCACTACCTGCAGCCATAGGGTTTTACAGCTTTTCACTCTTTTAAGTATTAGCTATGCTCATGTTTCTGCTTAATTTTATCAGACTTTCAAGTCTGCTTAGAAAGAAACCCTCCTGCTCTCTTTGAGGGGGACTTCTGTTGTCCATGAGCAAGTTCATTTTGCTTCCTCTCCTCCTAGGGCTGCTCACTGTAACACCGTTCTCATTTCCCTCTAAGGCTGAGACAAGGTACATCACGAACATTCATTTCCCTTCTCAAGTTAGGGGCAGCAAAAATATGAACCTTTTCATTTTATGCATCAACTTTCTATTATATTCAAATATATTTTATATGGAAAGGGCCGATGGTTTTGACATGTGTTATTAACAAAAAAGGAACTCCATAAGGTTCTTCACACTCCTTGTGACAATACCAAACGTTTCTCTGTGCTGATCAGGCTCGACACAGCCCAAACTCAGGTGTGCTCTAATAGATCGTGCTCTAATTAACGATTAGCCCAATGCTGAGTGCTCTATTAGCCAATGGGATCCTGGGATGCATCAGGAGGAGTGTAGCCAGCAGGTCAAAGGAGGTGATCCTCCCTCTCTACTCTGCCCTGGTCAGGCCCCACCTGGAGTATTGTGTCCAGTTCTGGGCTCCTTGGTATAAAAAGGACAGGGATCTCCTGGAGAGAGTCCAAAGAAGGGCTACGAAGATGATTAAGGGCCTAGAGCATCTCCCCTATGAGGAAAGGCTGAGTAAGCTGGGACTGTTCAGCCTTGAGAAGAGAAGACTAAGGGGGGACCTAATCAAAGTTTATAATTATCTGAAGCAGGGGATGCAGGGGGAATCAGCCAGCCCCTTTTCAGTGGTCTGTGGGGATAGGACAAGGGGCAATGGCTGCAAGTTGGAGCACAGGAAGTTCTACACCAACATGCGGAAGAACTTTTTCACAGTGAGGGTGACTGAGCACTGGAATAGGCTGCCCAGGGGGGTGGTGGAGTCTCCTTCACTGGAGATATTCAAGACCCGCCTGGACGCCTATCTGAGCAATATGAGCTAGGGAGCCTGCTTTGGCAGGGGGGTTGGACCCGATGATCTCTCGAGGTCCCTTCCAACCCCTACAATTCTGTGATTCTGTGATTCTTCACACTACGGTTTTAGTATTCCTGTTGGGGCTGTGCAGAACACGGTCTCTCAGAGCAAACCACTTTCCTGTCTCCTCTGAATTTACATCCAACCAGCTCTTCTCCAGAGGCACACCAGGCAGGGTGTGCTTGTGCTGCGATTGCATCACGGAACTTCTGGGTCATCGGGGTATGGAACAGTCTATACAGACTTTGTGCTATCTGGGCTGGCATTAACCTTTGTGCCTTCTGCTTAACATTAGGCTTTACAAAAAAAATCTAAACACGTCGCATAACGTATATAAACACAACAACTCCACACACATTTATCACCTCCAACGTAAGCAGCAGATAATTTTTCTAGGGGGGAAAAAAAAAAACCAAACCCACCATCAAACCCGTTTTTTCTCTCCTATCACCTTTCACCTCAGAACATTGATCAAATCCACTTTAAATGGAAGTCTCTGCCCAAACAGCAATACAAGCCTGCAGAGTCTTGCCAAATTGTAAATAATCACAAGCAATCGGAGCAACAGCAGCAAGGACTTCATCTCACACTGCTGTCAGCACGGGCTCCGTGGTGAAAGAATGAAGCTCTCTTTGTGGGCAAGGGCCAAATTCTGGTTTCTGCCTTTAGAATTAATTCCTTAACACTTACTTTGTTTCTTACTGATTGCTTCTTTTAAAATAAGTTTGCATTTCCTTGGCTAAACCATCCCTTGGGAAAAGAAAGCCCCACGCTGGGCAGTTTGAATTTGCAAGGCTGAGCTATAAACCAAAACACGGCACATAGTGATGGGTGAGTGAAAAACTCCCTTGAAACCAGCCCACTCCTCCTTCAGAGCCCTCAGGAAGATACAGCCCCCATGGCAGCGTAGGCGATTTACGATGGAAAGGAGTAAGGGAAAGATAAAATTTCCACCTTTCACTGTTATTGCTTTGAATTGTTTTGACAGAGCACATTAAAAAATTTGTTTTTTCTTTTTACCCTCTGTGTTACTTTATACCTTCCTCAGGCAGTGGGTCCTCAGAGTTAAAAAACACATCATACACGTTATATAGCACCAAACTTTGGGCCAATCTGATCACAACAGAGGCTGGTTTAGAGTCTCCAGTAAAAGCATACGCACCCCCTGTTACACTCTAGGAGTCACTTAGATTCTTGGTGAGAAAACTCCTGTTGAGCAGAACTGAATGCCACTTACGGTGTAACCCTGGAAAGCTGCACAGTCCCCACCAAACTGCAAGCTAATATTTGGTGTTAACCCACCCCAATTCTCAACCGTGTGCGTGCTGAAAAAGAGCACCCCTTCTTCCTGCACAGGGTCTCCCTGAGATGCAACACTGTGCCTCAAGCCAAAGGCAGCCCAGCAGAGTGAGAGGGGGCCAGGACTGTGTGTGAGTGATGTGGAGCGCGGGAGGGGAGGCGGCGGTGCCTGCGGAGGAGCCGCGGTGAACGCGGGGCGTGCTGGATGCCCGAGTGCGGCTGGGGCTGGCACTGCCAAAGCCCAGGCACCCGAATTTTCCCCTGGAGTAAAGGCAGCAGCGGGAAGGGGATGAGCTTTCAGGTACATCCCCTGTGGTGGCAAACTCTGAGCTACAGCAAAAGACACAGTCAGCTCTGGTAGGAAGAGAGACGCTCGGTTTAACTGTTGCCACATCAAGATAGCAGATTTTCTGTTTAAAGGCAGAATTATTTCCTCTGTTCCTACACAGAGGCAAGGCTGACAATGGTGCAAACCCAGCTGTGGCACTGTGCAGAAATAAGGACACTGCGTAAAGTGAAACTCTCTTTAACCAGCTTATCCAGTCCCTGCCATGGGGTATTCACACCAGGTCTCCACATTTTAACTTTAACTTGAAAATCCCAGTCAAGTTTTGTTTAAAAGAAAATTACGTCGTGAAAGCTGTTCCTTTTTAAAGGAAAAATACTGAATTATTATTATTTTTAATGCTTAATATTTTCTCTTTTAAAGCTTTAGAAAAAACAGTGTTATGAGTAGCCTGTTTCTGCAAGGCATCCCCGCTCCTCCAAGCACTTACACAACAGGGCTCTGATTTCACTTGAAGTGTCTGCAAGATTAAGACCCTAAAAGCCAAGGGTGCTAACCCAATACACTTATTTTACAAAACTAAAGGGAAAGAAACCTTGTACAGATGGAAGAAAGCTTCCTCAAAACACACACCTAACCTCCCTTTACTTCAAAATAAATATATTCACATTATTTTTAAAGGTAAGTTGTGACAACCTTGTTGATTAGTGCCATTCATGTGGCAGCATTCACTTTTCTCTTGCTCTCTACTGCATACTGAAAATAAGGCAATTAAAGGAGAAAATTAATTCCATTAATTAAAAATGTTCAGTCTCAAGCAAGACAGAATGATCTGAGTGAGAATTACAGCTGTGTAAATGTACATAAACCAAAATGTTTTCCCTGACATGTACTTTCCTTTAGGAAGGATAAATTTTGCAGCACAAACCGATAATGCCGTTTGGACGCTATCATAAAACTGGAAAGAGATATGAAAAAGTCTGGTTTGTCTGTTAGAAAGAAAACCCCTGATGTACGTAGGAAAATTTGCAAGTAAAATACCACCCTTCCCACAAATTCCTTACTGGTGAGCCAGAGTGAAAACTCTGGTCAAACCAGGAGAGAAAATCGTTAAACTTTGTTGAATCCATAAAGCACCATAGCTGGAGTTTCAATACAGATCATTTTATAGTAAAATTAAAATAGAAGCCCTTTTTAATTATATAAAGTGTGCACATTATTACTGAGGAGAGGAATACATGCTTTCCTCGAGAACTATAAAACTGGCTGCTGGGAATTAGACTTCAGCTGCAATTATTATATGGTCCTATAAAGGATATTGAAAGTCTGATAAAATTGCACCCTTGTCATGTAACAGTGATGCTTAATGCTAAATAACCACTCTGCAGCATTCCAGCCATAGCTTTCTCCAAACATCATCGCTCCCTTCTCGCACCGAAAAGAAAACACAGCGGGATTTTGGAGCTACAAGTATACCTAAATATTTGAAATACCAAGTAGACAGGTCAAAAGATATGTAAAGCCACATAAGAGGCAAAACCACCCGTGACGAATGAACACTGATGGTCTTTTAGAGAAGAACGCCCTCCGTGGACACAAACCCAGAGTAAAAGATGACAAATGAAAAGAAGGAAGTAAAAATAACCCCAAAACAATGAAGCAAACCCCTCACTGCACCCACCGAGCTCCGCTGATGGGTACAGGCTCCATCTATTCCTAATTTCTGTTCTTCTTTCTTTGCAGCATGTGTTACAAAGAGTGAGTACTCGTTACCCCTGCACACAGCTCCAGGAGAACCTGGAATTTGCTCTGAGCAGCATTAGTACGCTCCCCGTGTGCCTCTCAGAGAGGGCACGGGGCTCAGACTGTTAGATGTCCCTAATCCCACAGACTCTATCACACTCACAGCTCAGCCAGGCTGAAATTTGCACATGTAGTAGGAATATCAAAGAAATATTTCTCTGACACATAACAGAAGGCATGCGCAGGGGAAGGCAAGGCAGGAGAGAGATTGTGGAGTGTGGAAGAAGGGGTGTCCATTTTTCTCTTGTCAGTGAAGGAAAGGAGAGAACTCTTTCTCCTACAAATTACTGACAAAGCTTCTCACCATTTAGATCCTACATCATGGGTGGGATACATGTCCTACCTTCTCCATACGGCTTCAGGCTGGCTCTGCCATTCGAATCCCAGCATCTGTGAGGATGCCAGGCTTCAGAGAAAAGAGCCTCTGCGCCAGAGCATGAAAAAGATCCCACACAGCTCTTGTTTGACACAACTACTCAGTCATGAAAAAAACCAGACTGTTAAAAATCAAACCTACTCGCCTCCCAAATAACGGCAGGCAACAAAGATTTACACACCCTGGGCTGTGCTAGGATGGAGACTGGAGGGGCTACAGCTTCTCTCCATAGCACTGAGTACAGACCCTGCAGGCTGCAGCTATGCTGGGTAGGTTTTCACAGAGGGATTTCCTTTACAAAGCAGAGCTGTGAGCACCCGTCCCATGCCCATGCTGCTCCTGCCTGTGCCCTGTGAGCCACGGTCCAGAGCCTCTCCTGAGTCACCCACCTCGTCCCGCGGCACGGGCAGACACCCAAAGGAAGCTGCTCACCCAAGGAAGGTTACTAAGGCTGTGAGCAGGGAACAAGTAAATGGAAACTCACAGACCGTGGCTGATTAACCTAAAACCCAACATTTCTTGGACAAGTGTGGTCTGGGATGAGCAGGGTGAGTCCCTGTATCCCCCTACACATGCTGCACTTAACACAGCAGGAACTGGCCACTGGGCCCTACTCAACTCTAAATGTGAAAGCATTAAAAAAACCAAACAAATAACTAAATAAATACACGTTAGCGCTGCGTGAGTGTCTGGAAAACTTTTAACCAGTTAAGCTGTAAACAAGACATTAACAGATTAATTTTTATTTGAAGCACGCATGAAATGTGCTCCTTAAAAGCTGAAGCAAGTAAAGACTAGGGTGCACTCTGCAACCAGGCCTTAAAAGCCCTCAGAAGTATTAATTATACCTCAGAAGCTTTCTTGAGGTAAGTATTTTGAATATTATATAAATATGTCAACATTTTATACAAGTACATAATCCTACACACACAGAGTCACATGCCAACAGCTCAGAGAGGCCAAGATTTGGAAGTGCATACTGGGACTCCCCAAAATGCTCCTCACCTTCGGGTACAGTTGCAAAAACGAAACATCTGTTCAGACAATATTGATCTACCATTGGGGAAAACAGACAACTCAACTCCCAAAATGTAAAAAGAAATGAACTGGAAACTTGTGATGCCAGACATAAGGGAAAGTAGAAAACACATACATTAAAAGTCCTTTGAATAAAATTTATGATCAAACTTACACTGAACAGAATTGAAATTTGCTGATTTACTTTTCAGTGAGGCTTTTTTCTTTCCTGAAGGTATGAAGAATTTTCTCTGTCTTTCAAAAGTACAAATACTGCACCTTCCTGAGGAAGGCTCATGATATATCTTCTCCCTACCCAATGTCTGAACTCTACAATAAATATTGTAATAATACAAAATGTTTCATACCAATGTTCAAACATAAATGCAATGAACAGTTTTAAGAGAAGTCATGAAATGTGCCTTAGTTATCCTTCTTTCCATTAGAAACAATACTGCAGCATACCAGTTTCAGAATCAAACCACTGCTTGTATTTAGCTTATCAAAAGTAGAAAAATGCCTGGTAGCACTCCAACAAAGATAAACCATCAGCTTTTCAGAGGAAGGAAATAATTTGCTTACCTGGAACATCAATTAATCTCTTATAAACATTCAAGAAGGCTGCCTCTGCTTCTTTGCTTCTTTTACCCAATGCGTCAATCTAAAAGGGGTGAGGAGAAAAGGTGGCTTTTAGACATTTTCCAATACAACTCTTACACTCAGAGCTCCTAAAATAAATGAATGTATTTCATAGAAAACTCATTGATACATAAAACCGGAACCCAAGTTTCCTGTGTGCAGCTATTTCAGAAGCAGCTGTATAAGGGTATTTCTGGTAGGTTTGCACTGTGTATCATTTAAAGGCCTGTTCCAGAACCATAGGAGCATGGATGTTTTTATGAATGCTACTGTCTATTGCAATTCTTTACCTTAAATCTCTATGAAATGCATGGTATTTGCCAGACAGGTTCTCTCCTCAACAAGTCTTTTCCTTTACCACTTATTAAGCTCTAACACAACGAACGGGCACCGTGCTCACTTCTGATGCCATGCTCTGCCTTTATCATAGCAAACGTATTTTTCTATTCTTTCCACTAAGCCTGTAAGAGGATGAAGAGATGTACTTGTCAGGTACCCCCCGATGCTTTACACAACTGTGAATCTTCTACATGCAAGTCAGGTTTCTACCAAGGCTCCAGCACAGACCTAGGGAATCTATACTGCCTTGTGCTCAGGAGCTCAGGCCAGGCTCCTCTGACTAAGCTTCACTTTATGTTCTGCCATACACACAATACTTATCTAAGAAGCTGTCTGCCCAGGTGAGGGAAAACACTGCCTCACACAATCTGTTCTTTTCCTCTAAATCTGTACTTTCATCTAAAACTTCATTTTACAAGGAAAGGTGGCTTCATGCCTCTGAGAATAAACTACTTATTCCCCAGCAACCTTTACTGGTAAACATGTTTTTTCCTAATGCACTCAAAAAGCAGAGGATTTGCAATAGCTACAAAACCCAACCCAACCCAACTGACCACGTCCCACTGATTTAATACTCCAGAGCAGAAAGAGACAGAAAGGGAAACAGGAAAGCCTGAATCAGTTCTGCAGCAGCTTTCCGAAATCCGGGAGCTGAAAGTATGGAGATTATGGTTCCCATATTTTAATAAAAAGCGAGGAAAGATCTGAAGAACTATGGATACAAAGGCCTGATATCCATTCTTCTGTGTCTGAAAAGCAGTTAATATTACGAACCCATTTAAAGGTGCGTACGTCAACACGCACTAAAAAAGGAAGGTCCTGTCTGAAAAACGTCCTTGAATTCTTTCACTACATTATTGATTTGGCAGATAAGGCAGAAACAATAGAGAGAGAGTTTACTGTATCTGTGTTTCAGGAAAGTAACTGGTATTTTCTTGCAGGGGAGGGAGGTTTGCAGAAGTGGAAAGCCGCGGGGCTGCAGCTCTGCAGAGCGCTCTGGCACGGGAAGCGGAGGGTGCCAGGGAAAGGAAGCGGCGCGGGGAGGAGGAGAGATAAGCAGGAGGGTGCTGCAGGGTCAGATTCGGTGCCACTTCTGTTTGCTTTGTACAAGAACGACTTCACAAAAGGAAGGAATTTTTTTTTGCAGGGGGAAGGGGAGGAAAAATAAGAAAGAAAAAAGAAAAGCCTCCAATGTAGGTGATTAAAATGATGGAGTCGGATGTAAAGGAGCTGAGCGCGGGAACACCACGTGACGTGTATAGATTAGTCTCATGGCTGATAAGTGACTTGTAGGGATCATTATGGAGAGGATTAAGGCCAGAAAACCAAAGGACAAGGACAATCATAGAAATTACACAGAAGCACAATGCAGAATGTAGAAACCAAGAAAAGACTCAAGGGGAAGGGTCAAGGAGGAAAATAAGGACACCGAAAGCGTCTGCACAGCGTTTGGCAGCAGCAATGACATCTTGAGATGTGGTGAGAGGATGTCAAGAGACAAGTTACTCTGACTCAAAGCTGTATTTAGAGAAACAAACCGAGTTCCTCATTTGCTTACAGCCCCCCAAAACCTGGACTGGTTTATGCAGCCTGGTGGCCGTGTAGCAGAACCGAAGCCTGACCTATCTGCATCTTGTTCTTATCAATTAAAAAAAATTAAAAGTCGGTATTGGAAAGCTGAAAACCAAGCAGCAGAGGAGATACACGTTCTCCAGAAATGCTGTCCATACTTGTCCTTTAGAGTTCACTAAGAAAGGCTATGGCAAGGCGCTGGAATCCCAGGGGGCACGTGACGTGTGGCAGAGCGAGGGATTGATGGTTGTGAATAACCCATTTATTAATTTGAATTCAAGCAATCACAGATGGACCGATGCTCATTAGGGAATGAGAACATAAGTAATTTGGTTAGAACATTTTCACACAAAGAGTATTTGAAATTAGAATATGGAACAAACTGCCAAAGGCAGAGAGGCACCGGGTAGTGTAAATCAATGCTCGGGAGCATCAGACAGCGCCTGAGAGCAGGCGAGAAAGGAGGGGGCAGCCATCAGAAAGACTTTTGCAGTTGAGATATTTCATGGGTACATAAAGACAGACTTTGAAGGCCAAGGAATACCATATGTTAGACTTCTGGACTTTAACGTTCCCACATACAATTTTCTCTCGCTGATCCTCAGCGCAGTGCAGCCAAATTTAAATTACTATTATTAAATACAATTAGCATTACAGAAATTATTCTGTACTGTATTTTGAAAAAATTCATTTGCCCTTTTATGAAAACCAAAGCATTTAAAACGCTTGCAGTTCTGTGAAATAACAGGATGAATTTGTTTTCCTATTACAGTTTGGGCTTTTTTTCCACATTTTAATAAAGCACATTTGTACTTATATTCTCCCTAAATATTACAGAAAGCGTGGTTTCCTCACTCCTCACCAGTTATACAGTGATTGAAATACAAAACATAATTGAAGTGACGTCTTCCAAGGAGATAAGAGACTTTCTGATGGAAGCAGTTTGTAAATCAGTTTCACACATACACCACCACCCCCACCCCCACCCCCAATTCAGACCCAGAATTTCAAACAATCCCACCAGGCAGAAAGAGATATATATATATATATATATTTAAGTTTTAGGTTTTTTTAAAAAAATAAAATAATCAATCTGTCCAGTTTAAAGTTCTATTAAAAATGAGCCCTGCAACTATTTTTCTATCTTAAAATAAAATTTAGGAAAAAACCCACCCATGACAACTTTAACTGGAATGAAAAAATAATGAAGTATGGCAGCTTCCAGCTGTGTAAGGAAATACGGGATGAAAAAGACATCAAAAATAGCAAGATATAAATGAAGTCCAGAAACAGAGGAAACAGCACTGAAAAGACAAGGAAGTATTTGGAAGTTCACTGCAAAATTTTCAAATCAAAGATTGGTTCAGGAGCCAACGAGGCTGAGCTGCAATCAGCCCCCATTAGAACAGTTGAACTACATTATAAAACTCTTGCTGAACATTTTTATTTGACTCTAAAAACTTCAGGGACCCTGAAAGTAGTCAACTTATAATTACACTAGCGTAGTCTTGACATGAGCCTAGCTCCAAATCTTAATTTATCTAAACCAGGCCCCATTATGTCTTCTCTTGACTAGAAAGAAACAACAGTGACCTCTGTACTCCCCACCACCCCCATAAACATATGTTCACTTTTAAGTTCTGGCATACTATTTGTCTTGATAATACCACTGGCGCTATGGTGAGATAACAGAAATGAGACACCAGGAATCCTCCCTCTTCATCTTTAACATATCACTGAGCTCTACGGAGAGAGCTGCAGTGAGACACCGGTGTGAGACGAGTCCTCCCTTAATCCACCTTCTTTTTCCAGGTCAAGTGCTTTCAGGAGTTACTGCTCAGGGTACCAAGTCCATCCTGGAGACTGCACGACACCCCCTCCATAATAACCTCTCTCCAACTCACTTGTGAAGACCTCCTTGGTCTGCTCCCATTCTCCATTGTCAGAATGGCAGCTGGTTGCCCAACACTGCTGGCATGCAGCTCCAGCAGCATGGACAGGCCGCTTCAGCAATGTTTGGTCACAGTCTAGTATCCACTACATGTGGGTAAAATCAAAATACTGTCAAGAAAATCAGTGGTTTTTCCTCCACATTTAGGTAAGCACCATAAATCTATGTCAAGGAAGATGCAGAGTGTAGCTTTCCCTGAACACTGACTCTTTCCTTTTCAGCTATGTCCAGTCAAGTTCAAAAACATAAAAGCCAAGTCTGTGGCCTTGTTTTGGAATCTTTCAGTCTCTATGCACTGTGAAATTTCAGCATCAGTTGAAGTCTGATGTCTGCTGCCCCACAAATCACCCAGATTCTCCATTTGGGTTTGCAGAAGTGGGATGCTCCTCTGTGCTGTACTGTATGTGGTACTGTCTCATCAACTGCAGCCAGACACAAGAATGCACAACTGTAGTTCTGAATTTAAAGATGAAACAGGAAGACAAAGCTCCCTGCGAGGAAGCTGGGATTGCCAGATGCCAGCACATTCTCCATCATCACTCAAATTCTCTGGACTTACAGATATCAGCACACTAACACGTTTGCAGACTGTGAGACCAGCACCTGGCCACGATGTGCTGTTGCTCCTGATGGGTTGACTTGGATCATTCAGCACTGCAGGGTTTTTCTTCTGGTTTTCGACAACTTGGCATCCCAAAGACAACTCCTTAGTGAGGGGCTCACGGTGGGTTTTGTGTCTGTGTGGTGTTACCAAAGTACTGGGGATTAACTGGCAGTACAATTAACTGCATATCAAGTGTCACAAACACAACTATGCTGAGTGTGGGGTTTGTAGTCCTAACTCCTCCACTCATCCTTGCTGTTCTTCAGTTACAATCCTCGCTCTCCTTAGACACCTTAACATGAAACATACATCCTTTACTGTCCCACACCCAACCTGGAACTAACTTATCATGTAATAATAAATTACTTAAACCAGAAGTTCTTTTTCTGTTCTGATTTTTAATAAATAGAAGCCTTAATGAGACAGCCACCCCCCTTCATCCCTCACCTATCTTTTGTCACATTGGTCTGCACCAAAAAGTTCTGCCATTTGTCTTCAATTACTCCGAGCTGCCGAAACACCATTAAGAATTGTAAGAAACATATTAAAGGGAAAAAGCATGGTAACAACTCATTACTGCACCATTATTTTAAGCTGTGCTATATTCCTGAATAGCTGTCTTGGAAACACAGGTTCTAGCAAGCATGATTAATGCTGTGCCACAGCATCGGTCTCTCTTTGACGCCACCACTATAGAGCTTCGTATTAAACAGTCCATCGGTGGCTGAGGTGGTGCAGCACACTCAGAAGAACACAGGGTATGTATACTTCCCTTTCTTTATATCAACAGGTATCTATAGTAATAAATTAATAAAACATACCTTTATAATTTTACAAATGAATAAAAATACAGTTTGCCAGCCCAGTGAATTTTTTTGCAGCTGACGGGAGAAAAACTAAAATGCTTTTTTGTTTTGTTTTGTTTCCTGCAATTAAAAGATTTTGGAAGCAAAATTAAGGAGAAATTATTCCTGTGCAGCTGCTTAAAGCATATGGTGCGTACTTTAGCTGTGCTATAAATTCTGTAACAAAAATAAGGGCTTCACAGAGTGGATACAATAGCAATCTGCTTAACGAGGCTGCCTGGGAGCAGTGCATAGGTGTGCTACAGGAAGGAGCCTGGGAAGAGCTTGCCTGCCTCCCCATCTTGTTGGTTTAACCTCAAGTTAAGCAGAGAGTTTTAAGAACTCACACGCTTCAGCTTCTCCATTCTCCTTCTCTCCACTGTGAAACAGCTGCAACCTTGAACCCTTGAAACCTTCTTTCCCTTTCATGCCCAGATAAATCCCCGTTTTCCCAGACAAACAAGGCCGCCATCCCCTGAGGAAAGCTCAGCTCCCTCGTTCTCACAGGACAGCTTCTTGCTGCTTTTCCAATCTTTGATCTTCCTTCCCAGTCAAACAGCCCATCCCAATGTATGCCTCAAGATATTGACAGCACAACGACAGCTCTGTTTAAAGAGCTTTTTGCCGTTTGCCACCCTGCCTTCAGATCACTGCGACAGCGGGGCTGCTATCACTGCCAAACTGCTCCTGGATCCTTTGATAACCTGTGTGCCTCTCTCCTCACACCCTGCATTTCCCAGCGGCCTTTCTCAGCCCCTGCTCTCACTCTACTCCTAACCCTCGCATCGTTGGGCAGGCACCAAATGGAGCAGCCCTGCTCCCTCCTCCTGCCTCAGGCCACAGCTCCCGCTCCTCTTGCATCACATCCAGCCATCGCACTGTTGCAGCATGATTCAGCTCACTGGCTCGATGAGAAGCTAAGCGTGGAAGGAGAGGAAGAATGGATTTTCCATCATGCTGGCAAAACCAAACTGACTCATCTCATTTGCTAGAGTCAGCAGGAGGGAGGAGGTGGAGGTGGGCACCCAGGGCTGAGGCAGGGACAGTTCCCAGAGTCAGTCCTGCACTGGCACCAATGGGTATGGCATGAAACCAGAGCGACAAAATATGGATGGCCAAAGGAGGGTCAAAGTGCCAAACGTTGTGAGAATTCCCTTCTGTAACTACTCAATGAGTCATTAGAGAATGGAAGTGCATTACCTTTGTTAATACATGCATTAGTTCACATTATACACTGTAATGTAACGAGGTAGTAGAACTTCACTGGAGACCCTGGTATTGTTCATGCTTAAGCAGAACAAACTAAAGGCCAGCCTGGCCCTGGAAAGGAGGGCTCTGCTTCTTGGAAGCTTAGAGCTGTCCCTGGACAAGCAAGATAATGCTAGCATGCCAGTCCCTCTAGCAATTTCTTTAACCCTCCAGGTGTTTCCTGGTGCCAGGGAGATGTAACTCAACAGGACTGACTCCAGGGACATCCTGATCAGTCGACACGCAGCAAGAATGCTGCAGGAATACAGTGGATTTGCAAGGTTTTGCTCTGACAAGTAATCAGTAATGTGGGTGCTGGTGATCAGTCAAACAGTGTTGTATCTGAACGTTTGAAGGGTCTAGGAGCCCTGTGTGAAACCACACTGGGGTGCCCCAATCTGGCTGGGGCATCTCATGCAGATGGATGATTATTTACCTGTGTAAGTCTGTGCTTGGATTCCTTGCCTCTCTCCTTTGTTGGCATGGCTCAGTCATGTATTTTTGCAACACAAGAAAGATAAAACACATGGCAGGAGGGAAGAGAAAGACGACCCCCAAATGGGGAATGTGTACCTCCCAAAAAAAGTGAAAGAACATCTTTTTATCAGAAAATGATTCGCTATGTCACTAACCTGGGAGATGTCAGAGTTCGCCACTTCTGACCCTCAGGCTTCTGCAAGAGCACAAGGTGGGATGGAGAGCATCCAATGCCCAGCAAAGTGTGTGAGGGGAGGAAGGAGAGAAAGCAGTACTCCTGCCAGGGCAGAGCAGCCTGTGCCATCCGACATCACCTCCAGCTTCCCAGCAGGAGAAGGAGCTACACAGCACCGTGAGTGGGTGCTTTCACCTGCCTGTCAGCCTCCTGCCTCTGTGAACAGTGACCTAGAACCTGCAATTGCTTTTCTCCTGCATGGATGATGCAAACTTTTGTTTATGTGTTTTAAAAAATTAGGGCAGAGGAATCTTTGCAGGAATGAGCTCATTAACTATCTGCCTTTGTGCAAAATCCACCTGCATGTAAATACCAAAATGTAACCTTTCACTAACATTTTACACCGAGCTTATCCTCCCACTTCTCTATTAATAACAAAGCAAGACCAGACACTGACTTTTACAGAGCCTCATAGCAATTTTGTCGAAAACACAGAAAGAGAAACAGGGACAGGATTATAATGACAGTCGGCAGAATATTGCGCCCGGCACAGCCCTCCCATCCCCATTCCTTCCAGCATACTTCAAGCTCTCTTTATTTTTTTTAAAAGGATGAGAAGCTACTCCTGACCCTGCGAACTGAAACAGTGCTGCCTGTCTGAATTTTGCATAAATAGTTTCCCACCACTGTTAGCATTTCACCCAAATGCGTGGCAGCAGCATAGCGAGCCTTAATATAGACAGCCCACCAGCTGCCAACAGAAATTTCAGCACTTTGTCAATTATATAAAAATAAGAGGATTTGGGCTGATCCTCCCCAAAGTTACCCCAGCAGTAAGTGCTGTCTCAGTACAGCTTGCCTGCATGCCACACGGGATGGAGATGACCCCGCAGGAGGTTCAGAAAGATGCTCGGTGCCTACTGCTTGCCGCTGGTGATGTATGTTAGAGGTTTGGGACCTTGCCCAGTAGCTAAGGTTTGTCCCAGGAAGGTATCAATATGGGAAGGAGAAAAAGGTACATATAGGAGAGGTTCTGACTGATATTTGAGAGTTTCTATAGCTCTGTCCATCACTTTGGAATTAAGCATCTCGTCTCTCAGGGATTCTGTTTGACTCAGAACCCCAGTGTCGGCTGCAGACACCCCACACGCTCATCAGCGAAAGTGCATCTGCCTTTGAGAAGCTGAAGTATATTTAAATCACCGTCCTCAAGAAAGATGTTGTTTCAACTACAATCAAGCCAGCCAAAAATAAATAAATAATCATTTACACCCTTGTGTAAACAACGAAATGAAACGCTGCTGTGCTGCTGTTACCCCAAAAGCACAGTGTGCCTCTCTCATGTCCCTGCTACATCGGGACACAGAGTCCAGAGGAAGCACAACACTGTCTCCCTGTTCCTGCTACACAAAGGAAATCACCTCCCACCCACACCCTGCGGTGTGGACGTTAGAAGAGACCCATCACCCTCCAGGAATATTCGATTTACTCCATGCTGTTACACGGAGCGGTTTTTCGGGACGTTCCCTGCAAAGCTCTGGGCCTAACGCAGCCCAACGCCAGCTCTGAATTTTGATGTATGCTGTTGACTTCCCCAACACAGAGCAATTTGTAATAGCTTTGCCACGCTGTTGTTTTCAAAGCTCCTGCTACATCACAAGCATTTATTTCTGACCACAAAATTACATTTATTCAACAGAAAGCAGCTCAGGGTCTTTAAGAGGTTAACTTCTGGAGTGCTTGGCTGCTCTCCAGCCTCTGTACTAGAATCAGTGCTAACGCAACAGCATACAACAGCACCCAGGCTAGCCGTGATTAATAGAGTGCTGAATACGCTGCTTTCCACATACACACACTTTTCATTCCCTTGCTTCCATAGATCATGGACTTATCCTCAAAATATCTGACTGAAATTGAATTTGGCTTCTCTCTCAACCGTTCATTTCCTATGTTATGCAAGGTTATATCCTTTTCTGCATGAGCAGAACCAAACCAGCTGCAGCTTTTGAGAAGAAAATGTGTTTTCAATTATGAAGCTGGCCTGAATATTGAACCACAGTTCTACTGCTACTCTAATTGAGCCATCATGGAGCGAACCTACAGGAAAGAAATTGTATTAATTAGGTTTGTAAATTCAACGTAAGAAAATTAAAGGGGGTTAAAATAAAAAATAATAAATAAATAGGATGACTATCAGCTCAGGAATACGCCTTCAAAATGCAGAAGGGAAGGAGCCCTGTTTAGGCACACATGTTCATAGAGTTTGCTTTCAACAGCAGGATGAGCAGTTCCAGCACACCCAACTGATTTTCAGCTTCTGTTACATCTGCGTATGGAAAATTAGTCAATTACTCCACTGGCCAAATTAATAGTTTAAAGAGCAATTCAGCTAAGCAGGGAGCCAGAGTGGTCTCATCAGCGTGGCAATACCCTTAAAAGTACTTGCTTTGGGAGAAGATGATGAGAAATAGTTTTCACAGAGATAAAGCCCGGTGTGTTGGAGAACATGCCTTAAAGGGCTCTCCCAATGAGGGATTATGCCTTGCTCTTGGACAGTACTCTTATGCCACATGAAAAGAATGCTAATGACCTCAAGAAATCCTCTCCCAGCCTTAAAATATCTATTTGATGACTTCACAAATACGGATTCCAACATTAGGTTTCCATACCACAACCTTAGTTCAGTAAATTAACATGGTCCCCAAACAGAACTTTTTTGGGTTTTTTTAAAAGATTTCATACACAAACATTTGTCCACTGATGTAAACATGGTAACTCACACTGACCTGCTCCGTATACAGCTTACTTACAGGGTTGCTTGAAGGAGTGCCTTACTGACTTGCAAATGATATATAATCATTTTACGACTGAATGGTAAAGCTCTTTATTACCCTTTCCTGTCCTGTATTTAGCCCAGCTTATGGTGAGCAAACCATTAATAAGATGAATCCTCAGGTTAATGGTAAGGGGAAAAAAAAAAGAAAAAAAGAAAGATTTAAGATAGAAATGACAGGAATTTTACACCTCTTAAATTAATGCCTTCTGTCTTACTCACAATAGCCTCTTTACAGCACCCAGTCCTTACAACTTCCAGGAAAGTAGGAAAAGTTACCCACAAAAAAATCAAAGGAACAATACCATCAGCTCTGAATCAGACACAACATTCTGTTCATTTAAAAAAAGCCTGCATTCAAATTTCCATTAAAAACCTAAATAAGGAAAAAGTACTCTAATAAAATTATAGTATAGTGATGAATTAATAGGGTCTCACATTGAACTAGGGATGCATTTGAAAATTTGTAGCATGCTAAATCCCATTTCATAATGCTTTTACTTTAACTGTCATCGTAAAAAAGTCCAGTTACTTAAAGCACCGAGATCTATACAGGGAAAAAGTTATTTCCAACTACTAATGGAAACTGCAGATTTGATAACTGGAACAGTTTCCATCTGAATGAACAAGATAAATATCCATGGAATACAGAATGCTCTGGTTTGGGGGGGTTAGTGGGAAAATACGGGGGGCAGAGCACCAATACCTGTGCTCAAAGTGGGAAGAAAAACTGACTCAAGTGACCTGGGGATGTATTTAACAGAAAAAGTGAGCTAGCCACAGGTTTACAAGCAGATGTCCTCCACACCTAGGAGGATATTTAAATACGTGAGCTTAATCAACCTCTCTCCAAGTCACGTCAGGCCTGCTGAGGGTACAGTTCAAGGACAGTTTAAGTCAACTTAAGCTGGCAACAGTTGCACTCCTCCTGCCCTTGGCTTTGCTCCCCTGGCCTCTCCCCTGCCCAGCAGCAGCCTGCAGCAAGCTGCTTCCGCAAACCAACCTGGCAGAAAACTAAACCAGCAAAAAAACAGGGGGGAAAAAGAAGAAAAACTGTGCTCACCACAGGATCACATGGGCAAAAGTGCTGAGGCAAGGCAGGAGGTGGGGAGCGAGTCCTGAGGTAGGTAGGAATGCGGCAATATCCATGTAAAGCTACTTAAATGCCTTTGCTCATCAGGGAGCTGTGTGTCCCTTCTCATCCCCCGGCCCTGCCCAGTGCCCTGTGGAGCACAGCCATCCCATGTGGGCTCTGCAAAGGCTCGCTTCCCTTCAAGGGTGGAATTGTAATTTAATGTTACTTGGTCTTGCAAAAAGCACCTACTTAGTTCTGTCGGCAGGGATCAAGGAAAGGATGGGGCAATAGCAGCAGGGGTGGAGCTAAGAAATCAGAGGGAAAAATGTGGTGGAGGCAGTAAACGGAGAAGCTGCATCTGTATGGGAAACTGGTGTGGGGAAGGAGATGCTCTGAATTCAGCCTACAGAGGTGGGAACCAGAGCATTCCTCTGCTTGAGTATACTCTGTCTCCAGTAGAAGGGACTCCAGAAATCATTTATTTTTATTACCTCTCTGCTTACCTCTGCTTTATTTACATGCTTATTTACTTACTCGGGACCTTTCATAAAGTCAGCCTTAACAATAAACAGAGACCAAATCTATATACTGAACAGTAAAATACCACTCAACAGAACAGGCCAATATTCTCGGTATTTTGATTTGTCTCCAAAACAAGATACAGTAATTACATCTGTAATCAATAATCCCACAATTCACAGTTTAATGTTCTGCACTTATGTCGTCAATCATGGTTGGTTCAGGATTTCCTGGGTGTCTGAAAGGCCGTCTAGATTAGGGAGTCTGGAATCCAGCATCTGGAATTCAGCAGCACAATCCTGTAAGGTATTTGTGCTTCATTTACGTAAGAGGGGATTTCTACCAACAAATTTTAGTCTTGTAATTTGTGAGGTTGAATTTGTACCAACATAAACTTCACTTCTACGTTAGCGAAGCAAAACTACAGAAGAGGAGTGTGTGAGAGCCATACCAAGGTACCAGTGAGCTGTCTCCAACACCAAGATCTAATGGCAGAATCTTCCTTCACTGTAGCCAAATTGGGATTTATGATGCCTACTTGATCCTCAGACATTTCCTTCATTAAAGAACAGTGCTGAAAGCACACATACACTTTTCAGTCAGTTCACTGCAAGCTTGAAACTAAAGTGAAAAGGTTTTAAGAGCACTGCAATCCACATGGAGCAATTTTGAAGTGTAAATTTCCATTGGCAAACAGACTCACACAAGTCATTCTTTGTTGTCCACAAATTACTATTAGATATATCAAGGACAAAGTTGTCCTGCTTATTTATTTATTTCGAGCAACACTTGGGAAATTGAGTTGTAAAATAATAATAATAATAATTAAAAAATCATACTGCTTTTAACATGAGGAATTATTGCCTAGTTGGGATACCTATTTAGCAGGACGTACAAGCAATCAGAAATGCAGCCCTTGCTACAGATAACGGGAGCTGTGCACCTAATTCCCTAAGCAAACTTTTGAAAACATGTTTCTGAGTTTCTCTGTGCTCTGATGGGAACTGGAGCGGTATAAAAATCAGCCAACAAGACTGATTTTTATAGTATAGATATATAGAGACTGAGAAAGTAAAGAGTGTTGCTGCTTTAATACAGGTAACTTCAAGAGCAGAGCTCTACAGCGTGTAACAGAGTGCGAGCTAAAACCTAACGGACCCCCTCGCAGGCACCCATGGTTCTGAGGAGCAATGCAGTTTGCAGGCCTCACACAGGGCATTTTCCTGGAGGCAGCACCAGGGCTCCCATCTGGCCTAAGCACTCAGGGGAAGGGAGCGCGTCTGGGCTGTCCCCAGCTACAACGTGAAGTCCTGTAACTGGCCAGCTGCCTTTTGCAACAGGAATTCCTCAGAATCACAACAGTTGCCTTTCAAACTTGTGATCACTCTAATCAGGTGTTCCTTTGGGGAGTGGTGTGAAGAGGAATCAAAGCAGGAGCCAGCACTGGAGCTGTTGATGCTTTCTGCTGGCTTTCCAACAAACACCTGCCAACTCATGCCCTCTAGAATACGGTGGTTTACAGCCCAAAAGGCTCGCAGTGAAACCTTTCTGCAGTGGCTCCTATGTCTATATACACAGGTCACACTGCATTCATTCAGCGCTCAACCCGCCGGGTGCTGAGGCACAGCGAGCTGGCATGTGCCACCTGAGTCGCCACAGCCGTAAGCTCCGGCTCAGCCAGGCTGAAGGCAAAGTGATCTGACCAGTTTAGCTTGTCCAGCACAAATCCAGCGTATCACACACGTATCCTGCACGCAGGAAAATGCAGAGGGCTGAGCCCCTGCAGTGCTCTTCGCACAAGGGCTCTGTACCCACTGCCAGCCTGCTGGACTCGTGAAACAGTATCAAAAGCACCATAAGAAGCATAAGCTCTTACCTCTCCCTGGAAACTCTTCAGTAATGGAGCTACCTGTTTGCGCAGGTCCTAGAACACAGAAGCAAGATATTTCATCAGAAAAATTTGAAAGTCACTGTCAAGTTTTTCACAGAATCACAAAGGTTGGAAAAGACCTCCGAGATCATCTAGTCCAACCATCCCACTACCACCCATATTACTAATTAAACCATGTCCCTAAGTACCTCATCCAACCTTTCCTTAACACCCCGAGGGATGGTGAAGAGCAGAGGATTATTTGCTGGTTTCTGTAGAAATCAGAATGTCTTCTTCTGAATTACAACACACAGCACTACAGAATTCATTAAAATACTGTCCACAGGATCACCCTCAAGGTTTGTAGTGTATTTTTCCCTTAGCAACCAAGATAATTTAGGACAAGAGAGGTGTATCGCCCTTGCATACAATTCTCAGTGACTCCACATTTAAGCTGATTTAGCTCTAATTCACTTACAATTTCTCAGAATTCTCATTGTGTGCACGCCTGAAGAATAAAATCCTCTAACTTTGCAGAGGACATGGGGTTAGTCATGCAGAGCCAAGAAGGTGGACTCCCTATTTTTGCTGCAGCTTTCCACTGATGAGGCTCAAGCACTGACTTCATGGCACACTTCGAGCTAGAAGTAAATCTGTAAGAGGTGAAAGGCAGTAACACGGCACCGTCTCAATTAGGAGGCCAGCACTGGTGTGGGTTACCCAGGAAGGAGATGGACTTCCCATCCTTGAAGGTTTCCAAGGCACAGTCAACAAGACCTAGTGTGGGTGCTAATGACCCATTTTTAGGGCCAGGTGAGATCTAGCCAGCTTCTGGTCACTCCCTCCAACCATGCTCTGAGAACGCTGCTCACAGCTGGGACAATGACCAACCACTTCAGTCACATTAAATCTTCCCAGCTTCACACTGGCCATGGTCCCTTACCCTGAACCTCATGCCAGAGGTCATAGAGAGGTCTTTGAAATACCTTCTCTCTATAAAGAGTCTGTTGAAGCCTTGGACCTTTCAGAAATGAAGGTGACCTTAAGAAGTTGGGAAATTCTCTTTTCCAACACACTTTTACATCCCGGTGTCACGCAACATATCAGACATTATACCACTCACCAAAACACCCTCAGCCCTGGATTTAATCTGATTTTCCTGAAGGAAAAGTAGGCTTTTGAGAGAAGTGTTTTTTGTCATTTAAATGACAAGTCATGCAGAGAGTCGGAGTATGAGGAGTTCTCCCATTCCCCGAGAAATGGCTTAGGGGGCTAAACGCAAATGAAGCTATCAGAGACAAATGATCAGCCAAATTCCACTTCTTACATGGTTATTGCACTAACATACCGTTCATCCCTATCAAGTTAAGGATAATGTTGCAGCTTTAGAAGCTCCCTTTTCGGCACCAAACCAAACAATGCCTTGTTCTTAGCCCAAATCAAGTCACCTACACGCTTCCTGAGATTTTCTGCTAGCTTAGGACAGAAAAAGGGCAGATGCTGTCCTTGTATATCACAAATTACGCCTCTAGCAAAGCAAACTGGCAGGTTGAGCAGCTTTTCCCCACTTTCTGACTGCTCTGGGAGACCAGAGGGCTGTACTCCTTTTAGAACATGTTTTCCTTGTAACCTGATGATGATGGCATTGAAGAAAGTAATAACAACCATCGATCGCAAAATAAATGGCCGCATTCAGGGCCAAAATCTGGCCTGGTAGGTTTCAATGCACAGTGAAATTACAGACAGAGACGTGAGATTTACGATTGGGATACTGCCACCCTTTATAAAAATCAGGAAAAATTATCCTACCCAAGAAAGCGACATCTCTTGAAATAAAAATCTCAGCTGGTAGGAAATCATCGGGCTCAGGGCTTGTGTCCCTGCTACTGCCTCTGAATTTACTGACTACTTTGGCACCAGCCAGCAAACTGACGTCAAAACTGAAAGCAGAAATACAGGCGATCTAATTCCAGACCAGCCCTGGGTCTCCTGCTTGCGCGGCTCTCAAGAGCAGGGCATTATTCCCACTGCCTAAACACACGGTGTGAGCACCAGAAATCACCCCAGGTACCTCAGCAGATGACAAAGCAGCACAAAGGCGTTCAGTGAAATACTCCACGGCAGCTCTGGAGGCAGGAGAACCTAAGTCCTGCTCCTCTCTGTGTGCGTGGCGGGCTCCAGCCAAGAGCCCGTGGTCAGACTGCTTCCTCTGACACGCACTAACTTTTGAAAGACAGGATTTGCTGCAGTTTTTATTTTGTGATATAAACTATGTCAGGACTTTGCCTTCATATTCATCTGTAATAACGAGATGATCGTTGGTTGTTTATAGCAGAGAGAAGAGGAAGAGAAGGGGGGCAGGGTGGGAGGAAGGAATAAAAGGGGCATCCCAAAGCCAAGGAAACAGTTGGTCAAGCTGTCAAAGAGGGAAAAAAGCTTTCAAGTACAAAATCTGATTCCCACACATCCTTCATTTAGCAGATTCAGGATGCTAAACACTCATCCCAGCAATCAAAACGTTACCAAGCAAAATTCATGCCATAATGGGAAAACATGTTGCGCTTGATTTAGACAGCAGCTTTTGTTGGTGGTAAAACTGTTTTTAAAACACTTCATGATAGAGATGTGGCTCAAAATGATTCAGTCCCACTGGCAAGCAATTGGTTATACTACAGCAATCAATCTGGGGCAATCCTGGGACATGCCCATCAGCAGAGCACGCAGTTTAACAGGGCAGAATGCTTTGACAACTCGAAATCGTGGCAATAACTTCAAATCCATTTGCAGCTGAACAATAAAGATTGAGCATCCCACTTCCATTGTCTCCACCGAGCAAACAGGCTCAGGAAAGGGACCAAGGATGCCATGCAGGTAAGCAGGTAAACAGCACGTAACAAAAGGCATAAACAGCTTCTTCACACCATTTTGTGTTTTCTCTTCCCTCTTCCTCCTCCCCCTCAGAAAAGAGTTTATAGGCTACTTGTATAATTCCCTCCTTGGCCAAAGAGCATCAAAACTTCAGACAGCTCACAACAAAAGGGAAGTAAAAATAAACAGGCAGAAGTCAGGAATACATATGCCCCGAGTCACCAGCTAAAACTCTGCTGGTGAGATTTATTTTTGGCAGTTTGGAAAAATTCCTCATCAGACTTTGTCTCAAAGTATTACACTAACATCAAAGGGAATTTTACCTTCTTTGCACTAAACTGAACAGAAAGAAGGACGTTCAGTTCAGACCCCGGGGGAATCTGCAACGTTGGTTAGCAAGGACACCATATGATTTATTATCTGTTTAAAGTGTAGTGGCCTTTACTGCCTGGACTGTGATCAAAACAGGAAAAGCAACCAACTCCAGCACTGGCGTACAGCTAGCAAATCACTGCGATCAAGCAGAACAGCTAAAAAGGGTTCATGCAATTGAACAGTAAAACAAATGATAATTTATCAACACAAATGCACTGAAATATTCGAGTACTCCTATACAATCACATTATTAGCCTATTTTTCCGTGCCATCTCAATGTGTGCATTCTCCCTCTCTCTCTCTGGATGATTTATCAGGGTAGAGCAGTTTTCTGAAAAAGGCTCTATCACAGACAAACTCAATATCTGAAGTAGAGACTATGAATTAGGATGCTGTATCATTATCTGAATCAAATCTGATAGCTGAAAGCTAATATAGCATTTTCCCTTTACAAGAATATAAACAACGAGTTTATATTTTGATCAAGTAGCTACACAGTGAAATCTGAATCCAAATAATTTTTAACTCCCTTTCCATTCTCATTAAAAATAACTCTATGGAAAATAAACCGAGAATAAATCTATGCCCAGTGAAAACGTGGGCAACAAATGCATCTTCCTGACAACTAAACTACATTATTTATCTATTGCTATCTTAATACACTGTGTACAATACAAAGGACATATCAATGGTCAGGCTACCAACACAGTATTTGTAATTTACATGAGGTCTGAAGCTACATGGCACCTTCTGATCTCCTTGCAGGCTGCTCCATCTCATTTACCTCCAAACTGCTTATCTCTAAATGTCACAACAAGAGCCCTATGACCCTGGTTTGATAAAGTGGTCCAGCAAGGCTAAGCTTGACCTAATACGCCTTTATCATGTCCCGAAGTATTGTGCTCTGGTAAAATCAAACAAACAAGAAACTGGGGAAATGTATCCTATGCCTCCTGTGCCACAGTTCCCATGATTTGTTCTCTGCATCGTCTGCCCAAGACGCACATGGGCTGCTGAATGTCACTATGTCTGGCAGAGAAATCATAATGAGAAGCAGCCCACTTGTATCAGCATCGGTGACATCATTAGTTCAGCTGTCACAACCTATTTTTGAGCTGCCTTATCACCAGCGAGATGCTACGGCTTCCCTGCCGCCTTACCCTCTGCATTTCCCTCCTTGCTAGCCCACATGTAATAAGGGACTAACAAGTGGTCCCTGCGCTCAAAATTGGCAGGGCTGAACATCATGACTCCAGGTACTTTCTTAGGAGAACTTAAAGAAAAAAGAATTAAAAAAAAAGAAAAAACCAACCCAGAACAACCCCCAATATATCTATTGACTGTGTGAGAGGTGTTTGTCTGTTCCATCAACATAGAAAGAAGAAATTGCTCAGCCTGAAGTGAACTCTCATGTCAAAACCTGGCAGGCAGGTCTAAGCCCCCCGTTGAATAGGCAGCGTGCTGGTATGACGGATACGTGTTTCTGGTGACTGGGAGGATGCTTATCTGGTCCCTCGCTGGCAGGGCTCCACACACTTTGTCCACACAGCCATTATCTCAACAGTGCTGGTGAGCTGCTCTTTCATATAAATAGAGCTGAAAGCGGGAGAGGTAACAAGCAGCCGAGCATGAAGGATCTGGGAAGAACGCTGGCATCACCTTCCGAGGTCTGATTATTAAACGCTTCAAGGACACAACTTGTCACTGTGAAACACAGCAACACGCAAGTTAACTATAATTAGTAGTAAGCAGTCGTGCTGGTTAATTAGAGAGAGCCAGCAAGCATCTATGCTTCACCCTGCCACGGGTAAATCAGTGAACAAGTTGGCATCACTCAACCAGATGCTCACCTACCAAATACACAAGTTTAAAATATTATTTCTTTGCACCCACAATTATGAAAAAAACCCGGAACATGCAATTTTTCCACCAGAGATCCTGGGCACATGACTCAAGGCGTACTAAGGGAAACATTTAGGTCCTTGTGTTTTATTAGTTCCAGCAAGCTCCACTTTGCTTTGCTCTAAAAGATATGAAACTGAAATCCCAGATAGTTGTCCAAACAGATATTATACAATAGCTTAGATGACTTATTTAATTCCTAAAATATAAGGCAAATTAAATCATACGAGTAAACAATTTATTGCTCAATTTACACTACGATTTAATGAGATATAAAACCTCTTATTGCTTAAGGCTGCTGAAGTATTTACTTGAAATCCAATCATTAAAGAATGAATCATGATGTTATCAATTTTCTATGATATTTTTAGTTATTTTAATACACTAACATGCTAGTATTTTCTCTGTGCAAAAAAAAAAATCATTTTAAGTTATATTAATAGATATATTTCAACCTAGCACAATGATAAATAAAAAAGAAAAAAAATCTTGATTTACAGTAGCAAAATGTACACCATGGTACTTTCTGAAATATTTCAGCTCACAGATCTTGTGCAAATTCCATTAGCTTTAATTATTTATTAGCAGTAGATTTAGATTACTGTTCTTGACCTATTTTTCAGTGTATGGACCCACCCAGCAAGAAGTGAAAAAATATTCCATTTGTGAAAGGCTGATTTACTGAGAGCAGACTTTCACTTAAAGTAGAATATTAAGCAAAACCACATGCATTGTAATTCAGGGGGAGAAGCTTGCACTTCAGAAAGGTTACGAAGCGGGGCACAGCCAGCCTACAGAATAAACACAGAAGAAAGAGATTCCTTGAAAAGAGCCGGAATTTTTGCTGTTTAACCACCTCAGACCATTCTGCAGAACTGCAGCCACATGACAGTCCCAGAAGGAAGGCAGCCTCCAGAAGGCAGGCAGCCTCCACATCAGACCAGAGAGGGTTCAAGACTTTCTCTGTGGAAATACCCTTGTTCCTACCAAACTCTGCAGAGCACACAGGCCCTAATAAGCCATGGGGAAACGGGGGTAGAGGCAGCAAGCATTTTGGGACTGGTCCAGCGGTCCCTTTCACTGGTGAAGAGGATAATCAGGCTCTTCCCTGGCAGGAGAAAAATGAGGCATCTGTGAAGGTGTGGATTTGCCACGTCGCCTTGGGTTGGGACTGGCACTTTACTTTCAATGGAACGACTCGCTTGTGCGAGTCTTAATGGAATCCTCTTCTAGCTTCTTCCCAGTTAAAATAAACAAAAAGCTAACAAGTTTACTCTGTGCCTATGCAGCAACGTCTAAACAGACTGGTTACCTTCACAACTGTTTAAAAAATCAACCGTGTGAAAGAAGAACTGTTGCACCCGTATATACACACACACACACATATACAATATATAATACAAAAAGAATTTTTTTAACAAACTTTACAAATTAATTTAGTGAACTATGCTTTTTAGAATGATGTTAAAACCTTGCTGTCATTTATAAAGCAGCAAGTTAACATTGGCTAGAAAAGACACTGAACAGAAACAATTCAGAACTTAAAAACTAGAGTTGCTAGGAAACGAAAAAATTAATTCAAACAAAAATGATTCAGGTAGAGCTTTGGAATGAGCTAATTCTAATGAATCGAAAGCCTGGTCACTAAAATTCTAGCAGGGAAAACAAAATAAAAGGATGACTTATTTAAGAGCTCATCAATACATGCAGAAAATCAAGCGTCGTTTTTAACAAACTTACTCACTTTCAAGGCTACACACCAGCTAATGGCCCCGGGGAGGTTTTTCCTCCTGCTAAGAGTTTGTCCTGCTACCTTGTTAAACCCTGAAGTCCCTGCTCAAGTTTGCAGGCGACACCAAAAATGCCAAAACAGACCCTTGTGATGGGAGAAACCACACGCCCGTATCACCCCAGGTCAGCAAAACTACTTATTTATGTAATGTCAAACCATTTGATTAGCCAAATAAATATTTCAGGATCTCTGAAGCGCTGTTCTTGCCAGCAGGATAACCACGTTAGCAAAATCCAGGCATCACCGTGCTCGGGGCTCAGGCCAGTATCTCTGCACATCCGAAAGGTAATTAATGACCTGGTCCCGAGCTCTGTTAAGTACCTGCAGATCTCAGTAGGTGAGTGTGCCTGTCCAATAGAACCCAAAGCAAAGCGACTGCTCAGCTGTGCACCCTGGTGAACAGCCTCCCCTGCGTTTGTCAAGTTTTAACCCTAACTCGGTCCTGCCAAAAACTCCAGGTCACTCCACTGCACTCTGATCCTGCAATGGAGGTTTCCAGGGAAAAGGATGCTTAACACGCCTCCCAAATCACGTCCTGGAGGATCTCTGTCTCCAGCCACTCATTTTCCACTTTTACAGTCTACAGAGTTCACAATACTACTCTGATTATTCACAATTATGGGCAGCAGAACAGAGGTTTCTCTTCAGTAAGATGGGGAACTTCTGAAAAAAAGGTAATTATTATGAGTCTTAAAAAATTAACGTGTCTAATGAGAAGCTAATGACATGGGCCATGACTCTGAAGAAAATGCATCTAAGTACTGTGGTCCAATTAACACCACCAGTTCAAACACAGACTAATGCCTCACATGGTGGATTTAAAAAGCAGAATAATGTGAAACCATAATTGTGCCTGTAATTTTCCATATTGCCTCCACCACAAGCAGAGCTGTGTCTGAATCGGTGCACACCCCACTTTAGCGCTTGGGCTCGCCTTCTGGGATGATGAAATCAGACCCCCAGGTGCCGTCTGGCAGTGCTGCTCTCCTGGGATTTGGGGTTCTCCTCAGTCTCAAGGGAAAGATGGGCAGGACTAGTCACAAGTCATTAATTTGGATGTACAGTTTTATTTAGGCAAAGGGAGAGGGCTAAATAACACTCGTCTTTTAAAACCTGTTATTGGTCAAGTAGAAAGATTTCCAAACCACAAGCATCCTGCTTTAAAGTCAGGTTGTTTCCAAGAAGAATAATTCTGCATTTAATTTTATAATCAGGAACCAGGCTTCATCCTGACAGATCCTTAGAGACTGTGTGTAAATTGGGGGCGTGGGGGGGGAAGGAGCAGTCTATGCTGTGTTGAGACATCAGATACTGCAAAACTGTTTTCCCTTATCTTTAAAATAGAGGTTAAAAACCTAGCTGTGACCAGACCGTGCATTAATCATACTCTGACATACCTGCATGTAAGAACACAGGTGTATTTACTGATTTCTATCATTAGAGTCAGCCTTTTTCTACGGTTCCAATACAAGAAAATCCAATACTAAGCAATCCTCAAATAAGCTTTTTATAAGATTTGCCCGCTTAATCTTGATCCTGACCATTCCTTTTCGTTCAAAAGCCAATTGCTCCTACAGAAAACAAGTTGTTTCACAAGGGTCAGGGGGAAAAGCCTGCTGTCCCACAAATCCATGTCCTACATTTGCTAAAACTCTCCTGACCGTCATCTTTGCTATCTTTATGTTCTTGGCGACCTCGCCTAGGCAGGGAGTTGCCGAACCTTTAGCCAGCACTGCCCTTTAAATGCAGCTACAGCAACAGCTTCAGATTCCTGCAAAGAGGAGAAATTTGAAGAAAAAAAATAATAAATTGACAACCTCAGAAGCATCAGGATATAAACCCAAAGGGTTGACTACGTCTAATTTAGCATATCTGGTAAAAACACCTCAAAATTAATATAACTGTCATCCTCCTGACCTACATAAAAAAAAATACAGCATGGATCTTTTCATGTTCCTTCAGTAAGTGAAGGAATTCAGAGAAAACAAACTTTTGCTGCCTTTATGCTTCCTGGCAGAGTTCCTCCCGAAACACACCCTGGCCTATAATGCATATGGCTTGGGTAGCATACACGGGGAGACAAATGGATCATCAGGATCAAAGAAAGCAAAAACTCTCACTACAGACTTACCCAGTACATTTACTGTTTGTTAGTTGAACTTCAGAAATAAAAACCCCACATAAAGTGCTTTTGAGCAGCAGCATCTTCTCACAACTGTAATAATGTGCAGTCTCAGCTGGGACTAATTCCCAAATTCATATGCTGAACTGTGAACTGCTCCAATATATTGGAAGGGGGGTGTGTGTGTGAGTAAAGAAAGAGATAAAAAGACCAGGAAAAGAAACCCAGAGGATTGCAGATTACAGAAGGAAAGACAGAAAGGTGCAGGGTTTTTTCTGGCATTGAAGCCATGTGAGCCTAGCGCTGAATCACAATGAACTCAATAGCAGATTGAAATGAGACATACTTGTGTAATAATAAATCAACAGAATTAATACAAGCTTATCTTCTACTAACTTAGAAGGGGGAGGTGACAAATTGCACTTAAGGAAAAATAGTTTTACTGTTGCTAGCATAAGCTGAGCGTCTATAGGAAACTGCTAAATTTAGAAAACCAGCTTTTGATGATAGCAACGGAAATTAATTCAAGTTTTTGTGGGTTTTGTGTGTGTGTTGGGTTTTTTTTCCAAGAGCTCTAGAATGTTACTCATCTTCTTCAAACTCTTACCAAAAGCAGAGACTTCATAATGCACTATCCTCCCTGCCTACTCCTCCTACTCTTCCCCCTTAAAAAGGCAGAATTGCTCCTCTGGGCTACAGTAATTGAGGAACTTAACGCTGTTTAACAAATTCCCTATCTCTTGGCTGGAGCTGTTTGGCTCTGACAGATGAATCAGAGGAGTCCATAAACGTCTGGAGGATTTGTGCAGACTTTTTCTTGTATGACTATATATGGAAACTACAGATCAAGTTATCTACAACCATTTTAACCTAAGCTTCAAACTTTTTACCTTATTTCTGTCTTTGTGGCAAACTTTCTTGATCTGCAATACCGCTAAATTTGACATAAACTGTCATCTGCTTTGCTCAAAAGCCTCTTCCCCACTCTTTACAAGACGGTAAAAATACTTGAATTAAGACACACTTAAGTAAAAAGGAACTTTTGTTCAGAAATACATTTCTACATACAAGTGAACCAGAATGAGGCGCCATCAAGCTCCCATTTTCATTGACACTGGTCTCCTATTACCAAAGACATGCACCTTGCCAGACAGCAGCCATCTCCTATTACTCCTTACCTGAAATATCAATTAACACGAAGTCCCATGAACCCTTTAGCATTAACTGGTAAAAGAAGTGAACTCTGCACTCAAGAAAAAAAAAGGAAAAAAAAAAAAGGTGGAGAGGTGAATGAGAAAACTCACTGACTGATGGACACAGGGACTTAGAAAGGAATTTCAACAATGTCTGCAACACTCTTTAATCCAGAAAAACACTCTATTTTAACTTCTTGCAAGCACCATCTTTTATACATCTGATCATTGAAATCATTGAAAATTTCTTTTAGCTGGATCAAAAACCTTCTCTGTGCACCCAAAGCAAAGGGTACACCAAGTTCAGGTGACTTCTTTAAGCTAAATATTTCTAAACACACCTCAAAATGGACATTGAGTGCCACTGAGGACGCAAAATGGATAAGATTACAGCTCCTCAAACCCTGGAGTGAAACCTGGGAAAACAAATTTGAAAGACTGAAAGTAAATATTGAGTTTTGTATGCACAAGGGAATAACAGGGGAGTATGGCAGAGGAGATGGTACCACCTAGGAAAAAAAAAGCCCAAGTGAGAAGTGTGAAGAAACATTTATCTAGAAACATCATTATTAAATAATTTTCTTTGATGTTTCCTACAAAAAATATAAACACACACAAAAATATTTTAATGAAAAAATGTCACTACTAACCTCCAAGAAAGCAAACCAGTTGACAACACTGTCAAAGCGCTGCAGCACCATACTCATGAGAAACCCAACATAAACCCCTGATGGTTTTGGGGACACGACAACACCAAGCTGGTGTCTGCGGTGCTCTGCTCCCAGGAGTTCCATGAGGAAATAATAGCTACAAATGACAGCTTATAGGCAATGCTACTATTTACCATACTTGCTTCAATTCCTCTCTCTTTTTAAACCATGTTTAATTACAAAGATTGTATGGCACTTAAAAGGTGTTTCCCAAGGAAAGATCCGGTCCCACGCGAGGAGATGGCATCCTCCTCAGAGATTCAAGATGCTATTATTGGTTTATTTTACAGTGTCTAGTAATCTACTGAGTCCCTGACCTTCCTGTTCCGTGACAGGAATGCAACAGTAATCAAACACCCCCGCCACCCCCCTCGCCCCCCCAAAACAACCCAACAAACCCCAAATTTAAAACACCCCGGGGTTTTCGCGGTGTTTGTAGTCCCACTGACACCACCTGAGTGAAGACCGCTCACATGGCTTCCACAGAAATGTTCAAACACTCCTACCAAGCTGTTAAACTCGTGATCTCTCTTGCACATTTTCAGTACCTTACTAGTTTTGCTGAAAAATTTTAAATTTACTTCTCCTCTGTCTGGCTTACAACTGCCTGGAAAAAACATTAGTAAGCAAGAGCCCTGGGTGCATAGACCCCTTTCAAACCACCACAAGGCCTGGCTTTTAAATATTATTAAAGCAAAGATCCACTGCCACCTTCTTCCTGTGCAAGATGTGTACATTAGTTAATTGCCCTAACGACCACGAGCTGCTGCCTGGTCGCCAAGGGCTGTTGGCCACATTCAGGGAGCATTGAGAGCTGCGGGCACAAAGCAGAAGCAGAGTCAGACTTTGGCCTGCAAAACGGTCTTGGGAAAAACAGATAACAAAAGTTAAAGAAAAAGCTACTGTTGAGAGGAGATTGTATCTTACCCAGCTGCTTATTAACACCATGCAGTTAAAACATGTTCTTTTAAATTTCTAAAGGCACACTGTGTTTGGAAATGCAATATTTGAATAAGCACTCTTAAGGCCCAAAGCATATCGAGTTTTCCCAACTGAACCGCCATTCTTAGCTAGGACAGGACCAAAGCCCATCCTTAGGAAAGGAGGAGGGGAAAAATAAAGGCAAACTGGGAAAGTGACATCATGGGCTCTCAGAACCAGTACTGATTACCAACTTAACTTTACAGCTTCTACCTAATGGATCCTGGTCATCTATGCTTATCAAAAGATGTAATCGTTCATTCTTTTAATTGATTTTTATTTTTTACGTTATTAAGAATTAAGAAAAATGCACATTTTCATATATTTACTCGAGTTTTAAAAGTTGGCTTCTAATAACCTAACAAAGCTGTTTTCATGTAGGTTACCAGCTCATTTAGAGATGACTCTTGTCCTACTAGAAAGCCAAAGCAGACACTGAACAACCTATGGAAGGGGCTGGGGGTGATCAAGCCTTTTCTAAACCACCTGCACATGAAAAGATGGGAAAACTGAAAGGACTCCATGTTAGATTTCGGAGAGCAGCAGGTAATTTTTCAGCAGGGAGTGGGAGCAGGAGTTATGGCATTGAGGTCCACCAGCCCTGTCGCAGGGCTGGGTCTGTCAGGGCCTGGCCCTTCTTGCTCATGGCAATGGCTGTCCAGCTCTCTTGGGAGCTCCCATGGCCACACTGGGCAGCTTTCAGGCTCTTACAAATTCACAAAAATTGGAATGATCATCTTTGATTATGCAGCAGAGGCACGGGACCACCCCCTGGTTCCATGACCATCCCCTGCCGTTACCTCACCTCATGTAAACAGTCTGCTGAAGACAGAGCTTGGAGTGTACCCTGCTCCGACACACTGTGTATAAAACATCTTCACCACATGTAAGTAGATGGCTAGAAATGCCTAACTTGACAATTAGAAAATGATGTTATTTTATTCTAATGCTATTAACACAATGGAAGTTCATCACTCTGGATGTAACTGCAGAACAGGGAGTCCCATCTGGGAGAAGAAATAAACATCTTTGCACTGCTGTAACTGCACCCATATTGCTGTGTATAGTAAACTGGTAAACAACCAAACATCCCCGCATCCCCTCCCACCACTAACCGACATTTATTTCCACACAGCTTGTGAGTGCAAGCACACCCCTGGCTTCTGTGATTTTCTGAAAGACAGCTGCTACCTCCCCCACCCACCCAGCCCTCTCAACCCTCCTCACAAACCCCCCAAGCACTGACCAGCTACCTCAAGCAGCTTTTTCTCCTTGACAAATGCTGGGGTGAAGCTACCACCTGGGTGGCAGCATTTGAACAGTCCATGGAATCTGAGGTCTGAGGTAACTCATTCATGCCACGGATTGATCAAAGGGTGTCTGAGGTGATGTTCTGACGCTGATCTCTAAGGTGTTAGAACCAGGTAATGTCTCATTGCCATTACCAGATAACGGAAGCATAAAAACCTGCTAGCTCCTATTTCTCCTGAGAGGAAAGGTACCATTTGCTTATAGTCCGTGTGGGTTTATATAGTGCAGAATGTAGGGAAAAGACAGCATGACTCCTCGTTCGTCAAGTCCCAGATGCACCAGACTAGCTCTCTGGGTTGCAATCTGCTTTTTTCCAACGGTGGCAGACCTAGACCTCTAATTTTTATGGCTCTTCTCATCTGCCTGGTGAGCCTCCAGTGCTGTGCAGCAGGCAGCACTCACTCCCTGCAGCGGGTGGCCTGCCTTCGGCCATGCTCTCTGCCAGCCTCCCAGACAGAGCTGGGATTTCTCAGACAACCTCGGCATCTCCCCACAACCTTTCTGTCTCTATCCACCCCCTCATCCCCCAAATCCTCTCATGTTAAGCACCCTCCCTTTTGACCTAAAGTTCACTTTTTGGCTAAGCAAGCCATCAGGATGATCCAAATCAGGCAGGGTTATTCCCCCATAAACAACCTGTCCAGTATTTCCTCAAGGACTTTGCTCTCTTCCATTTTCCTGCTCAATTTTTTTGACAGCTCTAACTGACACTCAGAAGCATTACCCATTAAAAACCAGCACACTAAAGTGTGTAATATGTTTGTTAAACATAAATATTTGCCAGACTGTCATACAGAAATACTTCATTATCTTTTCTGTAACTGGGTAAAATAAAAAACCTTACGTTGCCACAGCATGAAGCACTCCTGAAAATGTAAAAATCATTGGGTTTTTTGTGTAAACTGGTGTATTAAAATACAAATCATCCTGTTTACATTAACTGTTCAGGAGAATTCCAGTTGATGCAAGTAGGAAGATAGAATTATTAACAATTTTTCTGAACTAGGGTCTGGTAACTAATAGCTTTTTTGCCCCCTTATCAGCTGCACAAACAACAATGGATTTTAAATCAACTAAATGACCTGTGAACTTCTCCTAAATGGGAGGCACATAATTTAAGACAGCCAAGAAAGTTTCACAGGAGTCAAGAGGGCTCCTCACAAGGGGCACATGTGGAGAGAGTTAAAGCTTCAAACCACTATTTCCCCCCCCTCAAGTGTCAGCTGTGATAAGCCAAAATTAACAACCCTACACTGTACCACTTCAAATGAAGGGGAACTAAATTTCTTCTTGCTATTCTAGGTATTTTAAGTTGCATATGAGCATGGTAGCTAAATATAGACAGTGACAACAAGAGACAGCATTGTCCCTTTGGGCACATTGAATATTATCTCAGAATTCCCATCTTCCTGGGCTGAGCCGTGGTTTGTTGTTGGCTTTCTTTCTGTTATTTTTCTTACTTAGCAAAGCATGTGTTAACCCTTACATTGTGTTAGATGGATCACTTCAACAGAAAGTGTATTTTTAAATTTAAAAAAAAAAAAAGAAAAAAAAAAAGGAAATCCTGATTCCACAAAAGCACCAGAAAGATTTCCAGCAATTTTCCCAGCTCTGCATTACCGTCCAGTGCACAGAGATCCGGTGCCTTCTGCCTTTTGAGTGGACTGGAGAGCTGTTTTTAAAATGAGGAGGGCATAAGCGTGAAGTTTTTATAGCTGACTAAACCAGAAACTTAAGTTAATATTTTTAGATGTAAAAGAGCCTTTCTCTCCAGGGATCACGCACTTTCACATTGCAATCCTAAGTGTAAGAAATAAAATCAATAACCACTATTTTCAAAACACTTCCTAGGAGCACAACTACATTATTTGGAATCCAGCGGACTCATATGAGCCTTTAATATTGAACACGACCAGGCTTTGAAATGACACGGTTGCTCCTGACTGCTGAAGTATTTAAACACCGCTGAGTGAAGCGTACATTTCTGCTTAATGTACCCAATGCACTTAGAACATTGACAACACTTCATTTTTAAGCTGGCTTCTATATAAAGTTTAATTTTTAAAGCCATCTATAAATTATCAATGACATCTGTTCTGAAAAATGTCAATTCCTATTCTTAGGTTGGCAGAATCCATCTATTTTGTGTAACATCCTTTTCACATTCGAGCAGTTTTAAAGCCCTCCTGACACAGGGTTTTCAAATGAGATGTCGCTCTTCTGAGATTTCATTATTTAGACAAGTCCCATTCTAATGTAATGATGACAGTAAGTAAACACAACTATTTCTGGGCCATACCTCCAATGACTCTAACTACAAATGATGAAATGGTTAGGGAAGTGATAGGTCCAGGTACCCCAAAACCATCATTGCCTATGGCACCCCTTCCATGTATGATGGCAAGAGGAAGCAGCAGCTGGAGATACCACCTTGCACAAGTCACCTAATCTTATGATCAAAGCAGCATAGTGGCACTCATCATCACTAATGCTCCCAACTCAGATGATCATTTATTGTGACAATATACAAACATGGGGTTCTCACCACATTCCCATTCCACCAGCCAAAATCTGATCTGGGTTACTCTATTCCACATATCTAATTTTACCATATAGACAGAATTTAGCATGTCATTCCTTCTTCAGCTGTTGTGCACTAATGTTGTGGCTTGTCAAAATACAATTAAGATTGCTTTTTATGGTTTTATGATGTAACAGAATGAGGGATAAAAATAATTTTCAAATGTCCACAGTAATCTTCCAGACCCAGTACAATAGGCACTACTTTCACTTTTTAAAGTGAAACAGTAATCTTCCAGACCCAGTACAATAGGCACTACTTTCACTTTTTAAAGACTACACAGATTAAAACCATCTCATCTCTGTTTTCAAGTCCAATCCACAGGGCTCTTTATGGCTCTTTTCATTCTCTAACCAGTAAGATATTGAGCTCAATCCTCTATATTCAAAGCCAGGTTTCAAGAAAGTTTAAATCTTGAACATTTAATCTTGAAGCAACAAAGTGCTCTGGTTCTATATGAACATATCATAAACTGTCACCAAGTCTTCTTACACAATTTGTCATCCCGCAGCAAAGCAGACACTGCCTGCCTCAGAGTCTGTAATTGTGGAGCACTGTCTACTGGATGCTGAAATCCTGCTTTCTGGTCATGGCAAACATAAATCAAAGTAAAAAAATCTGCTCTATTAAATCTATTTGCTCTGGAGAACAGGGATTTATCATCCTCTAAAACAAGTGGTCAATACGATTCAGAAGTGCTTAGTACAGATCTTGATGAATCGGGATGCCACAGGTGACGCTGTAATTGTATTTGAAAGGAATCCACAAACAGAAAGGTGAACGCTCTATTTGTTTCAGTGTAGAGACAGGCTGTGGATTAAACACATCCCAAACACAGCAGGATTTTCCCTCTGCATCCCCTCAGGGAGGACCCTTAACAGAAGGTCCCAAGAGGAAAAAACATTAAGAGAGCAGATAGAGTTGCCTTAACAAGTAAATCTAAAGTGGGTATTTCTTATGCAGCCATCACAGAAGATAGAGTTCCTAGAAGTTATTCAACACTGCACAAACCTTGAGCAAGTGAAACATTTACCTAAGTTGCAGCAGCCATGAGCAGGGACAAGATCGGGTCCAGTCTCGGGGTGCTGCAGGGAACCTGCAGAGTCTGAAGACAATTCACTGAAGAATGGCAGAGGCATAATAATCCTTGCCTCAAATCACATCAGGATTCCCAACACAAAAGGGAGCTCTGTTTCTCACTCACAACAAGAGTATGGCCCCAAAGGACAGAAAGGCCTAAACAGCACAACCACCTAATCAATAAGGAAACAAATAGAGCTATATTGTAATGACAACTTTGGGAATTATTAAATTAACCTCAAACCAGTATCTTTTTTTCCCCATTCCTGAATCTGATTCTGCTGGTTTACATGTTTGAATTCTGTTCCAGCAACCTAACGTTTTGTGGAATCAGCTTCCTTCCACAGCCCAGCAGCCATGCTTCCAGCACGATACACCCGCCTGTCTCCCATGGCTTTCAGCCAGCTAAATCTGAGCTTGGATGGCGAATCTGCATCTGGTTTCACTTTCCAATAACAAAACAAAAATCACAGGCATCATTCATTATCTGCGAGGTCCAACCTGAAGGCTTTCAAACACTCTTTAAGAACTAATTAAATGCTTGTTTAAAACTGGAACTGAATGTAAATACTAAACTGAAACCGAACTGATTAACTTGCGAGGTTTTGTGCCCGATTATCTTTGTGAAGAATGAGCCTTTGGCACTCCGCATGGCTGTGCTGCAGGATCAATTTCCTGTTCGCATCAAGACTGCTAAGGAAATCTTCCACACATTTGATTCAACTTAGGTTTAAAGTGTCTGCTTAGCCTTGGACACAGGACCAGACAAAGATAATGTTTTTGACTGGGTAAGATAATGTTTTGAATTCAGGGGCTGAACTGCATCAGTTTTGCCATTAGACTACAGGCCAAAATTCAAGGATGCTCAAGGCAGTCTGGCCAAGCTGTGTATAATCAGACCTCTCCCCTTCAATCAAGGACTCAGACGCTACAGAACCTACTCATACCAGTTCCCCTACGCCTTGTTTCAGTTTAAATGTTCTTAACACAGCAACACACGCTTGTGAGATACACTCATCTTCTGTATTTGATACAGCTATGGAGGGAAATGAGATTCATAAGCTATAGCCTGCATTCAGTTCCAAAAACAGCTAAAAAAAAAAAAAAGAGACATTGACTCCTACTATTGTTCCTTTTGCCAGTTCCTTGTTACAGCCTTCCTTGCATCTTTGAAGTTAGGAATTCATTTTTAAGGCGTATAATAATCTTTACATATTGTTTATTTCTCTGCCTCTTCCATTCAAAAGTGTATTCCTAAATTTTATAAACTTGTATTTCAGCGACACAAACAAAAAATAGAGGCAAGACTCAGGCTCCCTCCGTGCTGGCCTCTGCCCCAGCAAGGACACAGCCTCGTATCAGACAGGATATAAGAAAACAGAGAAATTCAGTCTGAGAGAGAGGTCCTAAAACAAATGGCATTCAAAGGGAAAATAGAAGAGTCTGCTGCTTACAAGAGCCAGGAGACATTTTTATGCAGCATACTTCACTAGAAACATCACAGCATTAAAAAAAAAAGGGGGAGAAAAAAAAAAAAATAGTCCACTGTTTGCACTTCAATATATATCCAATTTCAGTCTATGACAGAAGAGGCAGCATGACCAAAATTAAAAGCATTCCTAACAGAGACCGTTGCTCTTTTATTGTGATTGTTACACATTAGTATAAATTTGTGAAGTGTTTTAATGCATTTTCATTTGAGCTTAATTAATTTTCATTGAAGTTTGAGCTTAATTAATTTTCATAGAAATTTGTCAATTTTCTCATTTGTTGTTGAAATCACAACACGAGTTTTCCATATGCAAGGCAAATATAATAATATCAGCTCACAAAGTCATTTTTGGACTTGTTTTTGTATTTCACAACCAAAAATACTTCCAATGTAAACTGTTAACTGAAGCTCTGACAAGTTTTATTATAAATATTCCTAGCTTTAAAGAGAAATTTGAATAAATTCACTTAGTGTATGTTCAAGACACAGTTTAGGTCTGACAGCTTCAGATTATGCCTCATTTATATGGAGCAGTGATCAAACTCGTTAATATGTGAAAGAACTAAAGGAGCAGAGGATTGTGAATCAAATAGCATGAGCAAAGTTGTCTAGTAACATGAATAGCTTATGAGGATTTACGTAAGGTGATAGTTTTCATGGTCCCTTGTGCCGAGGTTTCTAAAATAGATGAATAAACAGGGAGTAGCTTTGAGCGGCACTTCTTACAAGAGGCTGGGGTTGTGTCACCAGCAGTCGCTGCAAAGCCAGAGAGGCGTACAGCGCTGATAGCGTCACCGCGTCTGCAGCTCGCAGAGCTCCGCTGCATTAAGTCAAGGAGGAAGCATTTAATCTGCCCATAATTCATCCCATATGTTAAAAGCGATAGGGCCCTTTCTCCTCAGTCAAGGTGAGCGATTTGACAAGACAGGTAAGCTTGTTCTGAACTTTTCTCCTTTTGGCTTCCGTACTGCCACACGCTGTTTGCAGTACCAGCGCAACGGCTCGGTAATTTAAGGAGGGCTCTTGCAGAGGAAAATCATATCTCACTGTGAGGCACGGTCTCCTTAAGATTCATTTAATCTCCTGATAACACAAGCTGTGCACACACAATCATTGAAGATGATAATCTGCTGTATGTAACACCAAGTCCTCTATTATTCCATTTATTAAAAAGCGCTATGATAATGTTTTGTGCATGCATATACTAAAAAAGACAAGTGGATTAGAAGATGGAAATTCAGGGTTCTTCTTTCTTACAACGTATGGCTGCCTAATACCTGCGATTTATTATGTACGAACGTGCTGCTTCGCATGTCTGGTTCAATCTCCCCTGTATGAGAGCTCTGCCAACAGCAGCTTCTCCAGCGAGAGCCAGAGGCCTCCACACCTCAGATTTTTAGGGGAAGGAGAACCCACAAATCAAAGACATGCTCACTTTGTTACTGGTTGTGCTTTTTCCTAAGTAAATAAAGCATCAACAGATGTAACTATTAGGAAAAACAGTATGCAGATATATTTGGCATAAACTCTTATGTTTCTGAAATAAAAATAACTGGTTACTGCTGTCCAACATATGCCACAAATATCAGAGTGACCAAATTAAAACATTAAAGAGATATAGGGTGGTTCTGAACTGAAAGACGGAAGATTAAGGGTTCTCTTCTCCATTTAACCAGTTCTTAAGAGCTGGTATAGCCATCGCGGCTCAAGTCACAAGGAAGCACTAAGTTAAAAGTTACTGTTCACCCAGAGACCCTCAAAATGATTATATGAATCAAAGAAAATAAACATTACTAGGAACATTGTAGTTCTGTTTGCAATTTTCTATTCACACGCACTGCTTGGGGCAGCTGCCAGGAGAGGAGCTGGACCTACTGCACATGTGCTCCACAGGCAGTTGGAGAGCATGCAGCAAGCCTCGCGTGTTGGAGAGCCCATCCCAGGCTCCTCTTCACGCTAAAACTACTACGGGGCACATACACAAGGTTTCCGTCAGGGAGAAAGCATGTTAGGCTCAGGGTGCACGCACTGTCGAGCTGATCTGCACATGCGCAGCTGGGCTTTGCCTGGGATTTCCTGTTCAGGCCAGGGCACCAGACAGTCAGAAATCCTGGGCACTGAGCCAGGCTTCTTGAATTCTGCCTGGATGAAATTTCTGGGCCAAAAGGAGGAAGAAATAAAAGAAAATAAAATTAGAAAGGAAAAAAAGAAAAAGTGGAATATCATGTTTGGTGAATACCAGGCTTATTTTAGCACTTCACACTGCTGAAAATATTTAATTTTTCATCTAATTCATGTGAATTTCAAGGAACCAAAGCTGGAATTACAGACAATATACAGTTAAGTGCAAGGTCCTTTTGTTTCATCTGCAGGTAGGGACCTCCTGATCCTCCCTCTACCTTCTTTCCCATTTTTCTCTCACCTGGAAGTTAAACCTAGCTGCATTAGCACAATATTCCTCAGCACAAGAACTAATAAATAAAGTTTATTAGTATCCCCCAGCACCGATTTAGAAACGCTATGGACTCCTGCTCATCTGTGGGCTGATCCCATTCTACAGCTGCTTATGGAAAAAAAAACCCTTCACCTAACCATTCTTTTGTACCAGAAAACGAATGACAATCATGTCTTATTTTTATCACGTGATACTTAGAAACTACTGACAAAAAGATCACTTCTAAGTTATTCTGACCATAACTCTCTCATTACCAAAGGTTTATAAAGCTGGTCCCAGCAAGCTTTCTTTTAAATTATAACCCACACGATGGTTACACGAGATAGGATTTCTCTTGAATTTTCCTGCCTAAGCTCCATACTGCAAACTGCTGGAAACTGGTTCCAGGTAACTTATTAAACAACATAGTTGATGTATGTGAAACAGCTTTCCCAACCATCGCAACCTTTTCTGACCTTTGCTGTCCTTGTTCATGGCCAAAGTGATTCCAGCACTGGACATGGGGTGTTCCTAGTGCTTTCTCTCTGTTCCCAAAGTGCAGAGACACACACACATCACAGTAACATACCATTTCCTGACCTTATGGCAAAAGGGAAAAAACAGTAAAGGGCAGGATTCCTGATGCATTTCTTCACTATTCTGCATACAAGCCATTAGCAGAACAACCAGAAAAACTAGGGTAACACTTAGTTAACCAACTCTGATTATTAACATGGTATTTCATTCCAGAAACCTTATTGCTTTATAAAAATTATCATTTACTATTAGTGTACAATCAAGATATGCAATAACCATGTTAGGGTCCAAACCTTACAGGATTAGGACAGAGATTTAGCAAGCAGTGAGCTCACAAGCAGAAAAGGGTTTTGAAAGCAGTTTCATCAATTCTTAGAATAAGAGTTCTTTTGAAAATTAGTACTAAAAATTTAATCCTCTGATCTACGCAATGCAACGTTGAATAATTACTGTCTCTTACGCAACAGCTGCTGTTTTCAAATTGAAGCATGTGTATTTTAAACACATGTCAATAACATGATTTATTGTAGAAGTCTCCCATTTTGCCAGCAGCAGCCCACAGCAGCACTCTGGTATTCAGCATCGGTGAAACACCCCCAAGTTGTGGACCACAGATGTTGGTCACAATCCCTCCCTTTGCTTGTATGCTTCCACCTCCCAATTTTCTTCTTCTGCTTTTAAACAGAGCCTAAAGTGGCTCTTAATCCAAATATTACATGTGAATCTCAGTAGAGAAGATTTAAAAAGTGATAATTACTAACCATTCCCCTAGATAATTAGCTTATAAAAAGTGTATTTTTAATGTGGATTGCCAAACTCTCCGCTAATCATCTCACACCACTTCCCCACAGTAACAATTATTGAAGAACAGTTTAAAAATGCATAAACAAGAGCATTTAGTGCTCATTTACTTTAGACCAAACGTCAATAAAACCTCAAGCTACCGTGAACTGGATGCGTTCAGCATGAAGCTACCACAAAGAAACTGCTGGGCCTGGACTCAAACTGCCTGTTTTAACTTCAAACTTACTAGTTCCTTTCCCCACTGCTCCACTCTTAAATTTTCCAAAACTTCCATCTCTGACAGCATCATAAAAGGAAGCCCAGACTGCCAGAGCACACCGAAACGCATGAGACACAGCATGCGTTTTCAAGCGGGTGGATAGCCAAGAACTTTTGTGTTTATACTACTTAGCTGCTCATACCAAGTTTCAATAGAGCCGTTTCAGCGGCAGGTTTCGTATCTCTGTCGCACCTGAAAAAATAGGTCGTGTTTCCTATGGCATTTACTTTGTCTTGTGAAGAGTGAGGAAGCCCTTTAGCAGCGGCGCTCCTTCGTGCTCGCTGCCTTTCGCTTTGGTCTGACGCAGCGGCTGCGCGGCGCTGAAGGTGAAAGGATCTGAAAGCCAGCCCTATATACAGTATACACACAGCAATTTGTTACTGTGAAAAACCATCTGTTTCTCGGTATTACAATCCTCAGAGGGGAAATTATAGCTAGCGTTCAACATAAAACATCAATTTAAACCATCAACTATTCATAATTTCAATTCTTTATTGGAAACCAAGGACATAAATGTCAGGGAATAAAGCAATATTTCTTTTATTAACTGTTCCATTCATCTGGCTATTAAATAAAACCAGGACCTTAATAAATAGCATTAGCCTTTGTACTGACAGCCACCCCAACTAGCACCATAATTCTAAATAAAATGCATTATATTTCTAGTATCTTTTGGGTTTGAAATAAAAATCAGGATTAAAAGCATTTAAAAACATACGTATTAAACACTTTAGCAGTGTTGCTGCTCCTGTACAGTTAAATGTTTCAAGAAACAATACTGACCGAATAACACACGCCCCCCCATCCCTTATATGCAAGTTTCCCATCAGCCAACTACCTCCTGCTACTATTCTACCAATGTTTATACTACCTGGAGAACAGAACGGATTCCAGTACTGCTGATGCTTGCCTGTTGTCAAATGGAATTATTCTTTTAATCCCCTGCTCCCAGATACAATGCCTACTACAAAAAATAATACCAACAGTAATAATATTAAAGGAGAAGGTGGGTGGAGAGCAGGAGAAAGGAAGAATGGCAGAGATGGGGAATGTGTTCTTCATACAGCATGTCACCACCCATTACTAATGGCCCAAAAAAGCCTGTATTTATGTTGACAGTTATAGATTATTTCTGCAGTTTGGTATTTAAGAACTGCACACAAAACTACTGAAGTCCAACTGACCGGGAGAGCGAGCGCAGAGATCTGTTTGTCATCCCCCCGTGTGACAAGCGAAGGCAGATCTCCATTTCCTGCCAGCAAGGGCTTGACTGAGAACTGCAGAACTTCACCCTGTGTGATTAGGTAAGGCTATTCGGGGAGTTTCCCCACATCTTTGAGGAGGAGAGAAAGCAGCATTCTCTAAGAGCTGAGAAGTCCTAAGAAGTCCACAGATTCACTATTAATGTTCACATAATTGTCCATTATTCCTCCTTAAGAATAGCTCCCCTGCTCTTAGTACTACCAGCATGGGGTACTCAAGAACACCATTATAGGGGAAAGGAAGCACAACTGTAATCAAAACAATGATTACTATCACGTTCATTTAAATGCAGAGTGAGAAATGAATACAGAAATATTCACTTGAAAGTGAAAGGTAAGAAATTAACTTTTTCCCCATGGACATCAGAAACCTAACCTCAAAACCAGGAATTACTTGTAAATTTTTTACATCCCTTTGGAGCACACATTAGTTTCTCCTTCTGCATTTAAATGAATGTGATGGTAATCATTGTTTTGATTACAACTGTGTTTCCTTCCACCCAAAATGGTGTTCTTAAGGACCCCATGCTGGCAATTCTAAGAGCAGGAGAGCTGTTCTTAAGGAGTAGTAATGGACAATTATGCAAGCACTAGCAGTGAATCCAGGACTCTATAGGGCTGCTCATCTACTTAATGCAACATTTCCATACAATTTCTTAAAATCCCACAAACAATAAAAACCATCATGCCAGCATTAAGAAAAAAACCAGCATGACTAAAACACAGTTGCCATTGTGGTTTACAAAAAAAAAAAAAATCTTTCTTGTATGGTTTATTTATAAAGACAGAACCAGGAGTATAAAGTCAGAAGTGGAGCATAACAATGGAGGTTATATACAGTTTCCACATCTCCTAAAAATGCTCAAATTCATCCCAGATGCTAACTTCCACATATATTCCTCTGTCTTAACTTACCAAGTTACCATCTGATCTCATCCATTATCTGTCTTCCGCCAAATGCCTACCAACTTCTCTTTCTGCTTTCAGTTTTAACTACCCTCTTCTATTTCTAACTCCTTGCCCTGAAGTCTGTCCCAGCTCACTGTGCTTGGGCACCAGTAAGCAGGAGCTAAGCCTACTGTACACACGGAAAGCTGCTTCCCAAACACCTGCCCCTTGCCTTTCCCTGCTCCCAAGCTGACCGTAGCAGCACGGCATTCTGGTGAGGACAGGTTTTCAGTAGTACCCTGCTTCGTGGTTGATGGCCTGACTCACAACCTGCTTTTTCCATCAAGCTCAACACCACCTGCCTTCCACAACAACTACATAGCACCAGTGGCAGAAGGTTACCTGTTTAGCTGCTTTCCTTATGATGTTCCCAAATGATGAGAACTTGGGCTACAGAGGGAAAATAACAATTACACCGAGCCTCATTAATCAATGTTAGGCATATGCATCAGCCACACGGTTAAAATCAACTACTATAATCCAAGGAATTGCTGTGGTACTATCAAGAGGGAGAAATGACAGCTCTGCCCTGCTTGAGAGCTGGGATTTTCTTCCTCCTCCTGGCTTTGAGGCATTTGATACCGTTTATCAAATTTCTTATGAAGGTGCCTCCTAACAGCATCTTCCCTGTAAGCACTGAGCAGCAAATGATATTTCAGGAATTGTCAGCATGTCTAGTTAACCAAGTTTAATAAGATACTTAATTTTTTTACAGTATCTCTTGCTAGCATCCTCCAGAAAGTTATCAATTCTGCCCTCCCACCCCCTGTCTTCATTAATTATGATCAACGAGCTTCTGAATAAATGCATATACATACAAACTCCAACTAGGTCTCCAATAAATAGTCAGTATGTATTTACATCAGTAAATTCAGTAAATTCAATCACAGTGTCAGTAGAACCACCACAGACTTGACTCTGCACATTTTTAAGGAGTAAAAATCAGGGCAATCAACTTCTGTCACACCTTGTTACTGCTGCTTTCAGGTTGCATGGCATGTACTTGAGCATATTGCTGAACAGAGCGCGCCCTGGGATTCTGCTTGAAGAGAAGGATGCCTTGTGCAAAATGCACCATGGAGGCAGGGAGAAAAAGGGGCCAAAAAAAGGGAAGGATTGTTTCAAACATCAAGGAGTCAATATACTTATTCCAAGATTCAGATACCTGTAGAAGACCAACTGGTCAAAAGCCTCTGGTCATGATAAAAGCAGAAACCAAAACCCAGAGCTGTTATAGTGGGACTCTGTTCTCAATGCCAGATGAGGAAGATCTGTCATATAGGAGAGGGTGCTGTGAGATGTGCAGTTCGAGACAAGAGAGTAGTAAATTCACAGAATTAGTAGTAGATTGAGAGAGGACACAAACCTAAGCAGAAAACAAATTAAGAGGAGCGTGGCAGAATCTTCAATAATTGCAGTTAAAGACACAGGTCCAACTTCCCCTGAAGATGAGGAGGAGTGTGAAAAGGGCCCAGCGGATCAAGCACAAGCTCTTCGCTGACCTCAGCTGAAAGAAGCAAGCTTGAGGGATGAAAGATTTGGGTGAGACTGCCAAACGTAAGAATAACATCCAGTATAAACATTTAGAAATAAAATCAGAAATGTTCCAACACAGAATAGACAAAAACTAGCAAGAAATCCAATAGGCAGCAAGAAACACGTTTTATAAATAAAGGAACAGTAGAACGACAACCAAGGGGATGGCTGGCTTGCCATGTGGTGGAAAAAGGACATCACCAAGAGCACAAGGGATGTCCTTGTACATCAACTTTTACTAGCAGACCTGCCAGTAGATGGCTAATGTTAGGACAAAAGAAGGGAGTTTTAAAGCTTTGTCTGGAGAAGATTAAAGGAAGTCAACCAAAGAGTTCAGGTATTTTCAAACTGGCTTGGCTTCATAAACATTATGTATGCTAAAAAAGTGACAAATCTATCTAGACCCAACTATCTAGGTCAGACATCAGATGTGGTGGGTAGCTCCATCCACTAAGTAGTACCCAGAGAGAAGTTATCAGTAGCTGCTTTTTAAACTGCCTGGTGTTTAGAGAGAGGTTCCTCCAGTGTCTGATCCTGATTTGGCCCTTCTCAACTGCCACCAATAACCTTGTGACAAATAGAGGACACATTTATTTAATCTGCAAAGAGCAGGAACCTGGCGTGAACAGAAACAGTAACAGATGAGAGGATTACAATTCAAAGTGAACTTTGCAAACTGGAAAAAAAATGGAGGAAAAAAAAAACCCCAACCAAAAATCCCCCAAACCCCAAGACTCAACAGAAACACGTTTAATAGACTACACTTGGGCAGAAGCAACAGGGTACTCAGCAGCTCTGCAAAAAACCCCAACTAGATAATACTGGATGACCAATTGAACATGACTCAACACTGTCCTTCTCTTTCAAAGGAGGATGATACGGCACCAAGAAAAGCAAACCCACAGGTATAGCCAATAAGATGGGAAAGAATTCTTCTGCTCTACTGAGTGCTGGACACAGCAGAGGCCTTCCTGGCTTTGGGTACTGCGTTTCAAAAGTTACATCCCTTGATTTGAGAACACCTAAAGCAGTGGAAATGATCAGAGGGGCAGGAAACACCATCTTCTGGAAAGACAAGACATGAGGGCCGCTCAGCCTGCTGATGAATCATTTCTCTAATGAAAACAGGGTCCCTGCTAAGGCCTAACCACAGGCCAGGAGAGGAAGCGAGAGTGGCCCTTCTGTAATGAACAAGGAACTGGCAAACAAAGCACGGGGCACTTCAAGATAATTGCTGCATAAAATGAATAAAAGAATTCCTGGTTTTGGAAAGAGAAGATGATGGGGAAAGTGGTATTTCAAAATGTAAACCAGTGCTACAATGAGGCAGACAGTGATCTGTTCTCCATGTTGTGAGCACAATATAGAGAAACAGACTTAAGAGTACCACAGCATGAAGGCGAAATATTTGGGCTGTTCTGTAATGGAAAATACCTAACAGCACTGGAAGCAACTGTCTGTGACTCACCATCAACACAGGGAATATTCAGAGGAGGTCCAACTAACATCTATCAGGTAGACCTGAGCTTGGCTGGGGGCAGCTGATGGACCAGATAACCCCCTGAGCTCCTGTCCAGCCCAGCTTTTCCTCAACAACCCAAGCAGTAGGTGAATCTCCATGTAACAGATACGGTTAAAGTGCAGAGTTCCACCCTGCTCCATACCAAAGCCATATGTTCTGTGTACATTTAACATCCCTGAGCCATCATCCTTTACTAACACCAGCAGTCCAAAACTCTGAAGTCAATTTTTAATGCACTTTGCTAATAAGCTTTGCACAAAGTCCAGCAGAAGCACAGATCTAACTTTGCTCTTTCCACAAAACTGTAATGCCTAAATATCTAGAAGTATGAAGCCACGTACTATTTTCTCCACTTGATTACTACTGCCTCACTATATTGGTGTTTCCAATTTCCACCACTAAAATGCAAGTTAATTCCTCAAGTCCAATATGAAGCTCATTTATCTTCTCCCAATTGCTCCTTTTTCAAGTGTATCACACTGTTTGGAGGAAGGCTCTATAGCCTAGAATTCATCACCATGAGGATAGGGTTGCAATTTCTTATGCCTTGCTCAAATAGGAATGACTTCTTCCTTTAATTGGAAGAAAAAGTATTTGTTTTGAAAGCATTCATATTTTGAATCTGGCAGGAAAAACCTCTCTGAACCTATCTGCTCTCAGCTGAGCAAGAGGTAATTTGGACCTGAACCTGTAGTCAGGTATAGGGAAGACGAAGTGGAAGAATACGCAATTTGACAGGGAGCAAGATCATTAAGGAATGGGAAGCTTTGTGTTTCTTTGATACTTTGTACCTTCTACCTTTAATAAACCTGAATTAAAATTGAAACAATCACTTCAGTCATACAAGGGGAAAAAATAATCAAGACTAACAGCATATTATATGGACAAATCGCTTTCTTGGTATTGCATTTAGGTAAAAAGAAAGGTTTTTTTTTTTTTTCAAAAAAAGCCATGGTCTATTTTAAAGGGGGTTGGCTGTAGGGCTTTTTGTAAACTAGAAAAGGGGAAGAAAATAAAATCAGATCTTATACATGACATAAGCCCCAATTTTCTGCTCCCATTCATAGAGTCTGTGGATGTGCTGCCAGCTAGAGACTCATTTTCCTTTGCTCCTAACCTAGAGCTTTCCAGTAAGTGTTCCTATCTCCTGGGACCAGCATCAGGAACAATAATATTTGCACAAAGGTCTCCTTTGGTCACTTCTGTTTTCATTGGCACATTCTGACCTTAAGCTGGATAGTCGAATTTACCTTGTGTCGTGCTTTGGTAAATCTGGGTGCCAAGCTACAAACTCCTACTGTACCCAACTGTCATCATGTGGATGGAAAATTGAATAATTCTAGAGACAACTGAAGTGAAGCTTTTAGAGGAACAACATGTTTAGTACTAAAATGCATTTCAACATGACTTTATTGCACAATTGAAAAAGCTCTGAAAAACTAAACAAGAAGCTGACTCATGCACCTGTATAATAAGAAGCAGAATCTCTTGTTTGATTTCTCCATTTTGAGCCAAAGCATACGAAGCCATAAAAACAATGCAGTTCCTTGCAACAGTCTCATAATGAATCTGGGACTGTGCTTCTTTCTTACTTTGTAAAGCTGCTTTCACAATGCAGCATTTTGGATTCTGGCACAGAAATTGCTCCAAACTATAAAATTCTGAGCATGATTTAACATGAATAACTAAGGACGTCATGCCTCTTGGAGGCTTCATATACGAAGCTGTAATTTCCTACTAGAGTCTCACTTGTACGAAAAAGAAAGAGGCTGTAATATTTCTTACTTGCTCTAGTTAAGCTGCCCGTTGTGTAGCATCTTTTCTTAAAAAGAGGAATGGCCACATTACTGGTCTGTATATTAATTGTCCCCACTTCCCCTTCCTCTCTCCCCTGCTGCTGGTTATTGTCATGACTGACTGGGATAATACATGATGGCATTTTCAGGAACACAAAAATATTTATAAAATCTGCCCTAATTAGGGTTTCCCAGAACTACCTGCCTTCCCTCCTTTCTCTCAAGACCTCCTGCTAATTGGGTTTTCTGCATTTTCAGGACCCTGTGTAGCACCTCCAGCGGTACTGCTAACACTGTTGTGGAGAAAACTAATTTACTGGCTTTCCTTTTAAGAAAAAGACGTTCAAGATGCCTTTAAATGCCAAAATATCAACAACTGCTTTGTGATCTTAAAACAAGCCTGAGAGATATACGTAGTTCATTGCTATTAAGCAGGAAAGAATATGCACCTACAAGCTAACCAGCAAGTTAGCAGACAAGAACTTTTGCTGGCATAGCTTTGATCCTTGAGAACAAAAAACTGATTAAAAAAAATACTAATATATGAGTTTTTCATCTGTGTGGAGAAATGCTTTAATCCCTGCATAACTCAACCCTACTTGAACGGGAACATGTTAGATGGCACATAGGCACTCAAAGTGGTTTTGGACCCTAGAAAGGCCACATGGAAAATCTCTTTCAGGCAATGCATTTGGTGCCAAGAAGAGCCAGTGAAGACCCATTCACTTGGAAAATTCAAAGCAAGAATCTGCAAGACAAAACCTCAAAAAATAACCCCACAACAAACTACACTACCACTTCCAACTGATGGAGATCTTATCCAACCCTAGTATCAGGTACTCAGCTGCTATTCACAGAAAGCATTGAAAACTTGTGTGACTACAAGAGATGAGCACTTCTATTGTAGGTCTTTCACATAAAACAAACTCCAATAGATCAGTAAATACAGCTGACATAATGAGTCTATCCCCAAAATCAGAGAAAAAGCTCTTCCTTTGAATTGCATATATTTTTTGCGGAGCTTCCTTCAAAGCAATTAAACCTACCCTAATTTAGGAATGACACATGATGGGATTGCACAATGATGCTTCATTCGGTGCTTCGAAAGTAGCATATAGATACAATTTCTAGAAGGAGATAAGCTGTTAGTGAAATGAGTTGTGAGTGCTTTTTAAACTTTCATTCTCTTATTAATCAGTTACAAGAATAAGTTAAATCAGAAGCACAGTTACTGCTTCAGGGAAGCCCCTACCCAGGAAGAAAATTATTCCAGTATACACCATCCAGGGAGAAACCTCATGTGAGAACTCCAGGCAACTCTTAGAACCCCTCAATCTCAGTTAGTCCATTATTAAAATAGCATTCATTTAACACAAGACCTACTATTTATGGACCACTCCAATTGCAAATTTAATAGTAATATATTAAGCTTCTGATATGCATATGGTAGCACCTGGGAAACACTCAGGAATCTTCCTTGAACAAAAGTGGTCTATAAATATAAGATAAGTAATTGACATCTCAATGACCCGATCACGATAAGCTGCTGAGCAAAAGTTGGGTCTTCAGCTGCACACAAGCAGTTCCCCATCATCCTTTTCGGTATAGAAAGAAGATGTTTCAATCATAATTTAAAATAATGTACTTTTTAGGTACACTGAGTCAGAAATCTGCTCGACGACCTTTAGATTTTGATTATAATACCTGTTTGTAAGTACATATACACTTCTATTGGAGTATTTAAAACGCTATCGAAAATGAGATGAATGGCAGTTAAGAAAGAATGAAGTCAATCTGGTTGTCTCTCCAGGTAATCAGACATAACCTTCTCCTTTTTAACTTTCAGGGTGGAGTGGGGGTGGGTTTTTTTAACCACTATCACTAGATAAAGTTTCTGTTCTAAGCTATGTAATGTCACAAAAGCACCTGAACGGCATACTTCCATGTCAGATAACAGAAAAGTACTTTTTAAAACAGAACTGAAAAAGATACCAGAAAAATAATTAATCTCAGTGCAAGACCTGAGAGATGAGGCCCCTTGCAAACTGAAGCTAACGAAGGGATGTTCAAACACTGTTTCTTCAATAAGAGCAAAACAATGTACAAGTAATTAGGATTTTGGTGTTTATCCCTGCATGCCTGCATGCAAAGTGCTTCAACTGTAAATGCCACCATCACCAAAAGGACCTTTTCCACAGATAAAACACATTTTTAAGTGAGCCTTGCTACCACCACTAGAGAAAAAGCTAGTTGGCATAAGGACCAGGATTATACAGAAATAGGAAAACTCCTACAAATTTTAACTGACAAAGAAACATGGTTTTAATAAAAAGGGGATTTACTTGATAAATTGTCCTTTTATCAGTAGTAAAAGTGCTGTAATTTTCAGATGTTGCTCAATCATTTTAAGATTTTAGAAAACTGTTTGAAAGTACTCTCTAATAAAAATATAACCAATAATAGAAGGATGTTGTAGCAACTAAAAGGGTATTAAAATTGTGGTTTCGTTAGTTCAGAGTTAAGGAACAATGGCAGGATTAGGAGGAAACTATTACAAAATTAATCTGATTAATGCCATATAAATAATAAAGCTATACTTAAAAGGGTCCACAAGCTCCACCATGTCAGAACATGGATCTAACATATGATGCAAGTCTAAAAAGGAGGGTATTTTCCCTACTAATTAAATAGCAAAACCTGAATCCTCCCAAAAATCAAGAAAGAACAAACAGGGAAGGGAAAAAAGCAGTACATCTTGTAAAAACACAATAAAATTAACTGCAACGAACTCCACCCTCTCTATAATCAGTTTCAGAGGAAAGAGCAACACTTTATCCCTGTCATGTTGCACACTCTCAGGATTTTTCCATAAACAAGTATCTCTTTTTTTCTTAGCTGGGCGTGAAATCCTTCTCAACAGAGCACCAGCCAGAAGGACCGTCCGGACAAAGGGGACCATCGCTTCTGCCACAGCCTCCCTCCAGCTCTGTTCAAAGCAACAACAGCCAAGGGGATAAAAATCCAGTTTAGTTATTTAAGGTTCCTTTTATGCACTGTGGTCACAGAATCACAGACTGGTCTGGGTTGGAAGGGACCCCAAGGATCACAGAGCTCCAAACCCCTGCCACAGGCAGGGCCACCAACCTCCAGGCCTGGAGCTACACAAGGTTGCCCAGGGGCCCATCCAACCTGGCCCTGAACAGCCCCAGGGATGGGGCATCCACCCCCTCTCTGGGCAGCCCGTTCCAGCCCCTCACCACTCTCTCTGTAAAAAACTTCCCCCTAATATCCAGTTTAAACCTTCCTTCCTTCAGCTTCACTCCATCCCCCTTGTCCTGCCAGTCTCTGCCCTTTAACAAGCTGATTCCCCTCCTGTTTCCCTGCTCCCTTCAGGCACTGGATGGCTGCAATGATGTCCCCCCCAGAGCCTTCTCTGCTCCAGGCTGAACAAGCCCAGCTCCTTCAGCCTCTCTTCGTAGGGGAGCTGCTCCAGCCCTCTGAGCATCTTCGTGGCTCCTCTGAACTCTCTCCAACACTCCCACATCTTTCCTACACTGGGGGCCCCAGCTCTGGACACAGGACTCCAGCTGAGGCCTCATGAGGGCAGAGTAGAGAGGGACAATCCCCTCCCTGTCCCTCCTGGCCACCCCTTTCTGATGGTCAAAACCGGTTAAATTCTGTTCACCTCTTACTTGTGCTAATCAGTAATCATTCGATCATCAGCAACCATTCAAGCTGCAGATGAAATGAAATGGGATAAAGGACAGACCAGTATCTAATCTTAACGCCTGTTCCAATACTGGGTGACTCTTGGTGGGGTTATTCTGGCAGTCTGTCTTTGTGAAAAATCTGCTTCTGTAAGAAAAAAGACACCCCAACAACTCTTTCCTTTGTTAAAAAGTAAAGCAAGATTTGTTGCAGGCAGTAACATACATATCTCCTGCTCACAGTGGGGGAAAACCACGTAACTTGCTACTGAAAATATCTTCTGCAATGCAAATGGTTTTCAGGATCCTGAAAAATAAGACTGATTTTAATGACAGTCATAATAAATCCCAGCTACCCAAACTCATTTTCTGAATAAACCACAATCAGGGAAGAGAAAACAACTTAAAAGTTCCCACCATCAAACCGCTGCATGAGCAAAAGCTGTCTTACTAATGCAACTCAAATACTGACTGCAACTGCTCTCCATTTCCACCCACTAGTAACAACTGTCACTCAGAAACTGCAACCAAGAGCCACAGTCCTCACGGAGACCTGACGATCATGCTCTTTATTTCCAAAATAGGAAGATTAAATCAAGCTGTCCTCACACACAGACACAGCACACCAGCGAGGCACCGGAGTCGATATTAATCCCGTCATTCTAAATTCTGCTTGCTCACAGTTTACCTGTGTTCTATACGAACCCCTGGGCTCCATCTCCTGCTGACTCACTGGCAGATTTTACCCTTGCATGACCTTCCTAGAGCTACTGATCCTCAGTACTGGTCCTCAGCTGGTGCATCAGAGACTGCTTCAACCAGGACACAGGCAGAGAAACAAGCCATATTGTCTAACCTGCAAGCACCGCTTCAACAGTTCATGGAGGAACCACTTTGCACATTGCAGCCATCCACCCCCATGAAACATCCCTTACATCTAACTGCGGCTTCAATTGTTTAAAACATCAAGATGAAAATAGGAGGGAAACTGAGTCTTGATCTGAACTGTCACCAAGCTATTGCCATGGCCTCAGGTAGGTCTTCAAACTTGCACGTAAATATTTTCTTTCCAACCAAATGGAGTTTCAAAGGACATGGAAGAAGGCAGTGTTAAGTACTGAATACAGTCATCAGCGTGCAAAAGTTATTCAAGAGATACTAAAATTGAAGAAAGAGTACTCCTGCCCCCACTCACCCACTGTTTATCTACAGCACTCATTAATATCTGAGATACCCGCTTCCATCTTCAAAACATCTCGGTATTTTATGCACAGTTCCCATTGTCTCTACAGTATGCTCTATTCCTACTGAAAAATCTCCCTTCGAACAGAAGCTATCCATTCTCAAATACCATTAAAACCAGGTCAAAAAGAAAAGAGTAGAAAGAACCAGCACTTTAAAAGTTATTTCACATTTTCAATCACAAGCCTTTCAGCAGCCAGTCAGGATGAAATACTGCTACTGCGTTTGACGAAGAGTGTGACATTCTTTGCTGTTCTCAGGACATCGCACAGCGGGGAGGCAGCGATACTCCGCTGCAGGAGTTCAATCACCGGTGTTGGAAGCTTTCAAACCAAATAAGCAAATGGCTTCCCTAATGGCAGCTGGCTGGGCAAAGTTGCAGTTGGGAAAAAATCATCTTCTCAATAGGTCATCTCAGGACCTCCTAGATTCATGATGCTCAAAAGGCTAATAATATAGATAGATATGAAAAATACATAAATATTCCAGAAGGTTGATAATAATGCTTCACATCTTCGTATCTCTTGTCTTGAAATTCCAGTTATCACTGAAGAAGATGGATCTGGTGAATGAGGACGAAATTATGAAGATCCTGGTAAATGACATTGATAGCAAAAGAGAAAGTCTTGGAGAAAATGTAGTTACTGCATTAAAAGCCACAGAGGAATGTGGAAATATTACTTCAGAATATACTTACTGCAAAATAAACTTTCTTGGGCTTCTCTACAATACTTTTAAACATGTGCTCCAAAAGTACTTTGCTAAGAAGGAAAATGCCAGTAAACGTACTGGCCATGGCCAGTTCAGGCTAATGATTTGCTTTATTGAAACTAATCAACCCTGGTAACTGTAATCTTTTTAAAAACCAGATCTTTAACAGCACTGGCCCAGGTTTGCTTGAAAGGAACTGATGCTTTACAACTAGAAGTTACTCCGAGCCAAGCAAGGAGTGGTACTTGCCAGAAAGACATCCTGGTTGCCATACTACTGGGTCATCTGGGCACAGGCCCAATGCAAAAATGCGGGGGTGCAAAGGGGGTGTATGGTTTGGTTTTAGATATAGATATTCACCTATCTGTAAAAAACTATTTCTTTATAAGTTATTGCTATTGTTCCCATCAATTTAATTTTGCAACCTTTTGCAGAGTCAGGATTTTGTATTTCATGGCCACTCATCAACTCTGGCTAATGACAGAGTGAAGAAACAAGGCAGTGACAGTACTTATGTAGTTTCATTAATGGAAGTTAATGGGAGTTATAATCAAAATACAAAATTTAATTTTTGCTCTTGGAATTAAACCAAAGTATTTCTCCTAAGGATGTTACCCAGGAATTCAAAGTAAAGTTCCAACTATAAAAAGCCATCAGCGAATGTGTTTCAGTGAACTACCAACATAACCAATCTTCTTGTCAAAACCACTATCTACTAAGGAACACGAAGCCACTGAATTAAAATACTTCCTACTCAAAGATCCAGCCCTTAAGCTAATGTTTAGAGAAATCCAGGGGAACATATTAATTCAGTTCTCCATATCAGATTATTAATAGGTGACAAACCAGGAACTCATTATGGGAGTGAAAGAAGTCTACAAAGAGATAATCATGCTTGTCGAATACTGAAGGATAAAAGCTGGGTGAGATTGGCCTGGGAAGATCTTAGAAGCACAGAGAAATAACTCTCCATTAGAGCCATCATCCCGCTCCAGGACTTTCAGAGCACATCTACCACTACAGGCTCCACCTTCCAGATGAGGAAAACGCCAGAGGTCACAGAAGGTTTAGCTTCTGCCACCTGCACTAAAAGCACCAAAATCCCCCAAAATACTTTGAAATGCATCATTCTGTCATGTAGATTAAGTTAATAATTTCTTGTCCCAACTCCCTGTAACACCTGATTCTGGTTACTGAATGTTTGAGAAAACTCATTCAGGAGAAGCAAAGCCCAGTTATGACCTGACTGCAGCCTTCCCGTCCCTGAAGGAAGCAGAGAAACAGGAGGGGAATCAGCTTGTTAAAAGGGTAGACAATGGCAGGACAAGGGGGATGGATTAAAACTAAAGGAAGGAAGGTTTAAACTGGATATTAGGGGGAAGTTTTTTACAGAGAGAGTGGTGAGGGGCTGGAACAGGCTGCCCAGAGAGGAGGTGGATGCCCCGTCCCTGGGGGTGTTCAAGGCCAGGTTGGATGGGGCCCTGGGCAACCTTGTGTAGCTCCAGGCCTGGAGGTTGGTGGCCCTGCCTGTGGCAGGGGGTTGGAGCTCTGTGACCCTTGGGGTCCCTTCCAACCCAGACCAGTCTGTGATTCTATGATCTAAATGAGACAGCAGCTATCAGCAAACGCAACAATCCAAAGGTGGCATACGTGAAGTAATGAAAAAGAAGAAAAAGTCAAGTTTCCAAAGGCATTTTCAATTGCAGCATCGATTTAACTCCCACAAGAACCATGCAGGCACAGCTCTGATCAATCCTAAGTGCCACCTCTCCCCTCTTTGTTCCCTGTTAAACCATACTAAAAAAAAAAAGCTGTGAAACTCTGGCTTGGCTGTATTTATATGGTATCACTGCAATTATCTGATGGGAATTTTCCGAGATGAGTTGTAACTCTCCTTACAACAGCAATTTAATGGGAGTCAAAATAACAGAAGAAGCAGCAGAAAATAGACGAACAGTGCAAAAATGATAATTTTGCTCTGGGAAGTTGGGACTTGCCATTTCAAATTAGTAGAAACTGTGAAGTGGGCATTACTGACAACGTGAATATAGTAATTGGGGTTGATTTCTTGGCACTTTGCCGAATCCTCTGACTAGCGCCTTGCAAGTTAATTATAGCCTCTCTTCACAGAGTGGGGACACTCCGCAGTGAGCGGAGAGAGGATGAGCACACAGGCCTCCAGTGAAGCAACTTTGAAGTATGATGTGTGAGAGGCAAAAGAACTTTGTTGCTCGGCCCATCAAGTAAAATCCATAAGGAAATTCAGAGTTCAAAGGGCGAGAGGACATCAAGAATAAACAACCTGTTTGGCTTTTACTAGATAAAAAAAACCAAACCTCACTCAAACAAACACACAATACAAAACCCCCATAAAATCTGTTCAGCCAAAAAGGTCATCGTTTTGTCACCTCTATCCAAAATTCAACAAGATTCTTATCACTCACCTTTTAACTAGTAGTTTTTAATTAATTTGGAAGAACTACATCACTCCTTCCTGAGCGCTAACTAGCTACCCTCTTGGGTTCCTTCTGTAATCAGTTCCTTTGATTAACTTTACTAAAATTAACACATGTATTTCATACATGTTACAACAAATTAGAACAGAAGAATTAAAAAGCAGCCTGCCAACTTAAAAACTGAGCAAGTGGAACTTTTGAATTAAAGCAGAGTTATTAGCTGATTATTATATGGAGAACGTTCAGAAGAGAGAACATGCCCTTTCCATTTTCATTTTGTATTACTAGTGATTACATGATATATCTTAAATTATAATTTGAGGTAAAACTATGATTAAAAATAATTTAAATATTGCACAAGTTAATTGCTCTGGAATTTCTTCATCTTTGTTCCTGTTCTTTGATTCAAAGATTCTGCGTGCAAGGTATCTCCTCCATGAGTCTCACCCAGGGAGTGGGAGCCAGGACTTCCTCAAACACATCGCTCTGTGGTCTTTACCAGGGACAGACAGCGACAGCGATGGGAAACCATTAGGTGCCACTTTTACATATGCCACATTTACTGCAAGGCAGTACTGCATGCGGTGAGGCAGAGGTCTGGGGGTCAAGTCTCCAATCCCACAAAGCCCTTCAGTATTAAAAAAGAAAAACAGAATAAAGGAAACAACCAGCCCTCTTCCCAGCCATCCAAAATTGGGTAAAGCATGAGGAAGGAGAGGTGGAAGCTCTGAGTGCCTGCTCTGTTGCTGTCACAAACCAAAAGCGACTGCCTTCCTCACCAGTCCCTGTGTTTTCAGGATTTGACTACCTTTCTGAGAAAGGCCAAAAACATAAACAACATAAATCGTAATTCAGGAGAACAAGCTGTTCACCTCAAAGCCATGATCTCTCTTTGCACTGCAAGTAGAAAAGCTTTCACAATAGAAACTAATTCAGTAGAATAATGTTAAATATCATGCAGGCCATGGACGACTTATTTAATTCCACAGCATCACTTATGCAATGGGATCCTGACCTGAGTCCCCCTTGCTACAAGACAAGTAGTTGGATCATGAACCCAGACCTCTTCTTGGATCATTTCCTCCACCGCTGGGTGAGTTCTCTGGGAGCAACCATTCCCAGTCAAAGCTTTATCAAAACATCTTCCCGTGGAAAGTCTAGTTTGATCAACTGGCACTTCAAGACAATTTGTTTATGAGAAACATTCCCAAACGCCTCTACATGGGGAATATTGCACTTCCAGCTTTGAGGCCAGTAACAGGCTTACACATGATAAGATGGAGCTAACCCAGAATAAGGCAGTTGGTGAAATTTAGGAGTCCTGTTTGGACCTGCTTACTTCAGTCAATGAGAAAAGCAAGAACTTCAGGCAATTTTCTTTAGTTGGGGTCAAATCAGGGGAAAGGAGAAGCTCTGAGGTTGCCTGAATTTTTCAGTGCAACCACAAAGAATCAGCCTCCTCGGATGAACAAAAGACTGAACAGAGGACAGCGACTATGCCCTTGCTGCAAGGGGAGAAATCATTACAGCACAGGTACTCTATGTAAAGTACTTCTGCTAAATTTTTATAGGGAGTTTTATTTATCCTGCAAGATCCCAGTCTTGAGAAACATGTTACACAAGCACATTGAAATAATCCCACGTAAGGATTAATGATTGGTTTGCCAGCCTTTAAACAAGTAACTTTTAAACACAGAGAGAAATAGAATTGGATCAATGTAAAAACTGGTCACAAGCAAGAGGATAAGAGTATGCAGGAGTGCAGGATGAGACCAACTCCTTTAGAATCCCAGAATCTCCTGAGCTGGCACGGACCCATAAGGACCATCGAATCCAACTCCTGGCTCCACACAGGACCAGCCAAGCCAGAGCAGGGCACTGAGGGCATCGTCCAGACGCTTCTTGACCTCAGCCCAGCTCAGGGCTGCGACCACTTCCCTGGGGAGCCTGTTCCAGTGCTCGACCCCCCCTCTCAGTACAGAACCTCTTCCCAACAGTCAACCTAACCCTCCCTGTTGCAGCTTTAGCAGCACTACAGCTGCATCTGCTTAAACCACCACAGAGATTCTACCCACAGGTTCATTTTTCCAGTTCGTCCTCTACTGAGTTGTATTTCACTATTCTACATGGATTTAAGAGAGGCAGCCAGAATAGGTGCAAGCTGGAGTATATATACTAACTACTTCTATAAATAAGCAACCAAAATTATTCAGACTACCAATCTGACAAAAACACTGCTAAAACTTTAACCATCTCCATGGAAAGAAACCACCACTGTTAACAACAGGGGGAAAAAAAGAGCCTGAGCAGTTCAATTTCTGGTAGGAATTAACAGACAGACCCATAACAGACTTATGAAGATACTAATCAGATCAGTCATAATCACGACACCAGAAGAGGCTGAGGAAAGCAAAATGAAGAGCGATGGGGATGCAGTGTGTGCAGGCCAGGAGGAAGCGCTCCATGAACCTGGAAGACCGATGGCTTGTATCCATTCGGTGCTCAGAGCACTCCTCAAGCTCGCTCACAGCCCTGAGAGAGAAGGTATTATCTTGTCCTGTGAGCTATGGAAAATTACACCTCCTCGTACGTGAGATCTCTGCCTGTTAAAGTCTCGCTGTTCTGTGCAGCATTCAGTGCTGGGACTTGATCGATAAGGCACCGAGCTCCAATCTGTTTCAGGTTAAGGGTTAATTACCACTAAGAGATACCTCGATGGTCAGCAAATAAAAATGAAACTTTTATCCTACAGGCATTTACAATATATATTTTCAATTACAGTGCTACTTGTCAACAGGTATTTAGAAAGTTAGGTCTGACACCTTCTGCTCCTAAGCCACAACAACAAAAAAAGAGAAACAGAAGGCTCAACAGAAGTGGGATTCAGAGACCTGAAGTCAAAGTGCCAGATGCCACAACTAGTAGTTCTAATACTACAATAAACACAAAAAATTCTTTCAAAATAACGCAAAACTTTCATCCTACCAATTCTTAGAGGCACCTCCCCTGCCACAGGAGTGTCCTGGATACAATCTCTCCTGCGCAACAAGTTCACTATTGATTATGCTGCCATCTCGTTCTCCCTGCTCAATAATCATGCTACTAAGCTTTGACTCCTGGTAAACATTTCCCTTTCACAGTAGAGAGGGAAGGTTTTTTTCTGGGAATTCCTGGAGCCTCTGGTTTGGCTTCCTATACTGGCAGGTCCAACCTAAGGCACAGAACAAACATGTAGAGTTCACAAAGCATGAAGTCATCCCAGGAGAAGAATCGGTCCCAGGCGTCCACAAAAGACTTCCATGATAGAGATTCAGTGATTCCTTCCTCCAAAAGAAGGTGCCAACAGATATGGGGCAGAAAACATTTTACTAGCATCACTAAGTACAGATTTGAAACAAATTAAGTGGATAAGAATCTAAAATCCAGTTTTAACTTAGAAACTTAACAGGAAAACACATCAGAAAACTTTGTACAGCAAAACACCAATTTTATATAGCTAGGAAGTTTCCTCAAAGTGATTTGGGAAACTTCACAATCAAAAGGATTTCCACACCTTTTTCTTAAATTCCACGTTCTACAAATTATCAGTCCATGGAATTTTGTCTCGAAGTAATTGATTTTGTGAGGAGAACAATCTCTGATTTTTCATGTTCTCATCAACTCACCAGGAACTACCTCCTAAATAGTTCATGCCTGAGAAATGCAATAAAAAGGTACAGCTGAAATTCTAAAATCATGAAGATTCTACTGATGGCAAGGACACAGATTTCCAGCAATCTGCTCTCTCTGAGAAGTGTTTCTCTACAAAGCATTTCAGAAATACTGAAGCAATACATACTCCTGCTTCTTCACACATACTCTTCAGCAGAACATGGAACACTCTGCCAGAGCCCTTGAGAAAAGGCAGGTTACTGATACTCAAAAATACAAGGTTTTTGTTACCCCAATGTAACCAAAATGCAATTTTACACAGCCCAGCAATACAAAAAGGGGAATATCAGAAAGATACATGCTCTTCCTCCAACACTTAAGTGAAAGCTTTAGATCCCACTTTGACCCTTAAAGTTCAAGAGTCTGTGTTACACTGTACCTCACAACTTTCCATTCCTTTAACCTCTCCTTTTCTGCTCTTAAAGAAATACTTGAGCGTGTCCTAGGGCACGTCTCCCAGCGCTGTATGGGCAGAACTTGTCTATCCTGATTAGAATAATTCCTATACTTCATAATTCTGGGAAACTGTTGAAGATATTTTTAGAGTATTGATAAGTGAATAATCTTTGGATTAAGAATTCCAATTAAAGAGCAATTGTTTTCCTTTCTGGGAATTTGCTGGTACCAGCCTAGGAACTCCACCCAGCAACTTTGGGAGTTGCCTTTTCTTAGTCATTCAGCTTTGGAAAGTCTCCAACCAAAGATCCCAACCTGCAAGACCCTGTTTTGAAAAGATAAATGTCATGATTTTTATCCGCTAAGCATCTTTTTTTTTAATCCACTCACTGATGCTGAGGTTAATATTTCCTTTTTCTCTAATAAAAGTCACCACGGATCTTGGAAACAGCTTTTTCATAAATATCTTTCTCTTACTTGGACTCCAGCTTGTAAAATGCATGTACTGAGGACCAAGCACCAAGGTTCTTTTTACTCAATCTTTTATTAAACAATTAGCACTCTGCTGCTGGCCCCGCTTGTGATTGTGTATCACAGCATAAATCCACACCACCAACCACAGGATTTGTTCATTGTAAGAATGGGGGGGCAGGGGGATAGACACCAGCCTAGTAGCCACAAATAGATCTACTTGCCATTTGGAAACCGTGTTTCACTTGCATTTAGAAGCCAATCCTTGAGCTTGAAGAAACTGTCAACACATGCAAGTTTTACTATGAGACATTTGACTATTATTGTGCATAAGGGTCTTAAACAACTGAATTAAACCCTAGGATGTTTCAAGCACAACATATTTATTAGTTAGCCCTTAATTATCTTATCTTCCACAGTCAACAAACATAGCTGTTGAATGTTCTGGACTTTAATTAATTCCGATATTAAATTCTGATTCCTGCCACAAATTTTAAAAGATGAAATTGAAGACTATCAAAGCATGGAACGCAGCAGGTTTCATGTAATATATAAATTACAATGCATCTGACAAAAGGTAAATCTTTCTATAAGAACGCGTTATTTGAATGCTAATTGCCAATTTTCCTGCTGTAAAAGCAAGGAAAAGTCAGTACATTGGTAAAGTTAAATTATTAGTTTCAATAAAAATACTTCCAAACAGCACAGATTTAGCAATAAGATTTTATATAACATCATTTACCCTCGATTGTACTTCACTTCCTTTTTTTTTTTTAAATACTTATGAAAGGGACATGCAGGTAATGCCAAAGTTTCAATTATAGACTTTCCTATTTGGCAGCAACAAGTCAGGACTTGTGAGCCATTTTCTTTTCCTTCAGATCACCAAGCCAAAGGAAGAAAGAAACTTAAGAGATTCTATTAGCACTTAAGTAACTGCGTATCCTTAAATGCTGCAGAGGATGCCATGTTTAAGGATTAGCATTTACCTGTGTCAACAAGGGAACAAGCCCCACTTTTTCCACCCTCTTTTATAAAGCTGAAAAGAATACAAACAATAGAAGGACTATTCCTGAGAAGAGACAGCTCCTCCTGTTAAAATTTTATTTCCTATTTTTCCAAGTTCCTCTCCCCTCATCGCTGGACAGGGTCATACGTGTAGCCATGTAGTAGTGGTGCATTTAAAAAGGCAAATTCCAAAGACTGGGTAATTTAAAGTGCAGAAAACACAACGGTGTCCCTGAACCTTCCAAAACATCAACTCCTGCTTTTCACTGTTTTCTGAAGCACTTAGAAAGGTGGCTAGAAAGTTAGTATGGAATCATTGTCATAATTACAGGGACTTTTGGGAAAGTTATCATATGATGAATGTTTTTCATCCCAGGTCTATGACAAGATGATCCTTTTTTACAGTCCCAAAAATGACTGTATGACTGGATAAACAAAAGATAACAAAATACTCATGCCCACCAAGAGCTACTTTTGGTTTTGAACAGCAGTTCAACAACAGGCACTTTGCCAACTAATCTCCCCAAAAGCCTTCCACAGTATTTTAAAAGTTCACATGCAAAAACCTGTTGTATTGTATTAAAAAAAAAAAAAGGCAGGCAGAAGTCTTTATTTCCTTGCTCCAAAAAGGCACCGATTTGGAAAACAACAGCAAAATGTAATATTTAATTTTACCCAGCTATTGCTCAGGTAAAAATTTCCTTAAGAGATGCTGTTCTCCCATTTTCTAAGACTAAAACTTAATTAACATGTAGTCACACATCTAAAAAGTGTGCTAATGGTATTATGGAGACACAGAATTTACTGGAAAAGCTCTTCCACTGGAGATACTACAGCATACTTGCTCTAAGACACTGTTACCAGCTTCATCTAGAAGTAAAACTACTGTTAGGTCTGTACACACATGCGGACAGACACAGGTCCACAGAGCATCTGAGCACCTTTTCACTAAGTAACATTTCCAAATTTCAACAGAAATTTAAGTAAGCAATATGAATTCACACATTAATAAGTCATCTTGAAAACTGAGGGATTTTTTTTGAGCAAATTATCGCTTATGGGAGACCAGCAAGTAGTATTCTCCACCAAAGAGTGGTGAGGAACTTGAGGGTGAAAGCCTGCACGCTCAGCAGCACTCTGCCTGCACACTTGACTCTTCACACCCCAACCTGACAAAGACAAAGGCAGCTCTTAACTAATGAGCTGCAACTTTAAGTCTAAAGATACTGATTTTTTGGCAAAGACTATTACTGTTCAGTAGAGCTTGTCTTTATGTGCCACCATCCAGTGGGGCAGAAGCCCTCAAAGCTTTAAGCTTGCTAATCTCCCGAGCAGTGGGAATTGCTATTAAAAATGCTATTTAGACAGACAGGCTTCTATGAAAGTCGGCTACACGGGCTCATCAAACTCATTAAAACTAGCTTTAAGTCCCAGGCTTGGGAGCATAATCCCTTTTAGGAACCTGCAGACTAGGCTAAGAGAATAAAGATACGGTAGTTAGGGAACTGAAAGATGTATGAGCCCTGTTCACCCCGCGGGCAGCGTGCGTAAGGAATACACCATAGCACCCATCTTCACAAGCATCACCATTGCACACCAGCTCCTTCCTACACTGAATTTAAACATGACAGCAGAGTAATCTCTTTGGAAACTACACAAAGACTTTGTGTGTTTCAGTTCAGTAGTGGAAAGGAGTCAGGCTGCAGCAGGATCACCCCTTCAGCTCTACCAGATGTGGAACACCTCCCCTGGTCGGCTGTACTATGCCAAGGTGAAAATCCTCTCTGAGTTGGCACAGTACGAAATTAGCGACTAACCTTAACAGCAGAATGGAAGATGGCTCAAGTGTGCAGCTCCCATTGGCAGAGGCAGTGTCTGGATAGGTAAGAGGAGCTCTCATGCCTCACAAAAAACCTCCATGAGGAGGTCGAAGCCAAACAAATGCCATGCCAGGGCTGTGCATTTGGAGTCCCAATGACTGACCTTCAACTTACATGCATGTACATAAAGCAACCGGTAGAGCTATTTCCACATTTCTTCCTCCCCAAAAAAAGCTGCTGTTGCCTATAAAGAGGCCAAAAAATCCATCCAAACCCAGTGCTAAGAGGCAGCATCGTCCAGTGTCACAGACGTGAGCAAGAAAAGTCAAAGCTGTAACCTGGAAAGGTTGCAAGCCACACGAGGCACAGGAAGAGGTCCTCTGTGGGTATTTTACTCAGGGAGGCATGGCACAGGGATTTCTTCAGTCCCCCCAGGTCCTGAATGAGGGCTGCAAACTGCTGTGCAAGTTGTAACCTCTCAACCTACTGTCAATGGAAGGATTGCAGGAAAAAGCTGAATTGCAGCCTTCTGATACTCGTTTTTTTAGACAAATCTAACAGCATCTCTCTCCAAAATGCTACCAGGAGGCTGGATACGAGGAGTCCTAGTGACAGTGACTAGACAAAATGTAAAAACATGAAATTAGAAGCTTCCCAATGGGGTCAAAGCAGTAAAACCAATTCTGATTAAGCTGCATTACCAGATAGAAGCAAGATCTCAATAATTTACAGCCAGAGACAGGGTAAGTGTCCATTAGCATCAGCATCTATGGATGTACATTTTCTTCTTTTCCACATTTTTAAGGCCTCTGAGACCACGTCTGGGTCTCTGTCTTTCCCTCTTCCTGGCTCTCAAGAACCATTGAAGTAAAACCCCTTCCCTTCATGCAGAAGAGGAGCCTTTCTCTTCACATCCCCTACACCACCAAACGGTAAGGAAGGAAGGAGGCAAGATTATTTGATGTGAATCTGGACACCGTAAATGGTCTCTAATGCTATCCAGAATGCAAATTCAGGATAATTTTAAAAAGTTATGAGCTTGGATATGATCCAAATTGCAGATGAACACATCACAGGGGATGGTTCTTCAGATGTGTCAGATGCTCTTAAGTTTAGGAACAACGGAGCCCAGTTTTTTATTTTTTTTTTTAATATAGTTGGCTTTCAGCATCAGCAATCTTGAAAAGGGCAAACTTGAAGCCAAACAAAAGTGTAACATGAAGTACTGACAGAAGGAAAAAAACCCCACCATGCTAGATCAATCATTACAGAAAACTAGTCTCCTGCTATTAATGGTGTCTAAACCTCTATCGATGTGCTCTTGCCCTTTCTGCCTTCAGAAACCAAGGAAGAGTGGCTCAACTCATTTGTGCCCCTTCCACTAACGAGCAGTGCACATCCCACTTCAATACCTCTTTTCTCCCAGCAATGATTACCTCAAGAGTTAGAACTAATTCAACAGAAATCCATTCTGCATTATCATCCCCCAGCTTCTGGAGGTTTAAAGACAGTGCTGCAATGCATTTACTGACAGCTGTCCATCCAGGCTGCACCACAACACAGCAGTAAGAATATCAGGGTAGAGGAGGGGATTTTTTTTTTCCTTAGATAATTGCTTTATATTCAAGTTACCTGCATTTCCACAGGTATGTTTCTGAAAGGAGTCATGCCACGTTACTCCTCTTGCTCCCCCAAATTCCAGAAGCTAAGATATTTTTCAGACTCTGAGCACACTGAAATAAAAAAACCCATCACAAACCCAAACTACCACTGGGGTTGTAAGACTGGAGTGACGGTTCCTCTTTACCATGGCCCCAGTTCTGGGGTGGACAGAACACCCCTGCACTTACTCTAGCGCCCAGCCACAGGAGGTGAAGGCACCATACCCCTGGGATGAACTGGGATCATCTCCCTGTCTTTTCCTTCTCCCCCTCCATGCTTCTGAGCGAACGAGGAAGGCGAGGGTAACAAGCTGCCAGCTACTCCTCCAGCTGACTAGCACCAGCCACCCAAGAGGTGGTTGCATGATTTTGTATATATAGAGCTTGTAAAGCACTTTAGGAAGCTGTGGGATGAAAAGGACTATATAAACGTAAGATATTATTATTATTAAACCAGTGATCTGACAAGAAGAGACAGCTTTTCAAATCTGTACAACAGCTTGAGCTGAAGAGATCAGGGAGTCCAATTTGAAAAAATAATAATTTGAAACGAATTTCAGGATTAGAAGTGGCAGCTCTTTTGTGGATTCTCCATGGCAGGTAAATTTAGTAGGCTACTTTAATTTTGCATCGTTTTAACTCCTGGCAATGTCCTGTGCATTGAATCTGACAGAGAGACAGAGTGTTTGAAGCTGTCGTGGCTACGTTTTAGTCTCCCAATTTTACAATCAGTGTTTGAATCTGCTGCTACAACTCTGGATACAGAGATCAGAGGCTTATCAAAGAGGCATCCATTTCAAAGACAAGCAGCAGCTTTGACTTCATTCCTTCAATGCTTAAAATTCCTGAAAAAGCAGATGAGCATACCACAAAACAGGTCTGAAGGAAATCTCTCTATCGGCTGTAAACCTATTTCAGTACTAATTTTTTAAGGCTCTATTTTGGTCTCATGTAAAATGAGTGTGTTTAGCAGAGATAATCCTCTCAACAGGTGAGCTTAATATATGCCTTTTCCTGTAACTAAAAGTACATTTTAAACTGGTTTATTGCTTTATCAAGCATTAATTGAAGAACTACTTCAACCAGTCACCTGATTTTATTTTTTGCACTGAGAATGTCTTCCCTTTCCTAACAAAGCAGCACTTCAGTTCTTTATTGCTGCCCTTCTTTTAACTGCATGGATGAACTGAGCACACTGTAGGCAGTAATGTGTGTTGTTGGCAGTGAGATGGCATGGTTTAAAGGTGTATCACGCAGGGAAGTGTTGCATGGCTGCAGCGTGCTGTTCTCCACATTCAGCATTGATTTTAGTCCGAGTTTCAGCATCCACATGATTGATAATGTTACTGATCTCATCAGCATCCCCTCCATCAAGCCTGCAGTCGGGCTGGCGATGGACCCTGCTCACACGGGACACCAGCTGCTCGGTGCTGTGACATGTCCCCACAGAGGGCACAGCATGATAAGAGGAGAACAGCAAGGAGAGAAGCCCTGCCAAATCAGAATTAACTTTAACTGATGCCAGGTCTTCCTTTTAACCTAGAAATGTGTTTTGTATCTCTAATATGGCAGAGAAATGCATTTCAAGAATCTGTGCATTTTTCTTTTCTTCCTTCCTTCTCATAGACACGTCACAAGAACTGCCCACACAGGCTGCCTGTCATAGAGACCTTTGTCTGCTCACAAGAACCCACCACTCAGTTCGTTTTTCCCAGAAAGCAAGAGCAAAAAAAGCAAATCTGCTCCAACTTCCTCCAGCTGAGCACTGCCTAGCCCAGGAAAGCTCTGAGAGCTTGCACAGGGAGCAGTGGGCAGCAGGGCAAGGAGTTAAGTGATGTAGGTATTCTGATGGGTGCCATAGGGTCACCCAGCTCTGGCCAGGGTGGTGCAGGCAACTGCAGCACCAAGCCTACCTCTAGGTGCTTCTTTTCACTGCAAATCCGGTGCATCTTATTTGCCCACTCCAGTTCTTCAGCTGCTCATCAGCAGGAGTTGGAAGCAAAGGAGATAATCAGCAACAGGTTAATTTGTCTGATTAAGCCTTCAGAGATCTGGCATTCTGAACTCTCACTACAGCACAGTCCCCAAAGCTGTGCTCAGACAGCTAGCTTGAAAGGAAGCCGCACGCTGCTGACAGCCAAGGGCAGCAGCCAGGGAACACATTAAGCCTCATTTGAAACCCATGGTCATACCAGCAGACTTAGCAAAGCTACACTGCAGGTGTAGACATGCCCTAAAGTGCACTGGAAGTGCGTAAGAGTTCAGCTCTTCGGTGCTCAAATCACTTCTGACAAACAGGACTGAGAAGTCTTAACACATTTGGGCATTTCTCAAAAGCACTCTCAGTACTATCTTGCCCTAAATGAAAGCTTTGGTTTGAAACGAGCTTTTAAAACTCCAGAACATTTACACGTCCCTCTTCTTGTAGAGCAGCTCATTTAGCAGCATCCAGCTGATACACAAGAATTTCTTTTGCAATATCCTGCACAGTGAAAGGTCCCCGATGCTCCCCCCAGCTCAGACAAACCCGACATGCACTTCCTCACACTGCAAAGCAGTTATTTACCCAGTAGGAAACAAAACAAACAGAAAAGCACAGCAGAACCATTTACTAGATGCAGCAATGCTGCATCCCCACCAGCCAGTCCAACAGACAGGGTCACTTTACGTATGGACCGTAGCAGATGGCATTTTTCATCGCATTCTGTATTCACAAGACCAAAGAGACCAAACCATTCATAGGTAGAAGGGCACATGCTCAGGCTGGTCCTTACCACCTTTCATCTCTAAGAATAACAATCACTGTCTCGGCCCTCCAAGCAGACAGGTCTGTAGAAACCTCCATGCATGTAGCTCTCATGTCAGGGGAAGCAAAGCACATGCACAAAGCTCATTCCCAACTCATCTGCCTGGTCCAAGACTGGGCTGGTGCTGCTGCTTCCCATCAAAACTTTCTTTTTCAGAAGATAACCACCCTCTGTACGTAAAAAATGATGCAGAAACGCAGCCATAAATAAGCATTAGTGCTTAAAAATTGGGAAACCACAGTTTTATGGTTTTAAAGAGAGACAAGGTGGAATCATGAATGGTACCAATGTATTTCAGATGAAAGCTTTCAGGCAGATGAGAAATAGTTACAGGACTTGGAACCTGAGTAATGACAGTTGCATTAAATTATTCCATCTGCAAGTCCATTAAAAATTGTTAATGGTTTTGTATGGCTTTTATATTTATTGGGTGGGTTTATTCCTATGTGAGTCATACATATTTATTACCAGGGTCCAGATACGGTTATTAATAAAACTTCTTTTATTTGCATACTGTCTTGATGCTGGCCTCAATATTTACAACTCTATTCTAAAATAAAAACAAAAAATTCCTCAAAAATTATAAATACCACCAGGGATGCATCACAGCTTTCCTTTTTGTACTGTGTTACTTTCTTGGTGTCTTGGTTTTGTTTTTTTCAAAGAGGAGGAAAAAATCAACCTGGTAACCCCATTTCTTTTGTCAAGTCCAAGAAGCACTAATTCTTTCAAAGCTTTAAAGCACGATTTGTGTTGAAGAAGTAAAAAGAGTTCCAAAGCTAAAGCAAGCTAGTTTTTGTAATTAAGAAAATACATGTATTTCTACACATAATTATGAACAGTAACAAAAGCTTGGTACTAAAATAGGTCCACAGAATCCCTGGAATTGTGCCTGCCAACTAAAACACCTACTATGAATTTAGTAATGGGTTATGCAAACATAAATTACAAGGCCAGACATTTTAAAAGGAAAAAAAGTTGATTTATTGTCACATTGGAGACATGACAGGATAGAAGCACAATTTCATTTTTCCATATATTCATCAACACTGCAGATGTGTTAATGCAAAAAGAATTCTAAAATAAAAATGACTCTCAACTGCTCTAATTCTCATATGTCATTTAATTTACTTAAAAATGGTTACCAAGAAGCTTTTTTTTTTTTCCTTTCCTTTTTTAAAACCTCTCAAAACATACCAAAAATTTCTGGAAGAAAATAGGTTTTAAGATCATTTTACAAACACTTCTCCCACCTAAAAATTTATCTCAAGACTTCATCCAAAACTGACCCACGAGAAGCTGTGATATTTGATGGGTTTTTTTTTTTCTACTAAAAACTATTATCTGTAACCTAGTCATTTTGTTTGTGAGCATTTTCACTCAACAGCGTAATCGTTTCTGCTCTTGTTTCAAGAAGATCCAACTTTTCAATTCTCCACTGTCAGAGCAATGAAAAGCCTCCCTCCTAACTGGCAACCATTATTAAAAGAGTTACGCATGACAACATAATAATTTTAACCAGAACAACATGTTCCTTTAATTACACCTGAACGACTTTGAGGTGGTCCAGCAGATGAACTGATGTAGGTTTACAGCATCTTTGCTCACAAAATAAGAAGGAAAAGTACTAATTGAAGATGTTTAATTATTTCTTCTGTCGGTAAATACACATAGGAAGGAAGAGGGAGCAGGTATTTTGCTTGACTTCTTTTTGTAATTTTGAAAAGAAGTCAAACTATTGTTCAAATGGCTCAAAGGAAATCTAGGAACTGATTCCAGACTTGCTTTAAGAGAGCTCAGTCTTATTTTTGTGTGATCTATATAGAAAGGCCCAGTTTTGCACTTACCTTTATAAGTAACCTAACACAGAAGGTAAGAAAGGCTGTTAATTGTTGGTACCACAGTGAGAAAATTCTCAGCAATTTCAGCTAAATAAGTTGAAATATTTCCCCTTACAAAACAGTCAATGATGGATCCAGTAAATCATGTTATTACTCGTAATGCACACTTATTTAAACTACAAGCATTCTTCAGAAGGAAGGATGACAAATGCCCTGTAAGATCAAGTTGGTTTTTTTCCTTCAAGTTCTGACCTTGAAAACATTCTCCCTCTCAGACCCCCCACCTTCCCCCCCCAGCTCAGTCACTCAGCCTGGCCAGCTTCCCAATGGGTCAACGCTGAAAAGTCGAAGCAAAGGCAAGTACAACTTGAGAAACACAAACTTACTTGCTTTGCATTGTTTCGTTCTTAGTGATGGGAGAAATTAATGGAGGCATCAAATGTTTAACCATGAGAGATTAATCTGTAAATATTTGCTTACAAGCATGGCCCTTTGTACACCAAAATATCCCCTGCCCTCCTTTGCTGCAGTGGTAAATGCAGCACCCTGGACATGCCTGAAATCTAATACCCACAACCGATGCTGCTAGATGAAAAACGCATCCTTCACCAACTGTCAAGCATGTTTAACTAGAAAAATGCTTAAATAGAATAATCTAAATTACTAGGAGCAAGTAAGCGACTTCAGAGTAATTAATTTCTTCAACTACTGTAACATGTTCAGTTGAATCAGATTTATCTCCCTCTTGAATACTTTTGGAAGTCTTGAATAAAGTAATCACGCATGTATTTTCAGCTCTATAAAGAGACTTTTGAGGTAAATGTGTTGTAGAAAATTGATTTAAGGATATTTTTAAAGAAAACTGAGACAGAGACAGCAACTCAAACTGCCCCAGATCATGTGGTTTCAGAGAAATGCTTCAAATTAAATTTCTCTGCCTAGTAACATATAATGCACACTCATTACTTCTGCTATTTTCCCAGACTCCAGACCTTTACAAACTCTGCTCTGCAGCTACAGAGTTATCTGTGAAACCCTACATACCAGTAATCCCCAAAATACAGACTCTTCTTGTAAAAAGACCTTCCTCAAGTCCTGTTACCTCAAAATAGATAGTATGGGCTCTGCAACCCAAGAGCCTGCTGCCCACATACAACCTTTGCTGCCATCTTCTCCCTGCCGAGAGAAGCCAAATTCCCTGGGTTTGGAAGTTTAGGGAGGTGGGGGGAATATTCAGACCTCTGTTGCAACACAGACACACCAGGTAAAGGCAGATGTGTTAAGGAGGTTTGTTCCTGGCTTGGATTTCTTGTTCCTTGACACAGAGCCCTGGCAAGAATCACTGCGAGCATCACGCAGTGTGTGTAGAGCAAAGAGCTCTTGGGGAGATGCTGTCTGCCAGAGGTTCTGGCTGAGCCAATAGAGACAATTTAATAAATAATAACAATAATGTCAGTAATTATAGTGGTGTGAATGGCCAACGTGCAGAAAAATGGAGGTCAGTTTTATGAGAATCCTAGAAAAACACAACCTTGAATTATCTTTGATTGTTCCCTCAGTTCCGATCAAGGGAAAAGGCAGCAAGAGATCGCAATAGAGAAAAGCACGTCAGAAACACTGATGGTTTTCCTATTAACAATTAGAATATGCTAAAGTCAAATACGTATTAAATGATGACAACAAAATTATTGAGAACTCATGAATAAGGGACCTCCAGGATAAGGTTTGATCTGATTTAACCTGACTCCACATGACTAGTTTTTAGATTACATTTTAAGACAGAGCTGGACTATATTATTTTTCAGCAAAAAAGTCACATAATAATAATATAGTACTTCATTTAGCTTTTGAAATAGCAAGCCCATGTAGTCCCAATTACTGTAAACATTTACCTTACAAACAGAACCTCTTCAGAAAATGGTGATATTCAATAAAAGCATTGAAAGGGAAGACATGGTAAGTATCATTAACCTAAAGCAGAGATACTGATCTTTGTTCCAAGCCAGTGAGATAACTCCTACTTCTCTGTTCTTAGACTTTTGGGTTTTACAGAAGGAACTAGTGATGTTTGAACTCACCACCCATGCATTCAGCCTGCTGCTAAGGGTTTGGATGTATGAAGATTCTTAAAGATAAAAAAACAATTTTATAATGCTTTTAAACAAACACTGGTAATTGCATTACAGCCATACAAATTAATAGAAAATAATCTTTTTTAACAAGCTGTTTAACTGCTAATACATTTTATCTGAACAAAAAACCCTCTTAAAGTCTCCTCTTCAAAGTGATGGGAAGAGAAAAGGGAGAACTCAGGCAGCTTTTCTCTTCCTCATCTTTTCCTGAAATAATTTTCAAGTACTATGTCAGGCAACAAATAGAAAGGTGGCTTTTTTTACTCCCTACCAGGCACTGATACATTTACTATTTACAAAGTTCATTAACTGCATTTAGTTGCATTATGCTAGCTAATGTTCACATTAAAATGTCGTGTAGTTTCTTCTACACTCAGGAACCAAAATCAACAGGATTCCTCTATGTTCTTGGTAAAAGCCTTGTGAAGGGAAAGAAGGGACACCCCCAAACTACATACTCTTAGGCACACAGGGAAAGTCAATTTTAAAATTAAAAAAATAAAATAAATGGAGAAAACCCAGCTCTAGATGGCAGCAAATCGATATTCACCCCTACGTACACAGGCACAGACAGCATCAACTATTTTCAAATAAACTATATTTTTGTAGTTTTTCCTAGGCATGATACTACTTCTGCTTTGTTACACATGCTGGACTGAAGTTGACTGTGCAAAGTCGCTCGGAATCAACCAAAACTCTGTGCCGACAATTAGAAAGATACTCTCATTTCAAGAACTCACTCAGCCAGCAGTATTAATGCTCTTTTTTATTACACTTAATTTGATTATCTTTTGCTGTAGACTGGATAATTCAATAGAACGATCCAGAAACACTGGAGACGAAGAATTTAAGAATTTTAAATTTTAAAAAATGGAGCCCTTGCATAATAACTGTGTTCATTTCCTTCAGCTAGTTATGACTTGCAATCATAATGTTATTTGTGTAAAAGCCACGTATCTTAAAAGATGCATCACCCTAATGTGCAATGTCATGAATAAAACTATCCCTTTTGTAATGAAAAAAATTCTACAGACTAATCTTGCTTTCTTCTCTTCTGGCAGTGACCATGCAGAAGTGTAACTGAGCAGGACAGGGGTGATGGTGATGGCTCAGTTAACAAGAGCAACCGTGGAAGCCCAGGTTTTACGTGGACAGGTAATGTCACTCACTGCTGATGTGCTTTGTTTTCTGGCACCTTCCACTATTTCATTTTCCAGGGCATTTTAAAGCTATTTATTTGAGAACGTCCCTCTGCTGTCTGTGTTAAAAGGCTCTCCCATGTCCTCCCATAGCTGCCGATCTCACCTTTTAACAAGCTTTATAAAATACAGATGTTATTTTAAGCACTGAAAGGTCATCTTCACTCTCCACATTTGCAGCTTAGCAGTGAAGGACACCAACAGAGTGGAATCAACAGTTTGACAAACTACTGTGGGGGAACCCAAACAGCACCCAAAGCCACAAGCTCGCAGGGTAAGCTCCTGTATCCAAACACAGGCACGTCACATCTGCTCAGGGCTCGTGCTCTCACCTTAGAAAACTGGTCTCTTGTCCTGTGCTCTGTTTCATGACCTGGGTTTCAGTCAAGCTGGGTAATAACCCCACAACTCAGCACTGCCTAGTTTACATGGCTAAACCATAAAGGAAAGCAATGGAGAGTTACAGGTTAAACAGGCTTCAGTATTATTGTCTGCCCTCTCCATGTGTATTTAACAATTATATATTACTTATTTACAAAGCCCAGGCTTACTCAGTTATTTGTTTTCTGATATTTCTTCATTATTGTTGTTGAGCAGCTTAAAAGTATGCACCACTGGAAACATCAGATAAGCTTTTCAGGGTTTAAAATAGAAACAGACAAGTAAAACGAGTTGCTCAACTAGGAATCTAGTTATCAACATTAGGAAGTATCTTCATTTTGCACCAAAAATTATTAAGCTGTACAACTGAAAGTATTTTGAGACTAAAAAAACCAGAAAAATCTCAAAGCCAAGTGTTCAAATCAGAGTAGCCTGAGCTGGAAGCAACCCACATTTGCTTGTTCACATCACAGTCGGGCGTGTGAGGACGTGATGAATTAGACCAAATATTTCACAGAAGTTAAAATACCTACAAAGTATCACAGTTAGTCACAAGAGTTCAGGAATTACCACTCTAAGAAAATAATCATCTGATGCAGGGTGGCAATTCTCATGATATATTTTGAGATGTCTTCCAAGTAGTGGTCACGTAAACCTGATGTTTCCAGTCATCTCCTGACCAGTCCCAGCCTTGCACAGAGGCTGCTCAGGATGAAACTGAAAATACCCCAAGACACCCATGAGCAGCAGGTCTGATATGACCTCTTAAATGGTATAGGAGGGTAAAAAAGTATTTTTGGAATAGCAGGAATTAAGAAGCCTTTCTAAGAGCATCTGTATGTAGCAACCACCTCTGAATTTTCTGTTCTCATAAGGTTCCCAAACACGAGATGCTTCTTCCCAGAGTCGTGTCCCAGTATGCCAAGTCAGAAATAGTATTGTAACATTTCTAAATACCAAGGCCCTGGAGTCATTCCTATAAACACCAAAATATTCTAGCCTTTTGCTGCAATTTGATGATTTGCACAGAAGGCAGAACTGACCCAAATAGATGTGTCACAATTTTTAAAGTAAAAAGAAACAGAAGTACAAATACCCTCTGCTTCATTATAATTTTTTTTTTAAATCCTGTTCTGCTACACAGGATTCTGCTTGCAGCAGATGTTATGGAAAGGCCAGGAGACACCCCAGACAGCAATGGATAGGAAAGTCAAGGCAATCGACACTTGTCTCCTGATTTAGGGTGAGACTTGCTACAGCACAGGAGAAGAGATGCTGGAACAGGCTAAACCACTACAGCACTGACAAGGATGCATGGAGAACGAAATAGAAAATGGAAAGCAGAATCCTGAAACAGAGTGTTACATTTAACAATTCTACCTCTGTGGTTATGCCTTTTTTTAAAATTTGTATACCAAGAAAGATGTTACTTAACCATGGAAATTTAAAATAAGCTGTGCTTATTTATCTGAAGAACTGTTCTGCATGCAAGCTGCTCTTCTGCTACAGAATGCTTTTTCCATTATCAAAAAGAGCATGTTTGATGTTCTAGTAACATCAGTGGATCAATGTGGAAGGGCTTGTGGCTTACTGTGCTTTTCCTGTCCACCTCAAGGATGTTTTCACCATATTGGACAGGTTTTTCAGACAAAGCTGCAGTTTTGGAAAAAAATCAGGTAGAGTAGTTATAATCCTGCCTTCTAATCTTCAACTGTCTCCCAAAACTGCCTAAGCTGTGAGAATTATTCAGAGACGTCCTCTTTCTGGAGAGGGCATCAGACAGCTGAAGGTGAGCTCTGTGCTGAAGCTTTTGTGTGAAGAGGAGCACCAGGGAAGCTCGGGCACTGTCTTGCTCAGTTTTTGCCTCCTACACACCCATGCCTTGGGCAAGAGAGGGTGGTGGCCCCGTCAGACCTTCTACATCTCAGGTACTTCCCCCACGCCTCTGGAAGCAATAACTGCTTATCAAGTCTGTTACAACTGGCTATTATTACATTTCAGATGCTTTCTTCTAATTCTTTCATCCCATTTTCAGTTTTTAATTCTGTCAGAGAAAGCAGAAGAGGGCTTAGACCATGTTGCTGTTCAGAAACAAAGCTGCAGGAAGAACATCACGGCAGAGAAGACTGAGAAAGAAAGAATATCACAAAATCCATTCAAGCTTATAAAGGGATGTGGTTTCATAGGGGTCCCAGGACCAAAGATCAGGATGTAGAACCCAGCAGAGATCCCAACTTCCCCAAACACTGGGGATGTTCAGAACCATTGTTTTGAACCTAGCCCCTGAATGAGTAAAACACCTTCCATATCATCTTTTGGAAGAGACTAGAGGCTTCAGAATTCTATTTTACAAAAATATTTTAAAATATTTTATATGTAATACCTTACCATCAAATGATTTCATTTCCCTATCTTACTTACTGGAAAGAAATAATTGCATATTTCTTCCCCGCTACACCTCTTGAAGTAACCATACAGAGTATGTATCAAGTCCTGCTGAGTTACCAAGGCCCTCTTCACACAGTGCACTTAAAGCTCAGTGTTAATTGGCTGGGGAGAAAAAAAAAAACCCAACCAAACCCAGAGTAACCTTCTGCTCCATAAAGATGAAACTGGCCTTAGAGATCACGCTGAAACACGTCTGAAAACATGCTGGCAGCTGGCAGCTATGGCCACAACCTGAAGAATCTGTCATTTTCCTTATAGGAGAAAAAGGAAGGAAGCAGGAAATTCAAGTCTGGGAGAATGAACTTGACCTTCTAGCGAACAGTTTGAAACTGTGGCCCCAGAAGTCTGTTTATTTTCTGGATTTTGTATAATTTCCTATACCATCCATATTCTTTCACTTCTCTCCTTCCTCCTCCTAAGACTCTGCTCTCCCCTGCCAAAGGAACCAGCTGATCCCTCCCCTTCTCACATACTCTGATCACTCTCATACTCCTTTGCTGCTTTTAAAAAGTTCTTTCAAAACTGCAGTCCCCAAATTTTCCTCATTTTTCACACACAAAACTGATTTCTCCCCAGAAACCCTCCTTTGGGCATCACTTAAACATTCCCCCTACCCTATAAGTGTCTCTTGCTTTGACCTTCCCTCTCCGGGTCAGGCTCCTCCAGCATCTCTCCCTCATTACCAACTGAAAGCCAAGCAGCATCTGCTACTTGAGAGCAGCAACACAGGTTAGAAAAGCTGCCTGCTGCCTCCCTTCCAGGAAGATACATGTAAGGAACCCAGATTTGTGTACCAGTTATCTGGAACAGGCTTGGAAGTCCTAGAACATTCCTAGATGAACAGATTGCTGGCAGTCATTGGGAGTGAAAAATAACCCACCAGCCAAAGCCCTACATATTGCTATGCATTCATTACCATTAATAGAATTAGTATTTTCTATACAGTTATGCATGCATGTGCAGAGCATGGGGAAGTTTAAATACTCCCAGCAGTCACCCTGCTGAGCATCAGTCCCAACACCTTTCACAGCCACCGGCTGTGTGTGAACATCCTCTGAGGGGAGTTTGCTGAGGAGCTCAGCACTGACTTTGCTGCATTTCCAGTGAAATCAACAGCAAAACTTAATTTGATTTTTGATGGAAAAATGAACATCATCTAAGTTATGCCCTTTGTACAGATTTATTTAGGCAGCCAAATGTCACTTTCCACATCCAAGTGCTAAGAGGGTTTGGAGTAGTGAAGAGGAATTTATTTTTCTTTGCAATTCTCTGGGTTTTACGTTGTTATGAAATCCAGAGCAAGCCTATCTGAAGGCTGATGTTCTTCCTTCCCCTAAAAACCTCAATTCATATTTCAGTATTTACAGAAGGCAAAAACTGCCTGAAGAGAGAGCCATCAAAGATAAGCAGTCCTAGCTCGGATGGTGGACTCAGCAATACAAATGACAAAATTATGCAAACAAACCATTAAGAAAATAAAAAACAACACCACTTAAGTAGGCCTAATACCATATAGTACTGAGAGAAGCTCAGCAGCCTGGAATAACTTTTCTCCTTACCTCTGGAGTGTTTTTCTTGAACTCGCGGCTTTGCTCAATAAGTTTTTTCCTAGACTGCTCACTTTCATCTTGCCGGTTAGCCAATATTGTTGCTGTGGTATCGAGCTCTCTCTGTCAAGACAAACAAAACAAACAAGAAAGGGAACTACAGTCAGAGCTCAGTTTCTCACAGAAATAAAAACAAAAGCTTGTGTGTACATCATGTCATTCCAAAGATGGAGATGGGAGGACTACAGAGCAATACGGAACACAAGCAGCGAGCCCCCAGAAACTGGACCTCCTGAGTACCATCAAATGAAGTCCCACAACCTTTCTGATTCCATCTTGCAATCAAAAGATGGAAAAAAGCACTCATGGCTTTACCACAACGTTACACAGAATAGCAGCAGTGCCATGCAATACACACTTCCTAACAACTTCCCAAATCCAGGGAAGATTACGGAGCTGGGACACGTTCAAACAGGCTTTATTTTCACCTGCCTGCTTTTTACAGATACTGGATACCCCCTTTTTGAGAAAAAAAATTATGATTAACTCACATATTGGTTAATTTTATACTTCAGCCTAGACTGGTTATACTTCACCACATTAAGTCACTCTTAATTTCATACTGTCCGTAATTCTGTACTGCCACTGCAATGCTCTTCTCCCATTTAAGTCTTTCCTTATTTCAATTTAAAAAAAAAAAATTTAAAAATCTTCCTACTCTTGGAATCTACTCCTCTGAAATTAGCAGCAGATACCTCTGTTCCCAAATCATAACCATCACCTGATGAATGCCAGATTATCTTCCAACAGTTTCAAGTAGGCTGAGCTACAGGCTGAGCCTACAGCCCATTGCCCAGCTGCATCTGAGTGCCTTAGCCCCGTCCCAGTTTCTTCACTCAGTGCTGGGCTTCCAAATGTCACTGCAATAGACTGAGAGGGTCACCTGGTGCATAAACCAACCCTGATCCATCTTCCCTGCCAGTTTATTCTTTTTCTTCAGTATTTCCACATAACAAGAAAAAGCAAAGGTTAAACCCTCTGCTCAGCGATATTCCTTGTTCCCAAGAACCTGGAACCTGGGGTTATAACCAAGAATTCCTAAGAGGAAATCGGTGGTTTTTCCCCCATTATGAATTCAGAAGGAGAAAAACCTGGCTGTGAGAAAGACGTTCACACAAACCGAGAACAACATGCTAGGGGGTAAGACAGAAAGCTGGTCTCTCCCGTGGATGCCTTCACCCCATCACTGCCAACATGGCTCTGACCTGCATGTGGAGAACCCAACATTCCCCACCAAAAACCAGCTGGTTCTATACAGCTGCACCACTGGCATTTGTTCCAAACTTGCCAACCCATAGCAGACCAGACTGAAAAACCAAACCTGGGATCTCCTGTTGGGTCCAGTTCCAGAGCCCCAGCAGTCAGTCAAGTCACTGACCAGGTCATACCTTGATGCCACCACAAACAAACGCCCCAGTAAAAGCAGTTTTCATTACTCCTTGATGGTTGGCATAAAAACCTTGCTAAGAATTGGGTCATATATACTTCCCAGTGGAATTTGGCACCTGGTTTTGGGAAACAAGATGGGAGAACAGAGCTGTTTAAAATAGCAGCAGGTACCTACAGGACACCCGGTAACCCCCTGCTCTGCAAGCTTAGCAGGTAAGTACAATGTATTTCAGATCCTGAATTATTCTAGATACTCCAAATTTGTAGTTTCATTTTCGTAAGGGCCTGTAACTCTTAATGACTGGATGGATTGATGTCTGTTTTATGGGACACCACAGTTTGACTTCGGGGGGGACAGGAGGGGAGAAACCGTCTGCAATCTGCAACTAAAAAGGATCAATACTTTTTTCTCCCCTTATTACCACAAAAATAAGAGACAGGCAAACTCCACCCCACTCTCTCCATGTATATGTGTACCATAGTTATCTTAATCCATGGAAATAAGCTAAATATGACAAATAGATTTGATGCCAGGCAGCATGTTGGAGCTAGTGACCTAAATATTGTCACTGCAATGCTTAAAACCCCCTTTATTTCTGACTTTGAGGAAAAAAACAGGGCAATATGTCCACCAGATCTTGGTTTGGAATTCTGTAACATATGTGAAATCTATTGCAGAAAAGTGGGAAATACTTAACAGTTGGATAAACCACATTTGAAATTCATCCCAGCTAAGTTTATGCAAGAAAAAAGAGCAACAGAAACCAATGTGGTTAAGCAGTACTATAAAGAGCAATATAACGGCTAAGCAGAAGGCTTTTAAAAAATATAAACAATCTGGTACGGCCAACAACTTGGAAAACTATATTTAAAAAGGAAGCACACATTTAAAGCAAAGAAAAGAAAACCCAAATCATGAAGTTAAGAGGGAATTTCAGTAGACCAGAGAATCAAATGCTTCATTTCACAACATGGAGTGCTTGCAAGCCACATTACACGTGGAAAAGTAGCCTTTTAAAGACCTGTTCTTCCAAATTTAGAGTCAAGAAAGGAAAAGGAAGAACCGATTAAAAGATAAATCATAGTTCATATTTTGTGCTAATCTGAAGAGTCAGGTGGCAAGTGAGGAATAACCTTCCCACTGCTTGAATGACACCAGTGCCATGGGCACCTTCCCATCACTTCCAGAGCTCCTTCTGGGACAGGCCTGATAATTTCTCATTGCCAAACATTTCCTTACATGACACCTCAGGGACAGACACTGCCAAGGAGAAATGCCAGCACTCGACTATGCTGAGCTGTTGGACGCTGTGGGCTGAAGCCCGCAAGCCCAAGACCTTGCCCAGCATTTACAAACAGCAGCTACTCTGAGATCCAATTCCAGCTGAACAACTCTAGATACGTAGTCCCCTGTACGTAAATCATACACACAAATTGTCAAGCTGTCATAGTTAACAAGCCCCAAATGAAAACTGTTTGAAAAATCACTAATTTTTTTGTTCCTTACTTGATCTCAATCACGTACAATGCAAGTTTCATTTATTTAGACATAAAATTAGATAGAGGATTACAACCCACAAGCATTAATGGCAAAGTTTTCATACTTTTGAGACTCAGTGTCATAAGATACACCAGTTTTTGTAACAATTCAACACAGCTGATGTGTAATTTCTGCAAGCAAGCACGTGTAAGGGGAAAGTGGCATGAACAGAGATCACAACTCTAACTACTGCATAACACATAAAGGTTTATGCTCCTCCTAAGCATCACAACCACCCTCTAGGTATTAAGAAACAGGAGATGTAATACTGCACAGACAGAAGCATACTGGTGTGTCCTTTAGAGTATAACAAAAAAAACCCCAGAGACTACATCTCAGTATCATTCTCCACCCCTTTAAAATCAAAACAGTTCCAATGAAAAGCAAAGAGAAACAAGGGCTCAACGATGTCGCAGTGGTGACCTGCCTACAGAGAGGATTCAAAGCCTGGAAACTTCAGTGCCACTGATTCAACACAGGCTAATAAACTTTCTGGCCAAAAATAGCCACCGTTCAATCACCCTGCAAAAAGTGAGTTGCTACTTGGAGTGTGTTTTGAGAAAAAAAAAAAAAAGCAAGACCATTATCTTTCCTCTTGCCCCAAAGTCCCATCGATTCAGAGCAGACACAGTTCACCCTGCTTAAGCCATAGATAACTGAAGAACTCTCTCCAGGGTTTCTACTTTGACCCAGTTCAACAAATTTATTGGGGGTGGGAGGGAAGCAGTGGGAAGAAAAGAGACATGAGAGTCTTATGCTCTTAAGTGCAGGAGTCATTAAAAGCAATCCTCAGAAAACAAACATTAAAAGGTTTCTTTCATGCAGTATTAAAAAAAAAAACCCACACACCTAAAACTAGGAGGGTCAATCTGCTCTCCACTGTAACAATCAACTTGAAGTGAATTTGTCTTCCTTTAATGCAGGTCTTTCCAGCCTCTTGTAGGCTCCCCAGGAGCCATCCCCTGTTCATTCCGCCTCTGTCACCGCAATGGCACAGCTCTGCCAGGAGTCAAAAGCCAGCCTGCTAAAAACAAATCCCACCTTTCTCATCCTAACGGCTCTTTGCACTGAACCAGTTCCCTGTTCAGGCCTCCTCTGCGGCTAGGAGGTGTTGTACCATACAAAAGGGAGGTGGAAAAACACCACTAGAGGGAGGGGGGGCCAATGGAATCCCCTTTCGACATCAACCTGCAATTAGGTTGACCCCAAGTAATTACGAAACTCCAGCCTCACTGCAGGCAGGTTTCAAGGTTGTTTTCTTTTACAGCCCACATGTCTCTCCCTACAAGATGCATACCTTGATAATCACCTAGCCAGCAGGTCTGTGCCACTGACAACTGAGTTCAGCACTGAGTCCTCCTTCCCTTTCGATAGCAGGAAGCTCCAAACCAGCCCTTCTGCTGCTGGAGCCCTGCATGCGGCTGGCACCTCTCCAAGGTGAGTCCCGTGGGATCTCTGAAAACTACTCACTTGGGAAAAGACTTCTAGAAAGAAATGTCTTTTTTGGGTATCTATGAAGCCTCTGTTCCCTTGTGTAAAAGGTGGAAGAAAATGAGACTATACAAGGCAGAGATAACGCCATGGTGTCAAGGCTGCTCACTCCTGCCCTGCTTGTGAGAGTGAAACCAAACTAAAAAGAAGAAATTATGTCAAAAGGAGTGCCAGAGGCAAGAACAACACCCTTCTCTGTAGGGACACTGGGGCAGGAACCAGGGGATAAGCAGAAAGGAGACACAGGAAGCGGGAATTTCAGAAAGATGGTGGGAAAGATGTGATGGGACTCTGCGGTGCTTCTCTATCTCCAGGAGGGAAGAGAGACAACAAAATCAGACTCATCACCTCTGGTCTGAAAGGTGAGAGGCAGGGACTGCACAGGTCCTGTCCCCTCCAGCAGCAAGAGACAGGCCCAGATCGAAGCTGCCTGAGCACGAGCTGTCCGGATGGATGCTGTTCCTCCATTGCTGTGTTTCCTTTTCATTCAAAGGAGCATGAATGGAATAAATACAAACCAGTGTTTCTCTGTGCTCTGGCTAAGTCTGTTTGTACACCCAGCTCTCTTCTGCACTACCCCCCACATGGCTGATCAAACTCCTCAGACCCCTCGCCCCAGTCAGCTAGGGTCCTTCTTAGAGCCACAGCCGCTGCCCCAACACGGGTATTTCAGCACCCAAGCAAGCAGCACACTTCAGCATCCCAAAAGCTGCTCTAGCATAACCTATCATAACTAGTTTTCAGCCTCTGCTTAGAACCAGTACTCCAAACTTTCACACGGAGAGAGTTATAAAAACCTGTAATAATCACCCACAAGTGCAGCCACATAACTGTACCCCAGAATTTTATTATCCTCCCAGTTTAAAGTGTTTAACCCCTGTGCTGCATTTACCACAACACACTTGCACTGTAGCCAGAAACATCTATCACAACTTTAAGACAGACTGATGTTTTTTTCTGGTAGACTTCTAGCCAGGGATGCAGTGCCTGGGCTGTGCCTCCAGAGGCCTGAGCGTGGCTGCAGGAGTTAACAGCACGCTGTCACCATAAACCTCATTTTACTCATTACAAGGATAGACACAAATTACAACTGCATGTAGATTAGGAATTTTCTACCACTAAAAGTAGTAGTAACCATTTCCCCTGAAATCCTGTGCCTGTGTATTTAAGGTATTTCCCTTTATCATTATTTCAATCAGTTACCCACTCTACATGATAATCTGCTACTGAAAGGAGTTTTCAGTAGTCTTGGTTTTGTTTTCATCCTCTCTCAGGAGTGCATTTGTCAGATCTATCAGAGCTCTCAATGTAGCTTTTTGCAATTTTTAATTTCCTCCAAAGGAAAACTTCTCAGTGCAATGATGACACCCATGTAGAAGTGTCTGGCACAACTCCACACACGCACAGCCTACTTGTCTTGGGGAAATTTTACATTTCCCCGCTACATTAAGTAATCTACCCTTCAATCTTAAAAACCCCATAGTTTTCACCTGTACACAGCCTACATACTGATTACCTAAGTATTTCAGAAATGATAAGCTGCTTTGCGAGCTTGTTGTGTACCAAAACACGTTGGCATGCTCCCTTGGTAGAGCTCCAGGGTATGGCCAGGGAAATACCCATGAAGCTGACACCAGGAACTTCTGTGGGTGCCTATTTTGCCTGTGAGCAGCAAGAACCAATCCCAATCTGAAAGCACTCAAAGGTAAAACATGCTGTGAGAATGAAACAACAGGAGAGGTTTCATTTCTGTAAAATGAGTTTGTGTGCCACGCTGTAAAGCCCCAACTTTAAACACAAGCACACGGCAAGATCAGAGGCTTCACCAAGAGCACACCACCACCAAGAGCCACCCTTCCCCTGCCTCACAAACCAGTGGCGAATGATGAACACGTATGCTCCCAGAGAAAAGAAAATCATCCCTCACAAGCCTTAAACGAAGCATTTTTCTTAGCAAGCATTTTGCCATGTGGCAAATCGACACGTTTCACACAGAGAATTAGCTAGGGCATTTCAGTAAGCACCGTTTATTTCCGCATACTCAAGTAGTTTGACTCCAAGTAGGTTTTTAAACAAGCTTTAACTGGAACAAATGCCCTGTTCTACGCAACGCTTTTCGATGCTGAGTCAACGTGTACAGTGGCCACCACACCAAGCAAAGAGAGCAGAACCAGAGGTGCTGATGTGGCTATCAAAACACCAAAAGGAAAACAAACAAAGTGTGCTGGGGCTCTGTCTGTTCCCAGTAACACCAGCCACTACCACAAATGCAGGGAAAGCCTATAAAAAAAACCCTCTTGCAAGAGGGGAATGCTAGCCCTGGCTTTTCAAAAAAAGCTGCAGAAATATCTAGGCCAGCAACAGCCACCACAGTATTACACCTGTGTTTTCTGGTACACCTTGAATTCAAAACTTGTTCAAAAATGCAAAGAACAGGAGCCTGTCCAGTGCTACAGAGACCTCAATACTAAAGGATCTATTTAACAAGCTTTTCCTATTTGTTCCAAAAGGTAGTTTTCATCTTCTGGCATTATTTATCCCCTTTCCACCCTCCTTAAGCCACGTGTGTTCAGGGCAGAACGCCACCTTCTCCAGCCCTGGGTCTGACAAGCAGCACATGGGCCAGCTCTCTGCTGCTGGTGACAGTGGTACCACTTCTCTCTGGAAATACAGTTCAGGTTTCATTCACAGTATCCTCGACGCTAAACCCAAACCTTTTCTCCTCCTCCACACAGGAGTTCCTTGGCTTCTATACCAGACTATTAGTCATCTCTGTCTTCATTCCCACCAGGTCTACTTTCAGCCCATCACCATTGCACAGTGGCAAGCATTCTCCTCAAACAGCTGGAAAACAAAAATCCAGCTGGAAGGTGTCACCCAGACCCCAACACACTCACTGCTCTCTGCATCGATAACGCTGCTCCTCTCCAAACCTTTTAAAGTCAGTCTCCAACCTGCCTGCAGTCCCTACAGTGTAACAAAACAACCACCCCCTGCTACCTCACCCAAAGACTCACCAGTTTGGCTTCAAATCTGGCCCAAAAAAACCCCCTAAAACAGCAGTCAATACCACCACCTTTCAGCAAATCTACTGCACCAGTAACTTAACGCTCTGCCAGGCTTTGCATTTCAGTTCATTACATTTTCAAAGGAGATGTCTCCTAAAATCAAACACATGTTTGAGGGGAGAGGGCTCCCTTCGTTTCCAACACGCAGCACGTCCGCAGCCAGCCTGCTGCGGCTCCCAGCCCGGTGGGGTACTGCTTGCGGCCTCCCTGCCTTCCCACACAGTAATTTTCACACACTTCCACTTAAAAGCAAGAGTTCCAACTAGTTGCTTCAATAGCTACAACAGAAACGGGCAAAAAGCAGTAAATTAATTAAAACACTGCTGCAGCGAGGCTCCCCAGAAGGTAGGGTTTGAGACAGACAGACAGACAGCGTACAGTGGGAAGCAGCGAACATCACTCCAACTCGGAGTGATCTGCTCACCCATCAGCTCCTGGCCACACAGTAAGTTGTGTTACAACTGTGTGAACTCCTGCCTCCCTGCCCTATGCAGCTGATGGTTCTCTACATGATAACATTGTTAGCTAATCACATACACAAAGGTTAATTATTGTGAAAGAAACCAACAAAAAAAATGCCTCAGCTTAATATCTGTGTCTTTCATAGCAGCTACGGGGTGGTGAGGAATGAAACTACATCATCTTCTGCCAAAATAAATGATGGGAAACCAAAGGAAACCCACTGTTGCTTGCAAAGACTTTGCAAGGTGCACAGCAACACACATCTGCTTGACCTGTTATCTCCTCAGCTGACCAGGAGGTGACTGAAAGACAACGCCAGTGGCCAGGCTCACTGCAGCACACAAAGGACCCGTCTCTGCAGCCACCAGCACCAAGGCACACACTGTCCCACCAACCCAGGTAATGCTGGGTCCCACACAAAGGCTGGGGAGGGTCTCCCCAGGCCCCTTCCAGCCCTCCAGACACACACACAGCAGCACTAGGGCTGGAGCAGCTGAATGGGGAAGGACAGTGAGCAAAAAGCAGTCTCATCATGTGTCTGACACCAGAAAATCAGAGGGTTTTAGCTGGGAGCACACATGTCCCATAAAACACATCTCTTGCAGGCAATTTTTAAAAGAACTTTGGCCTCTGGGAAAAAAAGAAAGGCCATTAACTGATGAGCAATTACAAACTACTTAAGGCAGTGTTCTTGTCGTTGGTTTCAAGCCCCAGCATTCAGGGGGAAGGGGTGATGCTGCCATTTTGTAGTAACACCATCACCAACCATCACCAACTGCAGCTAACAGCTTACTTCTAACTAAGATCAGATCCGTGAGCTACATTAAATAACTCTTTTAGCCACAGATCAAAGTAAAACCTAGTCGTAAAAGAGCACTGCAAATAACCAAGCCTTCAACCCTTTAACTAAGCTCTGTTACTTGCCTGAAGTATTCAGTTACCGCTCTTCTCAGCCTCAGCTTTGCTAGTAAATGAAGCATGACCATGCTTTAATCAAGACACATGCTGTAACCCTGACCAGGATTTATAACTTGCTATACAGGTTGCCACCAATAAATCAATAATATATACACACACACAGAGTCTTGTTTCAGTGAGAGTTCTGGGAACTTAATGTTTAAAAAAGCGCCAGAAGCCTTTTTGGTTTGTTTTTATCCTAAATGAAAACAAACTCCTAGCTCACATTTTATTTAACTTCACTACACTGTCACTTAGAACAAAAATTCACAATTATTCTTCCTTCAACGATGTGTTAATTATTTTATTTTCAGATTTATTTTTAACATGGTTAACCATTGCAGACAGACCAACTGCCCACCCTGAAGTCCATCACAACCACCACTCAATAATCCTTCAGTCTCCAAACGCAATCACCAATCTGAAAGCTACTTAAGCTGTTTCCTAACGTGTGGACATAAAATATTTACCAACAAAAGTATAAATACACGCTGAAAAGGCAAACTATAAATACTTTTAAAACCACATTCCAACAAAGTAATTCCTTGAGGGATGGGAAAAAATTACCATGAGCTTGAACTAACACACACCACCTCATGTTTCACTCCCTTCTCAAGTTTTCGGGCATTACTGAAATGATGTAATAGATGAATAAAATACTCTAGCATGACAAATAAGGTTTGGAAAGATGGAGCTAGTCTTAATTTGGAATTTCTTCTTGTTGTGAGTTTAAAATTCTTAACAATAGGCATGTGCATACAGAAAAACCGACCAAATACATCTTGAAAACCTTGTCCAGTGACACCACCACCCCCCCCAGCTCTATTAGGTTTAATTTCACCTTCCCTTTTTACTGCTGATGAGGGGACATGTTTAAATGCTGATGGTCATTTTCCCCTGCACAAGAGCTGCAACCAGCTCCACAGCCCAGCTGCACGGCCAGAGCGGCGTCAAGCACGGGACAGGGACCGCAGTGTTCTGCAAAGGAAGCTGGATGGGGAACTTCTATTAAGAAATAAGTAGTAACAAAAACAAGATCAGAAGAAACTTACTGGCAAATGAAATTGTTGTTTGATAAACAATTTAAGCAGGAAGAGTATTTGGCAGAGTGTTTTCAGAGAACGGTCCTTGACTCCTGAGTAACGTGCTTCCTCCCTCGGCCTGAGTTTGTTGACTTTCTGGGCATGCTGTTAGGTTTATGCATTTTCCCATGATAGGAAAAATATAGCTTTTTTTTCTGAAGTTGCCTGTGAATGCAATTGGTGGATGTTTGCTAAAAAAAAAAGTATAGATATAAATAGGAAACAAGAAAGCAGCATTTTCTTTATTTAGGGTTTTGCTACTAATGAAGTCCCATTCAGGCCTCTGGGTATTCTTTCAGATCTAAATTCCAAACACCGGCCCAGTTCAGCGTGACAGCACAGCAGCAGAACGTGTGTCTGGTATCTGATACTGCTAACAAGCGTTACATGCCCTGGACTGTTCAACAGAACACCAGATCTTGAAATCTTTCAGGAAGTTTTTATCATTTTCAGTTTTTTATCTGGCCAGTTACAGTTCTGCAGGAGCATCACTCTTCCCATCAGCCAACGGCGTGGCTACCAGGACGGGCACTGTCTCTGGCCAGCCAAGGGCTGCTCGCTCCATGAACACAACTAAGGTTGATATTACAACTAAAGTACTTTTTTAACCATAAAACAAACTTCTTTGGTGATAATTTATAGAATTGCCCTGCTACTGACTGCGAGAAATCACACTAAACCAAAACCAACAGCCTTGGCTGCGGTGGCACTGTCAGCACTGCCATGATACGCTGTCAATAAGCAGTCCTTAATTTTGGCTATCAAATACGATTTCAATTTCTTGCACTTTAGAGTAGTAAAAACAATTCTGTGAAGGCTCTGTGTTTACAATCCCTCAGTAAAGAATGCAGCTGTCTCAATCAATGCTGATTGTCTGTTAATTAGTTCAGTTTTACAAGCTGATGGAACACATTACTTCATTCCCTCCCCACACACAGAAAGAAACTACAGTTATCTCCACTATGGTAATTTTTGCTTCCCAGCAATTTGGGGAGGTAGATGATGTATTAGGGACACGACTGATCTCTTTACCAGGAAGTCATTTATGTTTGCATCTTTCCAAGGCACTGTGTCATACAGTGATTCTCAGTCTATATATACACACACGTATTTCTCTCTCCTATATGAAAACTGATATGAAGAGCAACACGTTCCCAAACAGTGGGGCTACCTCCCCTCTTTGTTGCTGCAGCTGAAACCAACTCCAGAGTTAAGTCAGGTTGTCATGAATAATTTCCTATCTATATTATATATTTAATCAGAATCCCCTTTTTTCTTTAGCCAAAATCTAACGTTCAAATTCGTGACCCACAGCAGCAAGCTAATGATGTTCAGTGAACCGTTTGAAGTTGCTATTGCCATGTTCCATTCCCGTGTGCTTTTCACACAAACCACAAATAAATAGATTACTTCTGATCTAGCCACCCCCAGGTTCACTGCTTCTAGTACCTCCATCCTTTATTTAGATGCTCTTGTACAGCTAAATATTAACTTTCACATATGCAGATTAATGTGTTGGACACCCTCATCCAAACGCCAGAAAACACTTCTGTTGAGAAAGCCAATGAAGTACTATAAAGCTCTAGGCCTGACAAGATGAGAGTTTGATCCAAAAATGCCTCTTTTGAGATGACACAACATGCTACGTGTTATGTCAAACAATAAAAGTTTCACTTTGAGTAGTGGTTTTATTTCTCTCTTTTAGTTTAGATCCTTCATGGTTTGGAAAAAAGTTCTATTTAAAGAATATGTATGAGTTTAGAAGAAAATGTGTTTCTGGAATGAACTGAATATGCAACTACTCAGCTTACTGCAGAACAAGCAAGTGGACAAATACAAAGCCCCACAGACCGATGGAATTATCAGACCACCCGAGCTGGTTTCTCGCAGTGTTTCTGTCTGATAAGTAGAAAGGATAATCTAAATAAAACAGTAATATTTCTATATGAAGACATACAGAGATGTCAGCTTCAACAGCAGCACCACAGCCAGCCTAAAACCCCTTAATTCTTTTCAGAGTTTACTATTTCAGTATACACAAAAAATCTGAGTGTTTAACGGCTGCAGTATGAAGACAGTCATTCAAAGCAGATCACTGAAACACCTTGCAAAAAATTCTCTGGAGGCAGAGAAACAGTTCGAAATCCAGTGGTGACCTCATGTTAGAGATGTTGACCTGAACAGTACGGGAATCAAGAACAACCACCGTTCAGCTGAAGCCCGATTATGTATTTTGGCTACTGTTCTTCACTCAACTTCAGCTAAATCTTATTTCTGCAATCCTGTAAGCAAAGGTCTCTCTGCTTAAACCCACCACAGGTTTATTGTGCCTTCCTGCCTCTCCACTTCTTTCCCATCACTCAGGAAAGAGACATTTAGGAAACGATGCTGGATTTCCAGAGTTCTTATGCAGACCAGAATTGAAAGGCGTGTGAGGTGTGCTTCGTTGTTTGTTGGGACTTAGTTTTGGTTTGATTTTGGGTTTTTTTAAATACTTTTTATCCTGACAGTTCTTTGGGATTTTTTTGTTGTCTGTCTCATTCTGTGGGCTGCCTTACCAACCCAGTCTTGAGAACAACTGCTTGGCTTCACCATTTAAACACCACACAAACCACCTCTGCAAAACATGCTGCATCAAATGCTACATTTACTAACGCAGACTTATTACTACCACAGCACTGGGACGCTTCCTCAGCTTTCATGTGCCAGGACAGACAGTTACAACCCTGGGAAGTTTCACCAAAGTTCCTCTTTGAACTGGTGCCATTCACTTGGCTGTCTGATGTTGCAACACCCCAGTGGCATCCTTTCCCACCCAGCTGGGGATGAGCAGGGCCTCTGAGCGGTGTGAGAAAGCCTGCACCGTGCTGCAGGCCTGCTGTGGCCAGAGGCAGGCCTACAGGCTCCAGCGCAATCCGTCCAGGCACACATCTAACATCAGTGAGATTCCTTTGGAAGAAAGTCATTTGGAAAGAGGTTGCTAGATGCTATTTGATGCACCCCTGCAGAGTTTGGAAGCCCCCACAATTTTCTACCACAACGTCTTCTGGTTATATTAGTTACATGACTATAAATGAATCTCTAATGTTTGTGCTTCGGGTGCAGGGATATACAGAATTATGCAGCTGCAGACAGAAAATCTGAAAGGGACTTGCCAGCCTTTCCTGGATCTCTATCAGTACACAGGGGAATACAGGCTGGAGAGTTTAACTTGCCCAGGGTTTGCTGTGGGATGAACTCTAAACTGACTAGAAACACATGGGGAAAAGCAATACATGTTACATCATTCACCTTTTCAGGGCACCACCATTAAACAAGTTACGAGGCAAAACAACCACCTACACACGCTTGCTTATTTTTATGTCATAACTCACTTGATTTGTCTCCGAATCTTTTATGCTCTCTATTTTACACATTTCTAGACAGACAGATGATGCTCTCAAAAATTGTCTAGGGTAGAAGAGGAGAGAGGCCTACACTGTGAGGTTAGGGACTATGCTTTCAAAAAGGTACAGTCTCTTCTGTGTTTCTGCCCAAACAGTAACAGGGATTAAAATCATAACCAACAATTAAACTAGAAATAAATCCAGAACACAGACAACTCCTTGCCCATCTCTTCAGGGGACTGCAGCAGCCCTGTACTGCCTTGCCCTATTCCCTTCAGTACCACGTGTAGAAGCTATTTATAGAAATTATGCAGAAAGCCTTTTCTTCTTTTGATAGCCCTGCAGTGTACCCTAATCTTGGGTTTTAATCCGGCTCTTTGTGAGTAAGGAACAAGCCTACTTCTGCATTTTAATACTGACTATCCATATCAGGCCAAATTCAGCTTCAAAAACCTTCATGCAAAGTGCCCTAAATATTCAGCCAAAAAAGAATGACAAAAAAATTACACATTACTTTTGTCATTATAGGCTCTCCTTTACCATATGTCTAAGGTAAGCAGAATGCTATGCACATAATGGATTCAGCCCTGAGTAAGTCTGGACTGCCAAGGCTGGTGAACCTGAGGTAACACTCCATCACTTATTTACTGCATCTCTAAAGCATTTCAGATTCTAAGCTGAATATATATTTCACACAGTACCCAAACTTTTAAATATCCACAGGAAGATTTCATTTTTATAGGCAATAAACATTAAATCTAAAGGACTGGAACATAAAAAGTGTTTTAATACCATATAAATCACCTTTCCCTAGACAGAATAAATCTCTGAAGGTTTTAAGGACTGCAATATAAATTTTTATGGCAAATTATCTACATAGAAATTACTTGCATGAGATGCACTTTCACTTCTCATTCTCATTTGCATAGTGCTGACAATCTTTTCAATCACAACGTTCAATCCAATTTGGAAAGTCCAGAACACAATGCACAGAAATGCAAGGCTAAGTGCTGGGTGGTTCCTCCTTCTCTTCAGCAGGATTATTCTGACTGCTGCTCTCTATCAAACACAGAAGTTGGCTTTGCAGAGGTAACAACACTAATATAGAAAAAGTAAGGTGCAGGCAAACAGCTACATCCCCTTTCAAAAGAATTTGTTGGCCTTTCTAACACAGAAGCTCTGCTACTAGTCCTGACAACCAAGAGCAGCTCACTTCATGCTGTGAGCAACAGCCCAAGAGTAACAACAGTCTCAGTTGTGAGGCTTAAAATTGAGGAGCAGCAGTCGAATTTGCTATTTGGGATGCTCAGAAGGGACATTTTCATTGTAGAGGTGGTACAGCACTGAGAGGTCATGATGAGGGGATTTCCTTTGGTGGGGATTCCTAAAGGACAAAACCACTGCCACTGTACAGGTGACAGTCCGTCTTCAAGCAGGACATCAAGCTAGAGACATGCTGCAGCTCCCTCCCATCCAGCAGGTCTACAACGCTAGGATCTTTCCTTTGAATACCTCCAAAGGAGACCAACTGCAATGAGACGACACCCTCAGTCCGATTTCTAAAAGGCTGATTTCCAACTGAACAGTTAACAGCCACAGAAGGTGAGAAGCTGATTGTTACCCATGGAGAAACAATAAGCCATCAACTCCTTGAGCTGCCTTCGCGGCCTGTCGGCATAAATACTTCCTCATAACCTCAACAGAAACATGCACAAGATGTATAATTCACAAGTCTCCAAAGCACACACATCCTCAAAGGACAAGCACCGTAGAGGTGTGGTGTACCGCTGTTACCAAAAATACCTTGGTTTATTCACCATTTCATTACAGAGAAAATGTGCTGACAAGCGTTCTGCTAGAAAAGGCCAGAATTAGTACTTGGACAACCTCCTGTTGCCTTGGAGTCAAGTTTGAAACGTGCTCAGTACTTCACTGAATCCTCCCCTCGAGGGAATCAGAGTAAAAACAAAGTTAAGGCACCTCAAGTACAGCAAATTCCCAAGGAAAAAAAGAAAAAAAAAAAGTAGGAAGTTTGCAAGAAGAGCTAAGAATAACCCTGCATTATTTCCAATGTATATTTCCCTTCAAAAATATTTTCAGGGCTTCTGTACTACCAATCAAATTAAGATAACACAGCAGAGGAAGAAATAAAAGTCAGTTCCCAGACATTTTCCTATCCTTCAAAGGTATTTACTTAATAAGTACCGTGCATGGATAAAATGAGATCATCAACCCAGTCATAAGATGGTTCTCCAAATTTTTAATGAAATCTTGCACTGTATGATTTAAAGAGTGATCATTTGTGCATGCTGACTACAGGAAGCACGGGCACCAAGCCGGACTGCCAGAACGCCCCAAGACATTGGAGGGTTTACGATTACTATTTGAGAAGGGAAGGGAAAAGTCCATTGAAATACATGAAACTCGGTGACTTGCAAAAGAACAAATTACAGGGTCATTTCCAAAACACAGAGCTTTGGCCAAAGAAATGAGATACTTGCTTTCAATCTGATGGAGTGCAGTGACATAAAGCTTTCTTCTATATGATTTCACAAGCTTTTATTACTTTACTGAATTATCTCTAAATCTAGAGGATGGAGTATTATTTTCTTTTGAAATACCAGGTTGTTGCTAGTCTTCCCACTTGTACAATCCGCAAAACCTAATTAACATTTTCAGTAATTAATGCTAATACTTGAGAAAAAAAGCCATTGTGTTAAGAAATGCTTTAATGAGATCAAGAAAGAAAACAAGTGCTTCTCAGACTGCACATAATTTATTTTGCTATATAATTTTAATTTTTTTTCCCCCCACAGAAAACCAAGTAGGGACTATGTATCACTGTGTTCCAGCACTCATCTTCATTCATCTCTTTTTCCCTTTTCCCCCTGTAAGTAATGCAGTGCATATTCTACAAAAACCTTTATTTCCTGCACCACAGAAAACCAAACACTTTCATTGACTATCTCCTCTCTGAACTTCCCTCTTGAGGGGTTAAGGGAAGAAGGAGGAAAAGCTTTTCTTTGCCCACAGCCTTAAGTAGTTTGGTAGGCAGGAGCTGTCTTGGGTTTTTCTTCTAAATACCTGGGATCTAGGGTTATTTTTAATGAATTGGTCCCCTGCAAAATACGAGTTTCCAGTGCTCCAAAATGGTACATGCTACTGCTTGAGACCCACAGAGACAGAGCTTCTCAAGGGGGACATCATGACTGGCTCTCATATGATGTGAGAGCACATGGACGAGTTCAATACATGGGAGCAAGAACCAGGATGGCCCTTTAAGTCAAGCTGATGAAGTTTGTAATACTGGAATCAAGACATACTGAACTGGAAAGTTTGAGTCAAGCTGTGGCTGTTTTCCCAAACAGGTCATGAAAGAATACTCAGCCCTAAACTTGGAGCAGCCAAACTATGCATTTTATAGGATATTTATCTATGAATCAGCAGATCACAGGCTTGAAGGCCAGACATTCTTCCCACTGCAGCCTTTCGTCATTTGATGAGGAGAGCCAACGAAGAACTCACTGAAGAAGTTTTCACCAGGACGTTTCAGGAAAAAAGGATTAAAATATATATATATATATCTGCAACCCTAATGCTAGCAAATGGAGAAATTCCAACAGGAAGAAGCAGGGACCTGAAGTGCCAAGGCAAACCACACGGGTGGGGTGGAGGGCATCTTCAATGAAAATAACTACCTTCAATGAAAATAACTACATTGAGTTTACAATCACACCCCCCACCTCATAAAGTAAGTGAATTCCTTGGAAAATGAGTAACTTTAAAGATTAAATGAAAGTTGAAGAAGATTTGGTACATGGGTTAAAAAGGGCCCTTCAAGCCCACAGAGTTAGGAAGAACTGCTGGGCATAAGCTGCCCTTGGCAGTTGTGACTCCATTACACCAGCCCCTCTCCTCATGTAAACCCACGCTAGGTTCTTAAACACAGCAAACCCTCCCGGGAGAATCATCTAATTCAGGAAAAAAGAAATAAAATCCACAAACCATTGTACATCCTGCTATAATTTGGTGTCACAAGAAGGCACAGAGCGCTCAGCACTTTGGGAAATAAGTTGTTACTGTTTACTAAGTTATGGTTTTGCTATTATAAGTTATAGTCATTTGAACTTAAATATTACTGAAAAATCATGCAAACCTACCCCTGCCCACAAGCACCAACCAGCACTTGGGAGTTGGCTCCCAAGTTTGCCCAAAGACAGGCTGCACTATGCACATGCCAAGTGCACGGGGACAGACAGGTGGGGTAAAGGGACAAGGGCTTGGTTGGTCTGGTTTGCTCCACACTGTTCTGTGCAGTATGGGCATTTAAGTGTTCCCAGCAAGTACCACTTCTGGAGTGCCAGCGCTAGGCTGGGCCATACAGGCATACAGGGATACAACCGAACTTAAATGTTGGCACCTTCTTCAATTACTTACCCTAAAATAATGTGGTTCTTGGTGCAAAACTGTAATCCAAAGCCTAAACCACAAGTCCTTTCTGGATGGTACTAACAAGACCATAGCATTTGCTGTCAAATTTAATGAGTTCCCCCAAAGCTACATACAAACCTCAGATAAATCTGTAAAACAGAATCTTTTTCTTCTAGGTATAGGTCAGTTTTAGAGTTAATGGACTTCTTCAGATTTGCCTCTAAGGGATGCCTCAGCTACAAAGCAGAAGAACTGGAGATTTACAGCATATTGACAAATGTGTTGTCAGAGGACTCTGCTACTCAGAACTTCAATCATGTTGCTCCATGGAAAAAGATTATTTTTTTACTTCAACGGCCTCCCCAATCCATCCACAGACTCTCACCCCCCAAACTCACCCCCCCAACAGAACCAAAAAAACCCAAAAAGCCTTTGCAGTGACACTGAGATCCAGACAGGACACCCAGTTACTTCTGGGCAACTTGGCTGGCTTGGGGAGAGTTCGCTCAACTGTATGATCAAACTACATTATTCCTCTTCAGATACACACAGCAACTTCTTTTCCTCAAGCACACGATCTCTTGCATGCATCAACTAGAAGGTGACATCTCTGGTTCTGAAGAACAATCCAAACACTTCATCACCTGCACACTAGGAATTTCCCAGACTTCACAAAACATCACAGACCCAGCAAAAATATCCTGCAACCTTCCTGGCACGGGTATGCCTTTCTGATAGAATGTCAGGATTAAAAACTCTTGGTAAGATCCAGTATTTTTAAAATGCGTATTATCATCTGAAGAAAATCATATTTCTGCAAGAGCAGAAACATGTTCTGCCCTCAGAAACCTTCCACCCCTGGGCTGCATCTGACTGCTCAGACAGGGCTCTTAGGATGAAAATCGTAGGCCAGGCTCAACCCTAGATGGCACTGCTTATCGCTCACTGGCACGTTCCCTGCTCAGCTACAGGAACCATGCCAAACGTACTCATCATATCACTGATTCTACATTCGAAGGAATCCACTGAAACCTCAGCCACCCTGTACAGGAGTGGCAGACCTACAAGGCTGCTGTGTCCCTCCACAACCATCCTTGGGCAGAAGGGCAGAGGAGCAGCCCCCCTTTTGAAGGACACCATCTCATTTACACGTCCCACTGCCACCAGAGACAAGTAGAGAGATGTGCTCCTGAAGAGTAAGTTGATAACCACACTCAGACACAAATATCAATGGGAATGTCTTGCTCTGTGAAGACAATGAGTAAACTCCCAAACCAGTTCCCTAAATCACTGAAAAAGAATACCACCATGAAAACCCACCAAACAACAAGCCAACAAAGTGCCAGAAACCTATGATGTTAGAGATACCCCAAACACTGCCCTGTTTTGTACAGCAGAAGGTGCTGGGTCAGATTTTTAAAGTATTTTTTACTCAAATACATGCTAGAGTTATCATACCTGTATCACTGAATTCCACAAGATTTGATCATGGCTATTTTCAGAACACCCCATGACTGGCTGGGGCTGTTCAGGTAACACAGTTATCTTTATGTTAACTCCCCTCTCCCCCACACACCTTTTCTATTTTTTAAACAGCTGTTCACTTTCCTAGAGAAGTAAAGGTTTTCACCAGTTCAGGACAGACTCCAGGGTTCTCATTATTTTCTACAGAAAACTCTGAAGTGGGAACAAACGAACCCTCTCCTGTTGCTGCCCCGGAAGGATCTGACTCCTGCTGACAGCGTGGTGCTTTGCCCTCCGATTTTAACAAGGTCCCTTGTATTTCTGGGTGCTGATCAGCATCTCAGGGCACCGCTGGAGGAGAGGGGGAGCTGTTGTTCCCCCATGGCATGCAAAGATTAAGGAATTCATCGCTATGCTTTTTATAACCTGTGATGTTGTTAAACTGTCAGAGATTATTATAATTCCAGATAGATTTGATAATAGTTTTGACATAAAAACACAGGTACTTTTTGGGGTCTGGGAGATCTGAAATGACAAATCAACCCACTGTCAGCTCACGGTCTTACCTATCTACTCCGATTTATTTACTCTGTACTGTCAGAGAGTCAAAAACTGGGGAGCAGTACCTGTAAGGGTGACCCAGTAAACAGGAGGGATTGGCATCTTGCTGAAAAGCAAGTTAGAAATGCTCTTCTTCACATTTTCTCCACCCACCCGTCCCTCTGCACTTCAACATTACCCATTATCAAGGGGCTTTTTGTTGTCAGCAAAAGGAAACCGGTACCAAAAACGTGCTCATTACTACTTGGTTTCTAATCCGGGTTTAGCTTCCCGGGATGCTGATGAGGAACTCTGGTTTAGATGCCAAATTTGAGAAGCCAAATTTGAGAGAAGCCAAATTCTCTCATTTTGCACCAAGTCACCAGTCCTTTTAAAGATACCATCTCTCCAGACACACTAAAGGTGGGCACCAAATAGTTAAACCAGTAATTAAATTTGGCAGAGAAATATTATCAGGTTTGACAACTAATGTGCCATTGAAAAGCTGAAGTTTAGTAATTATGGAAGAAAGTTTTAAGGAGCTGTCCTGTCTTCTCCCTAAGAACATAAAGTGGATCAAGTTAAAGACCTCCCAGAGTGCAAGGGTGCATTCACAAGCAAGTCAATATTCCTGCTCCTCAGAAAAACTAATTAAAAGACAAATTGGCACTACTGTACTCTGGGGAGAGATTTAATGATCCAACTTAAATATCTGGTTAAAGGAGATATTTTGTTTACAACAAGATGCTAAGGTTTCTTGTTACTTTTTTTTTAATTTGGAAGAGTCTCAACTTACATTAAAACATAATATTACCTCCCTTCACATTTAACTTGGTAGGGACTAAGTTAGAATTTACTTAGGGCAAAACAGACACTATTTTTTCAAGACTGTTTACAAGAAAGGTCATCAGATTGATCTCCATATATGGCTGCCCAAGTGACCCTGTAAACTTCCAATACTACTAAGTAACCGATGCCCAAATTCAAATGGAAAGTATGAAAGAATGCAGGGGATCTTTTCTGTATCTGAATCAAGGAATACAGTGAAGTCAAGCAGCAAAGGACGAGTTTTCAGTTTGACTACAAGGAGCACGGACAAAAAAAGTCACCTTTAAGACAAAAGAAAGAAAAAGGCACCAGATACACATCACCTTGCAGGAAATCCTGCCAGATATCATCTGCTACATAAAACTGGGATTTTTCACTGCAGTGACATCATTTGCATAGGTTGTCTTCAGAAAAAAAGATAATCTTTGAAGAAAAATAATGTTATTCTACCTGGCCCAGTGCACTGCATATTCTAGAGCAGAGAAAAAGGGATCACTATGACAATTAAAACTAAAAAAGAGAGCGGCTTTACTCCTAATGCTCCATATTCCAGTGTAAGAAGGCGTTCGGTTTAAACTACAAAAGATAAAGAGAAGTTGGGAAACCTGTTTACATTTTTGTCTTTGCACAATCTTGTGCATTAGCAGGCCAGCAATAGTAACGAGGTAACTCGTCACAAACAGCTCGAGCCTGCCAGCAACGAAAATTAATGGGAAGGCAAGGATTTTCTTTTGATGTTGGAAAGGCTCCAGTAAAAACTGGTTTGTACATGGGAACATGGTGTCAGACTAGAAGAGAATCAGCTTGTCTGACTTGTGGTTTTCTTGACAACATTCATCTTCTCTTGGCCTGATAGAGAGCAATTAGTGCTTGTCAGTTGAATCATGTGTTATTAAGATCATTCAGGCATTTTTTAATTATGATTACCTAAACAGACAGCAAAAGAAATTCTCAAGCAACTTTAACAATCCACTTCTTTCTCAGATGCTTCCAAGTCTTCTCTCTTTTAATGTTTTAAAGGTAAGGTGTAGTATTTTACCTGCAAAAAAACCTTAGTGTATTTTCCACTTTAAAAACAGTAAAAAAACCCCCCTCACTGTTTGTGTCCTATCACTTTATCAGACGCTGTCTGCAAAGAAAGAAATCATTACTCAAAGTAGATCGGTCCTCTATAAACCCAGTATAAGCTGCTCTATATGCCAAAACTTGTTTTAAAACACCTAAAACAATGCCTAATAGGTCTATAATGATACAGCATTCCTAATGCATACTTCTTTCTTTCACCATTGCAGATTTAGAATCAGGATATGAACAGTGTCAGGAATGACATCATCCTCGGGTGTTGTTTAAAACTCCTCCCCAAATAAAATGGTTCCTTATCACTGACTTGGACACTTTTTCCCCACTGAAAAGAAAGCTAAGAGCAAGACAAGACCAGACATAAAGTTTCTAGTTATTTAAATTCCAGATATCAGAGTAATTGGATTTTACAGACCTTGCACGGATGAGATCAGGATAGCTTTAGTTTTACCTCTGAGCTTAGAATACCACTTTTAGAGCAAAGCTATTGTTTCTTCCCTTTGGCATTTTTCCCTTATCAGGGGATTTTTCAAGTTTCTATATTAACATTTCCTTTTTTCTGCTTGCTGGAAGCCTTGGCTCCCAGAACTTGCAAGCTCTTCTTGCTATACCATCTGCTCCCGTAGAAGGCCAGCACAGCACCTATCAGAAATTGGGAAATCAAGGTCCCATTCAGCAAAAACAGTGCGGTCCCCTGGAGCCTATGAACCACTGGTTCTTAGTGCATCAGTGAGCTGTGCATTTACAGTGCAGATGCAAAAGAAGCTGTTTTAAAAGGAATACACATTTCAAAACAAACAGAGTAAATATTTAGCATGCACATTGATTTTAATAGGCATCAAAATCTTGCTCCTAAAATGAATGATATTCAAGTATCTATTACCAATTCCCAGGAGTACATCTAATGAAGGATCCTTGAGGATTTTTCTTTTTGGAAAGATTCTTAACATTTGTTTGCAGCAACAGCAGGAAAACAAAACAGTCAGAAGATGACTTTGCCGCCGTCAATACCGTATTTAATACCGTATTTAAGGGGGTAAAGCCTCATACAGGGAATAGTGAGTCTTTTAGGAAGAAAACAGGCAATAACAGCCAGTTTCCTGGAGTGGAACAGATGCAAGTTAATGGCACATTTTCTAATAAATACCTAAAAGCTTATTAAAATGGGAACCGGGCAGATGAAGGATGAAGGGACTGCTTTGTGCATGCAAATACATGGTCAAGCAAAAAAAAAATTGAATTCTTAGGATTATTTTCATTTTAACTTGTTTCTTTTAAGGGCTCTGGTTCCAGTATATTATGTCTCGTTCTTCCACTGTGAAGAATCTTACAGACTAGTTCTGAAATACTGTGAAAGAAAAAAAGGAAATAAGTCATTTTTGGGCAGAGCTCTGGGCAGAAAGTTATTTGCAGGTTTATGAACTATTGTGGGGATACAAAGGCTGAAAGATAATGATGACCAAACCTGTTAAATCTCCCTGAGAAAGCTGTCAGAAGACTGAAGTGACATCCCAAACTCTACCATCTTCTTAGTCTGCTGTTTGCAGGGCAAGTTTATAAAAAAATCAGTATTCTGCTTCTTAATTTAAAAAAAAAAAACAAAACAAAAAAAACCCGAGCTAATCCTTTTGCTGCAACAACTTATTACCCAAAGCAACTACCATCATCAACATCAGACTGGATATATCCAAGGCATAATTAAACAGGTCTGGAAAAAAGTCTTAAAAATTAGAAGAAACAGGAGTTCTTTTATCTTGGATTCAGCATCCCTTAGTAACAGGCTATTCTAAGGAATCTGATGTTCCCATTTCATTACTCAGTCTGTGCCTACCTTTAATAACTTTTCTTACTCACGGGTGATACAGTATTTTTATACAAGGTTCATCTTTTGTATAGACTTGAAATATTTATATGTAAAAAAAAAGATCATAGGAATAGGAATTTCTTGCAAGATGCTGCTTTATGGTTTAAATAATTCAGGCCTATGATAAATACAGCTAGAAACACTGCACACATGAAAGTTACAAAATTATTTTTTTATTTAGAAAGAAGCTACTCTTGCAATCACACATTCTACCAAAGTCATCAAAAACATATTCAGGACACTCAAGTCACTTAGATTCGAGGCACCAAGATGTTAGTGGATACGACCACCAAGCCAATTTAGCTACTTCAGGTATTTTCTGGACCAGACTGACTTCTAATTTTTATCATCTTCTTCTTTCTACAACAGGGCTAAATGACGTGCTACCATCCATTAAATGCCAACCAAACACAACTTACAATACAGACGAGGCTCTTCCTTTTTGTGGCCATACCCATTCTGAATCAAAGCCTCAAACTTACCAGAATGCTGCCTAGTAATAGCATCCTTTCAGCAGGTCAGTTTGTAATACAGCGGCAGATTTTGATTTTAAAAAGGGGTGAATTTCATTCCTATAAAGAAATCACTCCCTTTTGCCACCAGTAAAACACTGGAGCAGATCAGTTCTTGATGAAACACATGACATAGCAAAAAACACAACTCACCTTCTGTTAACTTAAAAGATCCATGCCAAGTATTTCGCCTGCCCGCTCAGGACAATGCCCACTGTTCAATACACTGCCTGATCCATGCTGCCACCCCTCCATCAGATTATCTAACAAAAATTACCACAAGGACATCAAGCATAGAACAAGCACAACTCCTTCAGCCTGTAACACTGCTATCTCCCTGTTCATTAGCCACTTTTACTGAGTTGTTTAGTCCATTATTCACTCTTGTTTCTAATACTACTCCTCCTCCTGCTGCAGATAATCCACTGATGTTGACATAATCCACAAATATCATCAGTCACATCAGTTTGTGCTGCTGCCTTGAATGCTATTGCAAAAAACTCCAGCATGCCACTTAGATTAGATTACAAGGCACAAGCAATGACTTAAGGGCAGCCACCTTGCTGCTCATTTAGGAGTAAAATGCAAGCCCTGGTAGCAGGTTTCTTATCAGTTTATTAACTTGCTCTCAGGGTGTTTGAATATACAAAAAATAGGAGCTCCCAAAGTACCAACAGAGGCTACGGCTCACTTTTAGTTATTTTAAATACTCTGAAGATAATCCCCAATTCGAACAAAATTCTGCAAAACCCATGAAGCCACACCCAAGCCAGAGTGCTCTACAGGTATTCTAAGAACAATGAGGTTAAACTCTGGTATCACGTGCTGATTCACCTGGAACAAAACAGGACCTCAGAGCACAGCTAAATATTTTCATTTATAAGTGAAATCACCATGAAGCCTCCAGCACTCTTTCTATGATTTTCATTAAGATTCCTTCTGCAGCAATGTGTTCTTAAGGTGGAAACCAACCCCCCCAAAAATGAGGTAAGCAGAGATAACGGAAAAAGATAAAGAGCCATTTCTCTCTCCTCTGCTTGCACACTCCAACCATACATCAGCTACTGCACACGCACAGCTCTCTGCCTTCAAACTCCTCTGCACCACAACAGTGAGGAGAACTGCATTTAAGAAAATGTAATTACAACCACAAACAACAAGAAAAAACTGACTAGAAGGCAAAAACTCTTAAACCTGGCAATGGCTGTATTCCTTGTGGGAATCAAGTGGCTTGGTTTGTCTCTCAGGTCAGTATGGATATCTGAGCAGAACTGAATATGAAGTGAAAACTTCACAGGCAGAGCCATAAATGTCACCAGCACATGTGTTCCCCTGCATCAACACGCAAAAGCATCCGATAATTCCATGATGATTAAAAAAATACATATTAAAATTACAAACATACATATTAAAATTACTTAAAATTGAGAGCTGTTACCTGTTTTATTAAAAAATAGTGGTTTGTGTAAGTCCAGACAGATTTCCTCACTAGTCATTATGCTGCATTAAAAAGCAAAATTATTCCAGCAGTCCTCAAGAACTTTGCTGATTTTAAAGTATTTTTTTTTCCCCTCAACAAAACTATACTTTACACAAGCAAAATTCTGAGAAAGTACTGAAATAGAATTGAGGTTTTCTTTCCTTCCTTCCTCTTTGCAGAGGACAGAAAGAAGGAGAATTTTTGTACCATGTTTGCCTGAAAATGTGAAAGCAAATTTGCAAAAGGTATTCCTGGTCAAATTAATCTGTTAACCAGCTACAGCACAAGATGTATGAACACATATAGAAGCACCATCCCAACTTGAAAACTGCTGCTTTCAAAATAATTTGCTTACATAGATAATTTATTTGCAGCGCCATCAGGAGCAGCTATAGTTCAGGCAGGCATGCACACCTTGCTTCCCAGCCTTCTGGCAGGTATAATTTAGCAGTAGGAAAGGAGTCCTCTAACTAATTTTGAAATGTTAAGCACAACCTCTTGAAATCTAAAGAAAACAGTGAAGCAAAAATAATCAACAGTTGAGAATCATCTGACTCTAAAGCAACCCCACCAGAAAACTCTACTGTATTTTACAGAAAAACTAGAGATTCGAGCAGTCTACAACAAATGGATGGTCTTACTCTCTAAAATGAATGACATTTTAAACATACCCACTAGCTAAAAATACAGTAAGTTGTCTGAAAATACATGCCAGGCGTCTTCACAGTACCCTGCCCTCCACCCAAATCCTTCCCCTCCTCCCACGTCACTGTAAAAATTTAGGCAGTTTTAAGGGGTTGAAAGTCTCACTGACTTCATTAGGATCCACAGATGTTCTTAAGTTCTATTAAAAAAAGAAAATCAAGTAATTAAAGATCTGAGTCTGTGTTTTCTGTAATAACAAATGCTTCGACTGAAACCTGAATTAATTTTAAGGATGACTAAAAGCCCTAAAAATTCCAAGCATGAAGCCTGTCACTTTACTGTATTTATCTTAAAGACTGAATCACCAAAATTAAAAGATTACAGAGTTTATGGGAAGAAGCCATTACTTAGTCTCACCTAGAAAATATCAGCTAACAAAGTCAAGGCTCCAGCTGTCAAAGAGCCACCATCCATTGATTGGAAGCATCATTTTATTCACAGGATGTTATCATTTGAAAACATTTATTCCTGCATTACAAAATGCAGAACTTCTCTCACTCACCACCTGATAAAGCCATCGAATTCTTTTATAAAAGGCATCTATAACAAAACCAAAACAAAACAATATCTAAGCATGCAGTCAGATTAGAAGAGCCAGGAAGGGTTAGCAATATTGTTCACTGGTACAGGAGAATTCATGAACAGTTGTGCAGACAAGCAGCAGTTAGGTCAGCTCTACAATGTATTTTTATAAAGAAAAAAAAATAGCACAAGGCAGAGGAAGACTGGAGAAAAAAAAAATAATGTTTCAAGGATTTGCTTCAGAAACAGCAAAGAGAGACCCAAGAAATAGCAGGCTTGGCGGGGAGAACGGGCCAGGTGGCAGAACATGCGATGCAGCAGACACACGGGCATTCAAGGACCTCGGTGGCAAAACCAATTTTCTAGCAGATAGAAGGCCAGCAGGAGAAACAACTGTGACTTCCAGCTATAGGAATAATAGGTAAAAAATGTGCTACTGTGCTCTGAACAGAGTGGGCTTAAAATTAATGCACAGTTCCCATGAAAATTACAGATTTGCAGAAGAACAGATTACTTTTATGTAAACAAATGGCTAATACAAAAGTCTAAATTGACCTGCATCACCATTACTCATTTCCACCAGAGGAAACGGTATTTTCCTTACTCAAGGAGAAAAAAAGAAAAAGAAAGGAAAAAAGAGGTTAAAAAAAAAAAAAAGACACACATTTTTTTTTCCCCCTTTTCTCCCTAGAGATAAAAAGGAAAGGCCACCTCTTCTTCTAGGTAAGTATTATACAAAAACAGGTAAGTACTGAAGCATTACAGTTTGACTGGATAATGAAAAAAAAACCTTTAAAAGACTGCACAGCATCAGGGTACTATTGACAGGCAATGTGAAAGAAATGGCAAATCTCTGCAAAACAGGCAGCTCTTCTCACTAACACACTTCTCCCTCAGTCTGAGGGGTGGTTCAAATCACCCAAAGTCCCAGATTATTCAATACTTATTTCAAAAATGGTTTGTCATAAGAATCATTCATCTTAATAATTAACACTGTTACAGCATGATGAGAAACATGACAGCAAAATGCTTCAAATAAGGCAGCTGGCAATGGAAATACTGGGTGGGAGAAGAGGCCAGATACCTGTTGAACGTGATGCAAAGCTGATTAGCCTTTTCTAGTTTAAAAGCAGACGATGGTATTTCAGCAGCTGGAGCACTGCACAGCATTTGCAGCTATATGCCATTTGGAAACTGCCATGTGATTGTGACAGCATCCACGAAGCATCTCTTCTACTTAATGCTAATCGATTTGCAGGCATTAGTACAGCGATCGTGTCCATGTCTGTGCAGTTCAAACACATCATTATACAAGATACAAAAATTTTATGGATCAAAGAAGAGGCAAGCAGAGCCCTCCTTTCCTAAGCTGGCTCCCAGCATTTCATAAATGTCTTTTTGTGGTCAAGTTGAGGGTAAAAGCTCCACCATGTGGGAGAAGCTCAGCAGTAGCCCAGGTGAACACAGTGTTTACTCGTGGTAGATCCACAAACCCTCATCTGCGCAGGTATTGTACGACAGCACCGTGTCCCAACTCCCATGTGAGACCCAGGGAAGGCTTCTGTGCCTCAAAAGCCATAAACACCCCCAGCCATTTATTAATTTAAAGCACGTTGTTCCTGCAGTGTGTGCCCACACATCATTAATACCTGTCCATGATGAAAATGAGGTAGCTCAGAGTACTTCCTATGCTTTCATTCTGTGAAAGAGTAACTTTTTCCAGGACCATGAATAATACTTGGTGCTGTATGACTGAAAACAGTGAATAATTGCAAAAAAAAAAAGGGAACTGTTCCATGTTACAGCGAAGGGACAGCCTGCCAAAACAAACATATTATGGCTGCAAAGGAAAGTAATGTGTCTGTAATTTTAAACTCTGTCCACTTCAGTAGTTGAACAAGTTATCATCTCACCCAACCAACCAAAGATGTAACACGCAGCACAAAAACTGCAGCCTGTAGTGGGGAGTGGTGGGGAGCAGAAAGCAATGCAAAGTGGTATCAGAGTCCAATACAGTCACACTAAACAAGCAGGATGCTATTTCTAAGCAACTAAGAAATTAAAAATTTAATAGCAATCCTACCAAGTCTTTTAGTCTCACAAGTAGTCACAGAATTCATCAGTAAATCAGAAAAAAAAACCCAAAAAAGTAGTTGAGTAAGAAAAATACTAGAAATAGTGTTAGGAAAAAAACAGTGCTTCTGGATTGCATTTACACCCATAAAAGGGAAGAAGCATTAAGTATTCTTCTGCATCAGAGGAAACAATTTTGAAAGTGTATTTTAGAAGAAAATAATTGTGGAAAAATATCTTCATTTCAGAATTTAAACATATTCACTGCAAGTTTTTTAAAAACAAGAGCCTAATCAACATGCTGGCACTAGGGTTTCAGCAGTGACTACTGATTTTGCAGGTGCTTTTTAGTAGCCCCCTTTGAAGAGCCACTCTATTTATGTAGCTGATTGAGCGTGCGTGAGGAGAAGAGGCAGCACTGGGAACACACTGCCCAGCGCTGCCGGGCCCCAGGCAGTTCACAACTGACACACACAGAAGGCTGAGCACCTTTCACCCTTGCTCTTTCAGCACACAGAAGGTATCGACAGTTCAAAGTCTGACACAGTGGGTACCAAAAGGACATGGCAAAATACTGAAGAGTAATTCTGAAAAAGACAAGTCTCCACTCTGCAGGTGACACCTCCCACAGATACAGAGGCACTCTGGGTCTCTATTTTTAAAAACATGGATAAAGAGATCTGGTAGATTCCAAAGATAAGGAAGATGGTGTCTGTCATCCTTAACCTCCCCCTGCCATCCCCAGGTCGGACCCTGGGAGAAGCAGCAGGTCACCTCACTCTGCATCTGTGCCAGAGCCAGTGGCCCTAGGGAGCTCCCTTCCTTGCTCCCCGTGCCGCCGCCATACCAGCTCCATGGCCAGGCCTGACACCCAGGAGCCCTGCCAAGCCACAACAGGCAGGTAGAGATCCACTACCCTGCCCAGTACGGGATGCGACCCTGAGACCTGCTTGGCCTGATCCAGACGCTGTCACCTGGACGGCAAAGGCTGGCCACACGTACAGCTTCTCACTCCTCCACCACACCCTGGGTTTTCCACGCTGCTAATGAGGATGATCTGACCCAGCTACTAACAAGCCACAAAGAGTCGGTCAAACGTGGGCAAAAGGCTGTCAGGTGAAAAGTCCTGCTCTGCGTGTGGAGCTTGCAGAGGCACCGAGGTTACTGGGCAGATCAAGACAGGTTCAAAATGTTTGGAGAAGCGTACAGGAGTTTTCAACGCTGACATGACAAGCTGGCTGGGTGCCACAAAGAGCAAGCCTTGCCAGGGAACTGCACAACACTGAAGAGCTTGGGGTGCAAGGAGAGTTGTCCCAGTCACCCACAGCCATCTCCAGAGCCTCCACTGGCATCCCTGGCTGCTGGACCCCCCAGTACACCAAGCAGCAGCACACTGTCAGCCAGCTCCTCAGCAGCAGTCCCTCGTGAGACACCCATGTACAAAGCCACCCCAAACAAGCCCTCCCTTTTTAAAATCTTGTCCCTAGAGCCTGATCAGGCTGCTAAGTAGGTTGATTCTGAAGTATTTAACATCCAGTTGGATATTCAGCAGTCTGGGTGGGGGGAGGGATAAAATCAGCCTCAGTCATCGCTACCAAGAGCGGACTCTTATACCCACATAGCCAGTTGGCACTAACCAACCATATCTCCATTAATCTGAATTTATGCTAATTCTGTCACTCATTACTAGTCAGGCACTCCTAAACCAGCTCTCTGGGAAACACCCCAATTAAGCTCTATCCTTACTAAGGAAGGATGAAGATAAAATTTAAGAACTAATTTGTCTTAAGTAAGACTGGGATAGGGCAGAAGTTCTTGAAGCTGGTAGAAAGACTACTGGAATAAACATATCACACAAGGACCTGTTTTTTCAAAGACAAGCTATCTTTTCAAAACTAACTTTAACATTTCAAATGCCCACAAGCTAAAGCTAGTTTTACCAAACACTGTTAAAAGATGCGCCGGCTTTTAGTGTCAAGCCACCTCAGGTGACTCCAACAGGATCGAGTTAATTTTGAGTTGGACCAGATTCTGAAGTCAGCTAATGGCACCATATCCACATGTGATTCAGGGGACACTGGTTTCAAAGCACAAATGATCCTCTGACTAAGGCTTTTACAAAGTCATGCTCAATTTTAGATTCATGTTTCCCTTTAAGCTACGCACACCTCCAGTGAGCTTGTTCTCAAGGCACAAGCATCCCACCACACCTGCTGCAAAACACAACACCCCCAACCCTGATGTTTTTCTGTGACCAACAAGGAACAGTTCTGTACCACTTTACTCCTGGTATGTTTACAAACATGCAGAGTCAACATCTCTCTTCTCATCAACCAAGGTGGACCTATCCTCCAAAGCAACCATCTAACAGGCCAGGCTTCTTGTGCTCTAGGAGAAAGACTTCTCCCACCTCGTTCCCGAGTTGGTGGTGATGGATCAGGCTGGCAGCTCCATCTGAAGGGTAACTCTTGTAAAACTTTCCTCCCTTTTTAGTAAAATCTGAACCTCTCTATATTAAAAATATGAATTGTATTAAGCATATTAACTGAAGCATTAATGGAACTTATGAGGAAAAAAGGCTGCAAAACAAACCATTTACATGCACAAAAACTCTGTGACTATTTGGATAACATGCCATTGCCTCCATGCAAATGGAATAGGAAGCTTTCAGAGACGCATAAATCTATTTTATGTCTCGTCTCAGGAATTATCATTATGTCAGAATCTGCAGTGGAACTGAAATGAACCCAAGAGACATACAATGTATTGAAGTCACCAGCAGTACTTCCTATAGCAGTGAAATATTCATTACAGGCTTGACATCTAAATACTGACTTGCACTGATCATGCTTAACTTGTCAGATGTCTGATGATCCCAGAACAAGGCAATATATCTATAATCACTCATTTCAGTGGTCCATAAGTTTTGGATTCAAAATACCAAGTACTAGGACATATTTTATTTATATGCTCAACGGCTATAGAGCATAATCTTGTCATTGTTCAAACTGCTTAATCTGTCTCAGCATTTAAAATTAAGTTGAAAAGAACCACTAGTGCTTTTAACTGTCCTTAAATTACATTAATTGCGTTGTTAAGCACTTTAACAACCTTATGAAGGAAGCTAAGTAAATCAACGCTCAAATGTAAGTCTCTCTAACCACCTCCATGCCTCTGTGCACAGGACAGAGCTGTCGATATCCCCCAAGAATGAGGATCTCCTGTGCACCACCAGATCGGAAGCAAATCAAAGCCATCTTTAACCATTTGCCCAAGCAGTGACCTATGCCAGCATCAGCCACTGTAACACCGATACAGCACATGCAGGGAGAAACGCAGAGCACTGAAGTTATGCTGTCATGATTCTATTTACGCCTTGTCCTGCTAGCAGGCAACTGATGTCATATGCCTGTATACAACAGCAACAAATTCACAACCTAGAAATTTCTGCTGGCAAGAGATCAACAGGCTGTAATGAGTTCTGAAAACAAACTATCCAGCCTTTAGCCAGAGCTCACTGATCTCCACTTGAACTACTACACTAAGCTAAAACTTCACTGCTTTGATGGCAAAGATGTCACTGGCAGCTTCAGCAAAAATTGGAAGCGAAGCCACTATCAGCAACTACAAACTTTGGATTTTTAGAACTTCAAGCTTACTTTATGGGATCTGCTTTCTATATCCTATGTAACTGAAGAATATAGGTGGTCAAACAGCTTGACAGAAATATTCTGTTGCATTATAAATGAGCATGCCTGTACCGACATGCAGAACCTTTGAACGTGCAAGAAACAGCAGCCTTTTGCTGACAAATTCTTATGGCAACAACAGAATTTGAACCAAATATGGCTTAAGAATACGAATTACAGATCCAGAGATACTTGATATACCGAGAAGAAACAATGGAATGAAATAAAGAAATTCAGAAGTTTCAAGCCATCTGTATATATCTGTACTGAGTATCAAACCATCTGTATTATATTCTTAGATCAGCTAAAGCAAACCACTGGCACCAGTGCCAAGTTTGGCAGCAAAGACAATTTGGACTGCCACCAACAAGAATGAGCTACCATGCCTTTTAGAATAAATTTTGTAGCAAACACCAAAAGGGTTGATCAACACAGATTATCACAGCTACAACAAGCCAAGTAGTTTAAAAAACAGTATTTGCCATCCCACAGTATTTGATTTTATTCTTGTATGATACACTCTATGCCTAAAAAAAGAACTTAAAACTTCTCGCTATCCCTGTCCCACAAGAAAATGCCTAAAACCACTCAAACAGGCTTTATACAACAGCAAGAAGCATCTGCACATGGTGTCACCCAACCTGATGCCTCACATCAGCTAATGCAGAAGTTCTCAGCCACATTCAAGCACATCTAAACCCTGTAGCAGTCAGGTGAGATGGGCAGCTACACCATTTCTGAGCACGCTCACATCCTCAGAAGGTCTCCCACTTCTTCAGTAGGAGATAAGGCTTGGCTGCCTTCATCTGAGACACCAAGCAGGCCAGCAGTACCAGGCAACCTGTACTCATTTACATTGTCTTCTCCAACTCCAGCCCATATTCCACAGCACCCTGTCTCTCCCGGGAAATTCCATCTACCCTTTGAAGTCTAGCCTAAATTTCAAAGGCAAAAATACCAAAATATCCTTGAGGATAAAGGTGCTGATGTAAAGAACATTGACTAACCCCAGTAATTTTATTTTCATATTTTGAAAGGGCCCAAAAATAACTATTCACCACCTTTTCCTCTGCTCGAGATTTTGAGAACAACCCGCCTACCAAAACGTCTAATTCTCTTAGTGCTGCTGAGAATTTTGCATGGGTGGAACTCTTTAGCTGAAAGTGATGATAAATAACACCTCCTCAATCCTGCGATCTCTAGAAACAGTTTACAAGAATTAATATACTAAGTTGATTTGCAATGTTAAACTGGAATCTGCCAGCCCTCTGATGTCCACCTCAAGTATGCCAGGTGAGACATCAAGATCAAAGTAGCGCAACGCAAAGTTCAACTGTCTCTGTTATCTTCCATCCTCTGTACCTTCAGTGTCGTGAGAATACCTAACTCCTTGGTACGTTTCTTGCATGCAGAATTATCAGATGTAACAGCCAGCCACAACCAAATGTGCCGATAGCTCATCCATCACACCCTACAGACCGCCTTACAAGACCCTCTGCTTTAGCAAGTACAAGGTCAGCCCCGAGTTGAAGGTACAAACCTCTGATGCCAGATTTCTCTTTTCTTCAGTATTCACACAGCGCTTAACTATTCACACTGTTAAATCAGCAACATTTAGCAGCACCTTGTCAACCTTTTGTACAGTTTATATACAAACTATGCTAATTGATAAAACAAGTGTCTGGAAGTTCAAGAACTTGCCTGCATGTTCTTCTCAATGATTAACCTGCCATACAGAAAGGCCCCCACATACCTCCTATTGATGAAACAGAATGTGATTTTTTTTTTAGAACTTGCACAAGTACTTAATGCAGAGCACCTTCCAAAGTGTCCAATGAAAGGTACTGAAGAACAGCAGAATAGTCTCCTTGCCTCAATAAAACATATTTGCACTTTAAACTATGCCTATTGTTTAACTCTGTTAGGAATCCTATTATGAAAAACTTATTTTATGAGCCTGCCAAAAAGGATGGTTACCAGAAGCATAATCACAGTAAGCAATAAAGACTGACATGGAGTATATTTCTAAGCAATTATAGCAGGTGTTTTAAAGGCATAAAGCTACAGAGCTACCAATCCATTTAGAGTCACAGAAAAAGCAAAAAGCTACCAGAAGGTTCAAACCCCCACAGCAGACGAGTATTGTTCCTCTTCCCCCACAGACCGTAGCAGCTAGAGGACCATCTCCACTACAAATTTCAGCAAGCCAAAAGAACAAAGTATTAAGCACCAAGGCACAACAATCATTAAAAACCAAAGAATCGTCAAAGGAAGACACAGCATTTATGCTACAGAGCTCAGAAAACATTACCACTTCAGGATTGCTAGATCTGGTTTAAAATATTGTTTCTTTTCTATTTAATTAAGCAGGATTACATGCAGGATCTTATACTGTATGAAGACTATTATTTTTTAAAGAGAGAGTCTAATATGGGAGGCTGCCTATGAAAAGTGAAGTGCTGTGTCAAAGTAAAGTACTGTGGATGCAACAAGTCCCATTCAGTCCTTCGAAAACCTTGTACAGGAAATCTATCTACAACACAGAATTTGTGGAGGAAATTCAGGGAGAGCTGACTTGCCAGTATAACACATAACTTTATGGAACAATTGCTGGTTATCAAAATTGCATAAGCCAAGAGACAGCACTAACTATAAATATGACTATTAGCTATTCCGCACAACCCAAAAGCATCCTGCCAAGCCCTCCTTCATGTTCTCTCTCACACAAAGGCCTCAAAGCCATGGGACATCTGCCAGGGAAACAAATGAAGTTAAAAAACCAGAAGAACATGAACATGTACTAACCTAAACTTGCGTGTTCTTTCTTCCCAATGCCTCCCCCAACACCTCCCCCTACAAAGATGTTTCAGTTTACTGTACTCTTTTCCTTCTCCCAACCAGTCTTAACTCTTGGACCAATGTTTTAAAGTTTCCCTACCTTTGAAAAAATAATGTTCAGTTCTTAAATGTTTTGCCAGATCTGGACCACACCCTGCCCTCTCTCAAAATCTTGGTTGTTTGTCTCCTATTGCACGTAATCAATTATAGCACTTTCAGGTTTGTATTTTGCATGGTGGGAGCTGATCCAGAAAGGAGATTGTGCTTGTGTGAGCTTGTATGTTTACACAAACATAGACACACACACATACAGCACAGCCCTTTATAAAATTGGTTTGTTTCCATAGAACTTTAGGGGATTTTCCTCAAACTGAGTTTTTCACCTGTAAGCAGACAGCACTTGATACAAAAAGAGTGGCTGAAAATCCCACTCCCTGGGTCACGCTAATTGCTTAAAATATGGAGGGAAAGAGCAAGATCCCTGTCATTCTATCACCACAAGAACCCAGTATCTATCATAAGCAGTAACTACAGCAAAATGCACAAAGACACCCAGCAGATATCGTCAGCTCCGCTGTACATTTCACTCTCCCCGTTCTTATCCCGGATTCAGTGTCAGACACCAACTCTGATGTTTGACAAAAAAGGGATACGGCAGATTGCCCACCAGCCGCATCATGTGCTGCCAAGTGAGAAATACAAGCTTGGAAACAGTCTCGAGATTCCAGCCAGGACAGCAAGGCTTGAAGCATCACACGAGTGACATAACTAAGCATGGTGGGGAGAGGCTGGAGGGGACGTGGGAAGTTATTGCATGAAATAACTCTGCAGGGCATGCAAAGGAGCTGTTTTCGGTACCAAGCAAGACAACTTAATCATTCAGGACTACCAAGAAATAACTGCAGTTTTCTTCCTTCTGATTTTTCTTTTTAACTAACTGCAGAATCCCCGTAGCTACTTTAATCTGAATTTTCCAGCATGTTCCTCCTTTCCTGTGAATGTTCTGCACCTAATTTTTCTTTATTATCCATCACAAAGTGACACAGCAATCAGCTTTCGGGGCATTCAGCAAAACAAGGATCACCCTGGATCCAGTTCACAACTTAGGACTCCTGCAACATCTAAAAAGAAAGTTTACATTCTATGAAAGACAAGAATCATCTTGTTAATTTGTTCAGTAGCTAGCACAACAACAGTGTGAACACCACATGTAGACAAATACTCAATTTGTCTTCAGACAGTTTTTAGAAGACAGACATTTTATCAGCGTATCTGTTAACACTTTCCTTCATAAAATATGTTTCGCCTGCCAGCAAACAAACAAGAAAATAACGTGTCATATCTGTAAAATGAGGGAGAGAAATAATCAGGATTAGCTTCAGAGTGCTGTAATGAAATAACGATAATCAAATGCTTGAACACACAGCTAATGTTTTAGCCCTCTGCTCACAGTCCTGCATTTACCTGTGTTACTCTGCAATACCTCTGCAGACGGCCACGTTACATGGAGACTCTTCTCCAGCTCTGCTATTCAGCAGTAACCAGAGAAACGTGATGGTTGTGGGCTCAGCTTGCAGTGGGATAGCTGGTGGAAAACAAGGCATCTTACACAGGCTGTGCTGCTGCTCGTGATCCAAAAAGGCACATCAGCTACAAGCTGAGAAAGGAGACCAGAGCACAAAGCAGCAATGGTGCTCCTCGTTCAAACCCTTCACGTCAAGGAGCACCACGGCAGCTAACCTACCCACTGCTTTAAATTGCAAGAAAGAACTGCAGAATTCTGTTCTCTGTCTAACTTTACGTACCAACTGCATGGTAGATTCTCAATTTCAAACGCAGGAGCACAGAAGAAACTTTTCAAGCAGCAAACACTGTAAGGGAGCACTTCTGAGTGAGGCTTCCAAGATCCTGAAACATTTTAGTTCCATAAACTGCAGTTCTAATTAAGGATTAAATTTGGAGACTAAACACCTCTTTATTTGAGGGCAGGGAGGTTTAAATCTTTTTGTATTAATGCTGAGCTATATCATCTGATATTTTTGCTCTGACCAACCTATAAAACCTGTCAGCTTCACTCAGTTTACACAGGGCTCTAATTATGTTTAACTAGAATCTGAATGATCTAATTACTTAACATCCTATAGCACAAACTACTGAGGACATCTGGTTGAGCAACTGGCAAAGGACTTGAAAAAATAAAATGCCTGCTCTGTACCCTGCTTAGGACCCCTGCAAACAGCTCTCACACCAGACAGGCTCATTTTTCCATCCCCCCTGAAATTTCTGCCAACTGCAAGCAGCCCTGCAAGAACTAATCATCAGAGTATGGTCAGGTGAAGAAAAACCTCTGAGTGCCACAAGGAGGGTGAAGGGGCTTTTAAGAAGTTTTTCATTTTGCTTTGCTCTTCATCAGGTGAAATGCCAGATCACTCTGCTGTACCTCTGGGGCTCCTTCTCCCACCGTTCTTGGGAAACTGAGAAAGGGAGGATCTCCACAAGCACTGAAACTCATGTCAGCTACGCTACATCAGTGCCAGCAAGAAGCCTTCAAAGATTTTAAAGTTTTTAAATACTGCAGTAGTGTAAAGGAGGTTTTACCAAACCCAGGGAAATCTCTGCTGGGACACTGTGTAGTCGTTCATACTGAGAGCACTACTGTTAAACTGGAAGTAAGCAGCAATATGAGCTGAAGGATCTTTTTTGGACATGAAGCACTTTGCTTAAATGGTTTCCATAGTGTCAGTCTTGGTCAGAGCCTTTCCCTTGGCCTGGCCATCTGCCAGGGTGGTATCGTACTACATACCTGAGGACTGTTCAAAGGAAAGGGTGCCTGAAACACAGGAAACTGCTATCGTGACCCATATTGTGCAGACATGCTCCCACTTTGATCTCCTTTCCTTGAAACCACAGCGCACTGTACCCAAGATTAACCTGACATGGTCAAAGAAGAAATAACACCTGAAAAGTTCTGGTTAAAAACCCAGTTAAAGCTGCCATTTTCTGTCTTTACTTTTCCTTAATGAACAGATGGAAACCAGCAATAACCATCTGTGTAAAGCAGCAGTAACTGTAAAGCACAACAATTCCACAAAAATACACTAACAAGGTCAGTTAAGTGTTTCACTAATTGTCTACTGCCCGTGACCTTTTTAAAAGATTTCAGATGAAAAACAAAACCAAAACAACTTGTCAAAGATCTTTTGGCACCTTCGGCAGTAGCACAGTTCGATTCTCTATCCTGGGGAAATTCCAGGTTGGGAATGATGTTCTGCCACCCCCAGCCCTTCCCCAATGTGGATGTACTTCTCACTCCACCTCCTGATCTGCTATGTACAGCATCCAGCTTCCACCACAACATTGATTATCCCTGAACGATCAGTAAAACTAAACCATTCCTGCATGTGCCATGCAGCAAATGTTTTGGAATCCTTCAAGATCAAAGCCACTCTATTAATAAACTTATATTTTTATATTCCTTGCAGCTGAAAAATCCAATTAAAACATTATGGTGACCTTTTACCAGAGAGCTAACTACTGTCACAGTGAGGATAAAGTATGAGAAGACATCCTAAGCAGAGTTCCAGCAAAAACAGGGTAAATACTGGAAGATATTATTACAGTTACAGTTTTACTTCAGTCACTGGGGTGGCAAAGGATGGCCTAATTCACAGGAAGATCTGAGAGGCTTTTATTAGGTCTCCAAACTAGTGTAACTGACAGTTAAACAAACAAAGTGTCAGGCCTTAAGTCAGCATTTAGAAAGTAAATTTATAACGAAGAGCTGACAATCAAGAAACTGTACAAAGAGGCTGCTGCCAACTGTCAACATTAAAAAAACCACCCAAAAACCGAGCTATAGAATGAAAATTTCTTACCACCGAAATTAACTTCACAATTTGTTAGTAAAATTATTATAGCAAATAAATAGGGCGTAAAACCACTGTGATATATGAATGCACTTTGTCATGACAGATCTAGAAGCAAACAAGACAGAGCGCAATGAATGCCCCAAAACAATAGAAGTAGGTGTGCTTTTCCAAACCAGGCATGCCTGCTTACTTACCAGCTCCCATTTAATCTATCTGTACTACACCAAAGTTCACTTCAAAAATTAGAAATAATACGTATATCCATCATTTCCTGATATCAGGAGTTTCCACATTTGCTTCTGTGCTCTAGAAGGAAGTCTCTCATGCTGAATGCCTGCCTACCCTCACCTTTCACCAGCAAGGATCTGAAAAGGTACTGGGAGCTGCAAGCCCAGAGACCAGAGACATAACAACCTTTGGCACAGCAGCACAGCAAGCACCTCTCACAGCGCTGAATGACCACCCAGAGCAGGCAGCAGCCCCCAGACTGACTTCTGAGTCCTTGCAGCACAGTTAATTTTCAAACGGATGATACATGTAACAGCTCTGGGGCATAGTGACCACTTCCTAAGAGTCTGAAAACAATCTGAACTTCGAGGGTGCTGCTTCTAATCCTCTTTAACGTCAGATTTTCACAGTTCTAATTTTAGACATGAAGTCCTATTTACAGGACAGAAAATCCCAGATAGTGACATTAATCAAGTTTTACTTAGCTTGGCACATTAAAGAACTAACAATTCTCATGATACGCCAGGACATCTCAGATGCCAACGGATTTTAATTTATTATCTGACACAAGCTGATCACAGCACAGTGTGTGTGCTGTGTTAACCGTTCCCACTGTGTTTAACAGACCACCCCAAGAAAAAAAGAGAAAACCCCACAGTTCTAGTTTCACAGCACAGGACTCGGAAGGACAGAAGCGAGCATCAGCAGTTGCAGAGAAGAAAAGCAGCTTTACAATACTACTTTCCAATCAAGGGACTGACCGGAGCTCTGCCTGCACATACATAAAAAGCCTGAAACTAGCTCCTCCTTGCGAGCACGGAAACAGCAACCAATGTTTAATGTGTAAAACTAAGAGCATGGCTTTGGGAGACAGTTTAATTTGATTCAAATCCTGATCTAAACTAGGGAAATAATCCCCAGTCCTGCAAGAGTTAAGGACCATCAGTAACATGCACAGCACCCATGGTCTCAGAGGATCAAGGCTCGCACTAGAAAACCTTGCTTCATCAGCAAAGTAGGCAAGAGGAATTCTCACACTGATTCTTCCCTCCTTACTGTCTGCTTCACCATGCAGCTCATGCTTCTTCCATCCTGTGAAGCAAGAGCACTGCAGCCCACAGAATTTACCCCTACAGAGCACCAAGTATCGTCATTTTTGAAAGGAAAGGGGAAAAAAATGATACTTTGAATTCGAGCAGTGATTATGAGCACATAAAGTACATCTGCTTGAGAAAATGGGCAGGGTGTTGTGAACAGCAGTGGAGATGAGCTGAAGACACAATATTAGCAATCTGCCCTTTTCCAACATCCAAAGAATTTTGATAGCAAGACTCCATGCCAAAGAAAACGTGCAGAAACCTATAAGCAAAAGAAACTAGAGCTCCTGAAAGAGACAGGACAGAGACAGAAGAAGGGAAGAGTCACCAGTGTATTTATTACTTTTTTCTTTTTTATTAAATATACCAAACACTTCTTGCACTCATGTAAAAGAAACTAAGGTTAGAATTATGTAAGCAACTCTGTACAGAGGTCTCTCCACAGAAAAATCAATTGCAAGACTACTGGCTCCTCATTTTTAAATGTTTAATATTATCCCATCTCCACAATTAATATTAGAGAAGCAACTATGCTCACACCAGACATACCAAACCGAAGTTGAGTACTATCAATATTAACTCACACACACAGAAGTTGCAACAGAAAAAACAGATATGCAGTTTGCTGACAAAACTAACATTATCGTATTTCAGATCATAGACAAGGGGTACATTTCATTTATGCCTGAAAATGAAGCAAACATCTTTAAGTGATAATATGATCAGAATTTACTTTGACATGCACATGCAATAAAATGTGCAAATACCCAATAAAAATAAAATGAAAAATAATTACAGGCAAAACACAAGTATAAATTTTATTGAGTTCTTCTGACAGCATTTGTATTTCACATCAATGAAACAGCAAGAAAAAGAATTAAAGTCAGTTAGAAACACAAGATAAAAAGGAAGAGATGGAGAAGCCACTGGGCTAGTAGGGAGTGATTCATCTCTATTCAAAACTTCCCCATGGGCCGGGTTAGAAAAGGCAGCTCATTCCCACCCAGGCTCAGGCAGCAGACTATGAGTACGCATGTGTTAAAAATTAAGCACATGCGATAATGCTCACTGGGTCAGGGCCTTTGTGTTGTGCTAAACAGGGATAAAGCTTATTCACCTTTGCAAAGTTCAACGAGCTGAGCACAGGAGGCCCACTCACGCCCACGGTGAGCAGCTCAGCATCTCTCCAGCCTCATAGCTATTCAGGAAGCAAACACATGTGAAATGAGCAGGTGATCAATATTTCTGATGGCACAAGTAGACATCTAAACTGTAACCTCTAACCCTGCTGACAGTCTTAGCAGAAGGCTATCGATACCTCCGACTACAAAACCTGAACAACTTGGATAGAAGATAAAAGTTGCTCTAAGAAAAAAGTTCCAAGCTACCCCATCATATGTCTTTGGTGACTGGAGAATTTCAGCCACAAGTCTAACACCTTATATAAAAATCCTCTCTCTTTCACCATCCGGGGAGGGTCACAAGCTGCCATTTCAGCCCTCACAGCCACCAGAGCGAACCTTGGATAAAAGCCCTGCCAGCCATGAAGACCCTTCACCTGAGCTGGCCAAGGCCAGCCTGTCTGTCTTCCCCAAACAGGGATCTGCTGCAAACCTACGGCTGCAGCTAGCTGGGGCCTGCAGTTTTAAACAATGCAGCCACAAACTGTTGAGTATTAAATTCAACACTCATCACTGGGTGCCTATAATGCCAATTTTAAAGAGTCCTTAATATACAGAGAAATCCGAAGGAAAACTTGACAAACTGCAGATCTTGCCTTCAAACAGTACACCAAAGAACAGGGAGGTATGCCTTGAAGTAACAGTGTGTATACTAATAACTTCAGATTATAACTTTATAACCATTTGCAGGAAACATTTTCTCCCAGTGATTTGGTACCAATCATCAGCAATATTCTTTCATGACAGCCAACTACTCAGTTCTGTTTTCAAATTCATTTCTAGAGACATATCTTCCAGCAACAAGGCTGAGAAGTACCTACAAATCAAGAGCAGCACACCCTTGGTTTAATCCATTTAAAAAGAAAGCTACCAAAGGTGCAGAAAATATAACAACGACCAAGCCTTATTTATCCAATTGTTAGTGAGCAAAACCAAACAGTAAGTGCTAATCCGCAATCATGTACCTCAAAGTGCTCTCAAAGAGGGGTCAGAAGCATTATCAATGTTTCCCAGGCGGAGAAGTAAACCAGCAGAAGTTGAGATGCTCAGTGGCCCCAGCAGACCCAAGAAGTGGCACCCACCAACTGCTGACAGCAAGGCTGAAACTCCCAACTTACTTCAAAGTCACTACTACCTAATGACTATTGCCCAGACGGAACCCAAACCCATGAAGGGCTTTGTACATTAGTACCAGTCCCCCCAAGTGTTAGAGCCCAACATCAGCATTCACAGTGTATAGATTTTTATGGGCTGATGCATGCCAGGTGAAGCTTACCATTCTGGTTAGAGAAATCTTTTTCCTTAAAACAATGGATCAGCAGCACCATGCAATCTCAAATATCCAGCAGAGGTACCAGAGACAGCAAGAGTAACAGAACCCATCAAACTTCCACGCATTTTATTATCTGTAGCACTGCCTTTTCGTTTTGCAGTTTAGTTTCTACAGGATTACCAAGGCATTTCCATGCAAAACCTTTTTGCATCTGAGATATACCTAGTCTGATTCTTTATTTAAAAAATGGGAAAAAAAAAAAAGCTATTAAACTGCATTTTTCCTTTTTTTCTTTTTTAAGTCAGAACAATGAGAATGCTTCTACTACCTCAAAATACCATCTAAGCAGTTAAAAAGCTATTTAAGTCTAACAGGAACATCACTTGTCACAGGGCAGCATTAAAAAATCTGCCAGTGTACTCTGAAGTCGTACCATCAGCCCAGTATCTCATACAATCTTCCTGGGCTGTTCCCTCAAGAACAGCTTGGCAGTAAACCCCAGGCTATCCTTTCATACCCTCAGCAACTGCAGGTGAGCTGGATTTGATTGCAACACTGCAGCCAGGCATTTGTTGGGAGACCCTTCGTACTCCCCAGCTGCACTGCCAAATATTTATACAAATTCTAAAATAAGCTCTCCTCTTCTCAAAACTGCACTGCAAGAAGTTTCATTTACACATCCTAGGCTTAAGCTCACTCCTTAACTCCTTCCTTTCTCCACCACTTGTCTCTATCCCATCTAGTCCTTCAAACAGCATCACTTCCCCCCACTCCACTTGTTTTTATTTCTGCTTCCGTGCAGCATTACTGTTCTCAGCTCCTCAGATGTGAGCCACAGAGCGAAACCAACATTTCTCAGCAAGGAAAGACCTTGACAACGTAAGCATCAGAAGTGATTCAGGCTCCCTGTATGCACACACGCCCTGAGCTGTCAGAGCAGTCCCACAGCGACACGGTGATGCAGCAGCACAGGACCACGCGATCTCCATAGCTCAAGGGATACTCTCAGGCGTCAGCAGGAATTAGCCGGCCTTCCCTGCACACTCCTGTGCCACGCACGCCAGGGCGCACCTGACCATTAGCCAAGCGCAAGATGCAATCAATGCAATGAGGAGTCTACCTCCACTGCAAAACTAGTCCAGCTGTTTACTAATAATTTGGCCTAAATTTTCATATCCTTCATGGAAACCTTGTGCTGGCACTTCCAGACACTGTTATGTCCAAGCTTGTGTATTCATGAAGGTTCATTTCCACTGCACAAAGATAAGAACTGCTCAGCTCTGATGGATGAACTCCTCTGAAAAAGCCCCAGCCAGCCATGGCCTACACCCTTACGTGCCTTAAAAGCTCACAGCCAGAACCATGACAATACTGGGGAATTTAAAGCATCTAAATACAGCAGCTTAAATATTTTTGTGCTTTTGAGCTTGTCAAAGAAAGGGTAATCTTTAGCTCTGTTTTCCCAAAGCAGATCACTGTGGGTCCATGAACCCGACCTGGAGGCAGACAAATGTCTCCTCTCTCTCTCCCTTCCTCCCCCTCGAACCCCAGCCCTTACAGAAACTTCCTTATTACCCCACCAACTGTCGACAAAGGCATTAAATTACTGCAAGGCAAGGAAGCAAGCAAACTGCCAGCCAGGCAAAAAGCTATTAGACAACATTAGTCTGGAAGGCTCCAACTTCAAACCTACGTCTGCTGTAACACATCCGCACAGAGCCGCTGGGCCATCTCCCAGCTTCAGCACCTTCATACTGAGAAATACATTAATTCACACTAAACACTCAAGTAAGTCACAGAAGCGACCAAGTAATAGCATAGTAAGAACTGCTTTATCTTCCCAGAGTCAAAACACAAGCACAACCAGGGAACCATGGCAGATCTTGTACAAATTCTTCCCTGCCTACTGCTTTCCCAGAAATGCAAGTACTGTTCGACAACAGGGAAGACCACTGTTAGATCCCACAGCCTACACCCAACATCTGCACACTTTGTGTTTAATCATACATAAAAACTTGATGCTGTTATAACATTCAGCTCTCTGCCTGGATTTCCATGTTCTTTGCATCCCAGGCAATGTAATATACTGTATTCTCTTCATTATATCTAACAATAAAAGCAGAAATTACTAATGTATTTGCCTTGTCAAACCGGAGATGACAAAACCAGGCTGAGAACATGTATGTTACACAATGAGTGAAATTTATCTGATAGTTACTAATTTAAGGACATTAATTATTCTGATCATGAGGTCTAAATTTCTCTCACCTTTCCTGGTAAACTCAACACCCCACCTACAATCCCATGTGTGAGCACTCTTGTACAAACCTCTTCACCCTAGACTGCTTGTCTCTCACTAACTACCCCATTCCAACTTGCTTCCTCTCAGCTCCACACCTTCCTCCCTACTCCTTCATGCAACACTGGAACACTATCACTGCATTTTCAAACTAGAAAACACTATTTTCAACACCTTGCCCATAAAGTGTATGGGAAACAACCAAGCACAATAAGCAAAGAATAAAGTTTAAAGAACATGTATATTCGGGCTTTTCTTGCACAAGATGGGAACTTACTCCCTCGCTCACATGAAAAGGACCCCAAGTCAATGAGCACCGCCTGTCTGGTGTCTTAAAAAATACTAAGCATCCCTGTATGTATCTGTTCTCCACCCAGTAAATAAACTGCCTTTATTTTCAGCCTCAGCGTGATCAAACCAAAACTTTGGATTATGCATTTTTCTACATCCACTTTTTGCATGACAAATTAGCTCGTGAATAAAGAATAATTGTTCACTGGAATTTTAGACTGCATGTAATTTCATCTATAGCAAATGTTTCACCCATTACTTATTTGCTATTGTTATACACAAGCCAAGTAGTGCAATCTTTTTAAAAAAGAATCCGAACCATTACCATACTCCAAATCCTCACTACTGCACTTCTCAATACATTATCCAATTAACCACAAACTTGGAGTAAGAGCCAAGTGGCTGAAACATGCTAATTCTGTTGTGTTTCAGATGGGCATTTTTTCATCTGAGGAACACGAAAGAGAGCTAGAAAAGCTTTCAGAAATTTCTTTCCAATGAACAGGTCTCAAGGAATCCTATGAAAGCCAAATTCTCAAGCCAGAAGTACACCAATGGACTTCCTTCCAATAAGTCACGCATGTTAGATGGCCAGGGACATCACCCTGACCTCCACAAAGAGCCTCCACTTCCTGCTGCAGGGAAGTGATGATGCTATCGGAACACACCAACAGCCCTGCCCTGGCTCTCCTCTCAGCTCCTTACACTGCACCCTCTCAAGAGCTACGAAGCTTCTATCACTACACATCTCTAACCAGGTAGGGAGGAGCAGAAACTTATTTAGAGTAGCTAGAGACGCTTTTCTTGGTATGCATTCAGCTATCGTTATAAATAGTAAAGCACTATCTACTCATAGGACAGAAACTACAAGTTCTACAGTGACCTGCACGGAAAAACAAAATTAAACACTCAGACCTGGTCGTTAATTCTGCTCCTGATGAAGCATGTGAACTCCTTTGCTTAAAGCAAATCAGCTTGTGCTCTGGTACAATCAGATCCAAGTCAAAGATGCCAAGGACTCCACCTGTTTCTAATTAAATAATACAAGTGCTTTGGTATTTAAAAGCTACTCATTACTACTTAGTTTTTCCAGATTGTTACAAATTTTATAATGTTATAAGATCAATGGTTTACCTTAAACAATTAGTCACAGCATGCGTAGAACTAATACTCCATCCTTACTTTAATCATATAAGATGCAAAACCAGTACGTGACTAAAAATCAGAAACACACGAGCCAGACTTGGCTTTAGATTTTCATTCCCTGGCACGGTAGGAACAAGTTACAACGTTCTGCTCAAAAGCACTAAGAAACTGTACCTTTTTACCAGTATGTATGCATGTCCTAAAAAGCTATGATAACCTTTTGAGACTTGTGTTTATTGTCCAAATACTTCAACACATAGCTCGGTTAAGTTTTCAACTCAACTTGGTATTAACTTCTTCCATTCATCCAGCAGATTCAACTTAGATCTATGCACCAAGCTAGACTTACTCACACAACACTGCCAGTTAAAAAGATACAGCAGGACCAACTGTTTCCTCCAGTATAGACAGACATACAGAGACACAGAAATAACATGCAAAATTTTGAAGAGGACTGCACACCATACCATGGGAACACGATGCTCATTCTCCTGTTCTCTGGCAGACAACTGGTTTTATGGTGAAGATGATGGTGACACCAAAAACTACAACTCTAAAGAGGACCTACCAACAGCAGGTAACCTTCACACTGCTGTACGTCAGCCTGATTCACATCACGCAGTTGCCTCCACACAGGAGATGCAGTTTTAACTCAAGGGCAACAGCATTTCTCCAGTGATTTAACTCACATTTATTGCCACGATATTCACCTTTTGCATGGGGCTGTTTTCTCTAGACAATGCGATTCCCTTACCAGTCGTTACCAAACATGGGTCCACCTGCAACCCCATGGCAAACTGATGCAGAAACTCCCTGCTAATTCCGGGGTTTCTTTAGGAAACGTAACTAACCTTTCCTAGAGAAAAGGGTTAAGTGTTCAGTGGCATGCCTTTCAGGTACAGTCTCAAGCGAAGAGCTACATTTGATGCCATTTCTGCATCTCGTATTCCATTTGCGAACAGACCTTTTTGTTCTTTAATCCAAGTTCTGAATTATTTAATCCTGCCTCCAACTCCCAAAATCTCTCTTCCTATAAACAAGAGGTTATTTAGTGAAAGGAAATAAATAATTAAGAGAGCCAGACCCTAAAGCGTTCCTGGCTCTGTTTTTAATTAATATTGATACAATCTTGAGAAACCTGCTGCTTAATATTACACGGCAGGTCGAAGCTCATCAACAGTTAAACGTCTTCTTCTAATAGAACGTGGAAGAGGAAGTTGTGAGCAGAGCGGGTGCGTGTTGCTCTGCTGCCAGCGAGACAGGACTACAGAGTCTCAGGTCCTTACAACTTTCTCATGCAGAAAAACAATAGTTTCAAAGCCACCTAGACCTAGAGCTACGAGAGCTGGGGCTTACAGGGCACAGGTGGAACTGTGTTAAGCATAAATCCTTCAGGTTTTCGTCCCGGAACAGGGTAATGGAAGCACACAGATGAAAGTATTTTTGTTTTCTGTAATTCCACACTCAAAATACGTTATTAGTGTGAATGAACGATGTGGGAGGGAGGGAGGCACGGACAGTTCTGTAAGACTGAACTTCATACTCAGTAACGATAGTTTTTATAGCATATTGCTTCATCTGCAAGTGGGAGTAAATATTACACTACCTCTTCATGCAGATGGGTGGATTAAAAAAAAAAAAAAGCTAATTTGAAACAAATTAACTATTCTGCATATGGATGAAGGTATGCTCTACCTCTCTGGTCACTCCAGGACTCTCCACAGACAGCCTGCCTGCAAAGTTAATAAACTCTGCACTGCATACAGGTTGGCTGGTGAACCTGCTGAAAGGTGAACAGCCTCGATCCACAACGTGTATAAATAATCGCAAGTCCTCAAGAGCGGGTAATGAATATTATTCAAACGACTTTAAGCCAGCGTTACCAGAACACTTCAAAGGACAACCTACAAGCTGTTCGAGTCAGACTGTCACGTTCAGTCTGCAAAAATGAGATTAAGGTTTGTACAGCAATACTCCACAACAGGTTTTACAGTAGGCACAGAAATTAAATTATGATAAAAGTGAGCTATTTTTTACTAAAAACAGAATAGAACCATCTATCAAAATGCCATTTGGCTGCGTTCATTACATTTTAGAATTTAATTTACATGATAGATACTTTAGCACAATATGTTTTAATCAATAAGCATTTCTGAAGGCTTTATTTTATAGGAAATATTTAGACTTCTTCCCGGTTAAAAGTAACACCACAGCAGTGATGTTAAGAGCGTTTATTTTCCTATGCTAAGCAAGTACAGCCACACATACACAGAGGCAAAAGAAAGAGTCCGCAATTAAAGATGTCAGACTTTGTTTAACTACAACTTAATTTAATCCATTTTATTTTATACAATTCTACATCTGGATCTCATTTTCTATATTCCTGTAGGTATTCTGGGTCACTATTAAGAACCCTTTCAAGTTAGCAAAGTTCAGCCAAGTCTACCTTAATCCAAAACCTTTAAAAGAAACAGTAAAACACAAAGGAGGGGGGGGGAAGAAAAGCCTAAAACTAAACGCTACTTTACCCCACCTCCTAATGCACCTGAAAGTCAGAAAGGGACCAGCCTCCTACTACAGATCCTATGTAGCACTTCCCGTTTTGGGGGTTGATGGGTTGGTTTTGGGTTGTTGGTTTTTCTTTTTTTAGCATCGCTCCCGCTAGCTCTCCCTCTGCGAGCCCCGCCGAGGGGAGGGGAGGGCGGCGGGCCCCGGGTCCCGCTCCCCGGCCCCCCCACCAGCATCCCCTCACCTCCAGCGGGGCTGCGGCTGCTCTGCCCAGCATCAACGCACCATGGTTCCGCCTGCTGCAGGGGCTCCGGCCGGGCACCGCCAAGCCCGCCTCGGAGGGGGCCAGGGTGGGCAGCCAGCGGCTTTCGAGCCAATTTATTTAAACGGGAGGCACCGGAGGGCTTGAAGAGGCAGGGCAGCGCTTCCTGCACCAATCAACTGGGAGAAACATGCATGTTGCAATCCCATTCAGCGGCGGGAGCAGCACCAATTCATCGTTTGACAACCTTCTCTCCAACCTCCCCCCCCACCAACCCGCCCTGGCCTTATCTATACTCCAGCAATTACATTAAATACCGGATCGGCAATTTCCACAGAGCACGCACCCAAAGGGTAAAGGAAGGCTGGTTTGCGAGGACTTTCCCTCGGAGGAAACAGGACTTGTAGGCTGTTATGAGCCAGCATAGTAAAGCATCAATATTCCACTCATCTGTCAGATCCTGGGCAGCAGGAGAGGCTGGAGAGCCCGTGCATTATGTAAGCCTGCCCTCCCGCCGCCGCCGCGGGGAGATGCCCGGCCGCCGCCGGCCGTGCCCCGCCGGGAGGGACGCCTCCGCGCCCTGCCGACCCCTCACCGGTCCCCCGCGGCCGGCGGAAGCCACCCCGGCCGGGGCTGCCCCTCTCCTATCGCACCACCTCTCCCCCCAACCCCGCACAACCGCGCACACCCCCTCCTCGGGCCGGGCGAGGCCGGGCGCTCGCCCCCTTCCAGCTCCGGGCCGCCCCGCGGGACCCCGCCGAGGCTCCATCCCTCGCCCCCCGCCGGCGGTGACTTCCCCCCCACATCCCCCACCATACACACCGCACACCCCCCCACACACACACCCCCAGTGCGGTGCCAGCCGGCCGCGGGGCTCGCAGAGCGGCGGGAGCGCAGCAGTCCGGTGCCCCCCTGCCCGCCGGTGGCGGAGGGGCGGGGGGCCGGCACCCCGCGGCGAGGCGAGGCGGCGGCGGCCGGGCAGCGGCGGGGGAGCGCCCGCCTGGCCGGCACCACAGCGCCCCCAGCCCCAGCCGCTCCGCGCCTGCACGCCGAGCCCGGCCGGCTCCCTGCGCCCCCACACAAAGTCCCAGCACTCGGTAAACTTTCCCCGGCTCCCGGGGAGAAAAGGCGACGGGGAAGCGGCGGCGGGAAGGGACAGGCGGGGGGGGGGGGGGGAAGAGGAGACAGGCGGGCGGGGGAGAGGAGCGGCCGCCGGCAGCCCCGCCGCCGCCGCCCGCCGCGCCGGCCGCCCCGCACGGCCCCGGCCGCCGGGGGGGAACGGGAAGCGGGGAAGAGAGCAGCCCGGGACGGAGCGGGCGAAGCGGCGGCGGCCCCGGCAGCGCCGGCTCCGGCGCCATCTTGGGCTGATCGATGAATTGAACAAAGAGGATCAATTTCCGATGGGGCCGGTGATCAATGGCGGGGGGGGGCGGAGGGAGCGGAGCGCCGCGGCCGGGCGGAGCGGGGGGTTCCCTTTAGGCGGCGCGGGCCGGCAGCGGGAGGAGGAGGGGGAGGCCGGGCCCGAGGGAAGGCGGAGAAGGGAAGGAGAGGGGGGGTCCGGCGGCGCGGCCCGGCCGGTGCGGCGAGCGGGGTAGCCTGACCTGCAGCTGCTGTAAATCAAAGCGCTTCCAATATTGAAACATCGATCCCACATTGGCCGCCATCTTGAGACATATTGAGACAGAGTGAGCGGCTGATAGAGAGAGAGAGAGGGGCTGGAGTTCAGGAGCCGGGAGGGAGGGGGAGGGAGGGAGGGAGGGAGCCAGCCGGGAGGGGGGAGGAGGGGCGGGGGGGCAAGGGGGAGGGAGGCGGGCAGGGAGCGCCCAAATCCCGGCCTGGAGCCCGCGCCCGCCCGGAACACGGACTCAGCCCGTGCGCTCGCGGGGGGGGGGCGGAGGGGGCGCCGCGCCCGCGCGCTCACAGGCCGGCTCCCCCCCGCCCGTCGCCGCCTGAGCCGCCGGGAGAGGGGGGGGGAACAGCGGGGTGGGGGGACACCCGCCGCCACGGCGGGGAGGTGCGGGGGCGGTGCGGGGTCCGGCCGAGCCTGGCGGCGCCAGGCAGTGCGGGAGGGGGAGCGGGAGCGGGGGGGGGCGATGCGGGGCGCAGCGGGGCAGTGCGGGCGGCGGAGGGGATACACGCACACACACACTGCCCCGGTGCGCCGGGGCTCAGGGCCGGGCGGCGGGCGCGGCCGGTGGTTCCCGAACGCGGCGGGGAGGCTGTTCGCCCTCGCGGGGAGCCTGCGGTCTAAAATTAGATAACTGGAGAGAGTTGAGGGGAAACAACAATGAAAAAGTACATTGGCGGCGGCCTGATTCACTGTGTCCGGGGCGGTGCGGGCTCGTCTTTAACGGGGATTATTTAAACGCAGGCAGGCGCTCGCTGGGGGCTGGTGCCGCTGACCGGTGCCTCGGAGGGGACGACTCGCAAGAAGGATCGTAGCTCCGCGCAGGATGTCCATAGAAACAGAGATTAAAAGGATGGAATAACTTATTTTGATCTAAACAATAATGTTGCTATAAATACGAACGTTTCCCTTGTTCCCTTCCTGAAAAGCGGCAGAACATTTCACCAGGCTCATCTCTCAACAAAACGAGCCGCTGTACACAAGCAGCCTGAGAATGCGATACACACACACTCCCCTGCCCAAAAGGGTTCCTTATGTCCTCACTGGGAACGGGCAAAGCCACGGCCCGTGCCTGCCCCCTTGGACATCCAAACCTGCATGGTCCTTCTCCAGATAACAGCTACGTTGGGTTGGACCCAATGATCTCTCGAGGTCCCTTCCAACCCCTATGATTCTGTGATTCTGTTTGCTGTTTTGCCTGTACAAGGAGAGTGTATCTTCCCCTGGGTGAGGGAGCGAGCGTGCATCTTTCCTCGAATTGTATTTGATCACCAAGTGAATTCAGGGCTTGCTCAAGTTGGTGGGTTGGCTACTTGGAAATGGCTCTGTGTGTCTTTCGAGAAGTTACGGCGGAGGCAGAGCAGTTGCTACAGATTATTTCCCAACCCGCTGCCGTCCCCGTTTCGAGGAGCACCATTATTTCAGCCTTCATTTCCACTTTTTGCTGAGGCTGCTGCTTACAAAGATACTAATTGCGATGGCGGGGTTTATGTTAATGGGTTCCACGTAACGATCAGCCCGACAACTATAGACCTTCAAATTGTTAGTTGGCTGTACTGAGAATAGAACTAATGGCATTTGGTTATGAAAATGTCGGGCCTCCACCTGGTGAACTAGATTGGGCGAGATTGAAATCCAGCAGCCTCCGCACGTGGCACACGCGGCTGTCGTGGGGCTGGACCCAGGGATGCCTTTGGAGAAGGAAACCGTTTCCTCTCGACCACAGGTTGAGGGAGGGCGGCTCTGTGCCGAGACGGTGGCTGCATGTCTGCAGCTGGGATGAGGGTGGGGAGGTGTGCGTGGGGTGCCTGGCCAGGGACCCAGCTGCTCTAGCGAGAGGATGTCGGGTGCTGCTGAGCGACAGCCGTCTGCAGGGCTGGAGCCTCTGAATCCTGGCAAACAACGTAACCGGTTTGGTAGCTCTAAAATAGGATTTTAATCCTGGGAAGCATCATTTCACATTCCAGTGATCTAATCAAAATCCTTTCCTCTCATCTCTCCATGGTCCCCCCTTTCTAGATGAAAGAGGCTGGAGTTCCTGTCTTCACCCTTTCTCCACTGCCTCCCTGTTCTACCAGTCTGTTCTGTGTCCAGGCAACTGCAAAGAGACATTTCAAAGACTCCTGCCGTGCCATGGAGATGTTTTCTCTTGTTAGTTTGGACTGCAGGTGTGTAAGCCTCGAGGATGAAGTATCATGGTGCTGTTTTAGGTTCAGGGCATACAGTCACAGTACAATAAATCACACAGTAACGCTCTGCTTTGAACGCACACGCACAGAAAAAGGAAAAGGGGGGAGAAAAAAAAAGAGCATCTGACCTGAATCATTTTCTGGAAACACATCTGGTTAAAATCCAAAGTTTTAAATTGAGTAATATTTTAAAATACATTTGGTAGGTATTAAATTACAGTGTTATATCTGGTAATATTTATGATACTAATGTGTTAAGCAGAGGTTTATATCTGTCAAGAAATATGAATGATTGTCATATGGGGTAACAAATGTATCCTGGTATAAATAATATTTTACGATATTTTTAACATTATTGTAGTCTTTTTTACAGGAGTTACATCTTGTCACATTATTGCCAATTTGAAATAAAAGCTCTGTGGCTAGATACCAAAGCTTTCAGCTATATAATTTTGAGTAAGAATAAACAGTAGGGCTGATTTTAGGAAGTGCTGAGAAACTCAAACTCTGATGGAAGACAAATGCAGAGCACCTTTAATTCCTATTGTCTTCCGTGCAGGATCGAGTCCCTTATTTGCCATTTTGTGTGGCAGCAAGCCCAAGGAAATCTTGCTTGACAGCTCTGTTTTCTCCAAGTGCTGTATTTCTTCGGGCTGGATTCAGTGAGGATCCTGCAGGGTACAGAGCTCCTCGGAGCGAGCGATAATTTGCTTTGTGCTCCTGCTGGAACATACCTATGTGAGGTGGAAGAAGGATCTTGGAAGACCTGGTGCACCCTGGCACGAAGACGGTTGGAATAAAGTTTCCTTGGATTATTACTGTGTTTTGAGAAATCAGTCTCATCTGTTCATTTGGGGAAGGTTTTCTTAAGGTTAGATTTGATCTGTGTAAATGCTAACTTCTTTCAGCAGGCACTAATAGAGTACTGAAAAAGTGAGTGCAGTGTGTTTGAAGTTTAACGCTGAAATGATGGCAGTAACTAATAGGACTTGCTTGCTACATCCAAAATATTTCTAAGTACGTTGTACAGATTTCTTTCTCATTTTCTCCCAGGTATAGTCATGGAGGCACGGTTTTAGGAATTAGGCAAATACCTGATCAAAATTTGTTTCCTAATAATGTCACCGTGGCATAAAATGTCACTGATACAGATACTTAATTAACACATTTGCACATTGGGCCATCAATGGCAGTTGGTCTTGTTATGCTTCGCATGTCATCCAGAATACTGAAGAAAGTGGAGCTTTATTCCACGGTCCCAAACTTGTCAGAAACAATTCATTGCCAGCGCTGCTTCTCTGGGCAGCAGTCTGCTTTCCTTAAGATATTTTGGACCCTGAGTCCAATTTTAATCACTGGACTTGGGCTTCTGATTCCCTTAGTGAATCTAGCTTCTTTCCTTAGCCAGGACACTAAGGCATGAGGAGCTGCTTCTCCCAGCAAGGCTGTAACTTTGAGTCTCTTCCCTGCAGATTTTTGCTTTTTCTTCTCTTTTTCACTTAAACCAACTCCCAGATTTCTATCAGTTCCCATGAAAGAGTTTCTCTGGAGCCTTATCTGTACCCTGACAGCTCCTTGTCCAGCCTGCTCCCTTCTCACTCTCATCTTTGCATTTTCTTCAACTGCTTCTTGTCCCCAGCTCCATGTGCCTGTGCCTGCTGAAAATTAATCCCTCATTCCAAAATCCCATCCCTGTCCACTGCAAGTGTGTCATTCTGTTCACTTCTCAACTGGATTTGAGAGCAAAGCAAGCCATGCTCCATCTATCCTTACCACACCGTGCCGTTGCACAGTCAGGCTTCATAGGGATGGCACAGAATATACAGCCAAACAGACAGTTAATGTATGTGGCTGAGAGATTTAGCCCAAATTAAGGTCAAAACTCATATATGTCTTCCAAATCACAGGTAGTTATTGTCAGTGACTCCAGTTCTTCCTGATTTATATCTGTTGTAGTAGCCAGAGGTTTTGCAGCATATAAATTGCTGGAGGATTTGGCCAGTGGTGTGGACATAATGATGTGTCCAAGCTCAGGAACCCCCCTGAACAGAAGCTGGGAGAATACCAGGGAGAAGCATCCTGTGTGCCTGCTCACTCTTCCCTGGGTGTCTGCTGGCAGAGACAGGAGGCTCAGCTTATGGACCCTTCTTCTAGTCCTTTGTGAAGGTTTTAGCACAAACTATGCAGATGGTGGTATATGTGATGCAAGCATGAAATCCAATGACTCCTGTGTTGCCACAAGTAGGCATTGGTAGGTAGAAGAGAAGAAAGCATTTCTCACAGAGGGCAGGGAAAACAGCCACAATTAAAAGCAAAGTAAATTTGGGTGGTGTGGTTACTTGGTGTTTAACTGAAGTCATTTGTAAGTATCCAACATAACCCACAACAGATCTTCTTTGAGGATTTGTGGATCAACCCATCCCAACAAAAACCCATGATGACTTTGTAGCGGTATTCTTTGCCATGTACAGCTAGAATTACTGAAGACCCCAAAAGAATGAGTGTATCATGATGCCTAATGAATTGAGTCAGCCTTCCCAGACCAAGTATGTTTGCAATATTTCTGCTGAATAGCTGCTTTCCTTATGGTGTATTCTATCCAGATGCGTGGTCATGTCCTGGCCAACACAACTAATAACAATACCCATAGGCAATCAAGAGAATTAGAGAAAAAAAGGACCCATCAGATTATTCACTCCTTGTAGCTGGCAGCAAGTAACAGTCTCATACTGAATTTATTTAAGCATGTGGTTTGTACCAGTTCTAATCTGTGAGCACTGTCCTTGCCTCACTGTCCTTTATCGTGTGTGCAGGATGATGTCAGAGCTGGGGATCTGCTGGGCACACAGAGTCCTTCCCTAGCTGGGCAGGGTTCACGCTCCCTCCAGCACTCTTCTTGATGGCATCTGTCGATTTGGGCACTTCCCTGTCCCGTGAAAGAGTTGGGACAAGTTAGTAGGTTATGTTCCCAGGGAAAATTCCCACCTTTTTTCTCACTTGGAACCTTGTACTTATTTTTTACCTCTTGCTGGTTTCTGTTAGGGTTTTGGCTTTTGGTGTTTTTGCACATCCTTTTTTGTGGTATTTAACTCTTGCTATTCCTATCATGAGTCTCCTCACCCACTTCATGCAGCCACTTCCTCACTTGAAGCTCCCGCCCTGCCCATCTCTCCCTGCTCACTCGGGGTCCATCTGGGCTGAGCTTTCCCCTCTGCTAGCTCCATCCCAGCAGATATTTCTCCTGCTTTCTGCAGAGTATTCAGGTCCAATATTTCTCACGTGAATTTGGAATAAGAAGCTGAACCCAGCATTACTAGCTTAAATGCCTTTTAGTTTTCTGAACCTCAGCTGGAGTGATTCTATGATTATATTCCGCTTGCTTTGTGCCTCTCCTGCCGTGGCAGCGGTTTGGCAACTGCAGCTGGGGATGGGAGCTGCCTTCAGCTGCTGGCACGGGGCTCTTCGTGACACGAAGCGACTCACTGTTCTGTAAAACACTGGTGGTCACTGGGAGATAAGGATCTTGTGGTGGCTGTCGGGCACTTGCAGCTCACGGGTTGCAGAACAGGGAAGCTGCGAGGAGATGGAGGGAAATACATAGATGAAGAGCTCGGAGGCTGCTCCCTCCCTCAGCGTCCCGTTTCCCTTTGGTTCACTCCCAGACGGGGCCGGTAAAGCGGGTGAGTGCAAAGCTGACGCTGTGCTGGGAAAGCAAAGACAATAAAGGTTTTTCTTTCACTTTCCAATCGGCAGCACTTCACTCAGGGAAGGAAGAAGAGATCATCCCTCTGCTCCTTGGCTGCAGCTGGGCTTTCTTGTCCCCTTGTCCCGGACAGCCACCACCCCACTGTGATCGCAGCTATCGTGGTGGGTCCCCCGCCCGTGCCAGGGGTGGCTCAGTGCTGGTGCCAAGGGGAGAGACGTCCGCGCCTGGGCCCTGTTGCAACACGCAGGGACGGGAGAGAGGAGGCAGACGGGTGCACAGGGATGGAGAGACAGGTGTGTGCAGAGATGGGGAGATACCGAGACACATCGACTCACCTGCCTCCTGCACCGCCGTGAAACCAAGCCCTGAGCACGGGGCTGCAGCGCTTGCTCATGTGTTGGCGCAAGGGGGAAGCTGGCTTTAGTGCAACATGTGATGTTTCGGATCTTTGAGGTGGTTTTTCTTCCAATAACGAGTGTGAGATTTCATTTTGGGAAGCACGTCTTTTCTTAGAAACACAACTGTGACTGGCTTAGCACAACTGTGATTTGCTGCAAACACAACTGTGTTTGGGGTTGTTGCAGTTGAATTCCAGGGTAGGAGAAACAGTAATTCTGGATTAGAGCAGAAAGGGAGAAAATAGACGCCCTGAGAGGAAGCTGTAAGTTCACTGCAACTGCCACGTACCGGCAAAAGTGATGCTGTGTCCCACAGGAAACGGCTCATGTGGGGAACCTCCTTTTGGAAGAGAGCGTGCTGGGCTCCTGTCATGACTTACACAAGTGAACCGAAGTGTTTGGGGTAGCATTAATAATCCGGTATTTCTTCAGTAATACGTGCAAAATACATGGATTTTTTTCCCCTTGGCATTGTATCTTTTCCTATCTGGTGCTGGGGTAGTGATGGATTACCAAATATAATGTTTTAGATCTAACCATTCCCTTCTTCTCTGCAATTCCCAGACCCGATTTTAATCCAGCCACGATTCTCTGTATTTGTATGCTGGCCCTCGTTTCATCTGCTTGGCATTATCCTGGGCTGGGGCTTTAACATGATGTGCATTCAAAGAAATTGTACAGGACTTGATGGGATCTGGGATCACTGTGGATTTCCAGGGGTGTAGGCTAGTGCAGACCATAGCCTATTAATCTTGTGTTCTTTCTGTAAATAACAAGCTGGGTTTGGCCCAACAAGAGTAAAACAAATTGAAAGCATTCTTAAAGAGAAGTAAATGGGTTTAAGATGTAAGAATAATGTACTGGTGGGTCGTCTCCAAGTATCCAGTCTTTAAAAGTACCAAAGCACGTACAAAACTTTAGTTTAACATGTTCTTAAACGCCTTGCTGTGTGGGGCTGGCTGCTGAATCAGGGCCATGTGCATAAGACCTGCTTTCATGAAAGGATTATATAAAAAAAACCCTTTCAAACTGCAAGAAGGAGAAAAACGTTCAAGGGCAGCCAACCTGGAGGAAACAAATGTAATTTAGTTATGTGAAGTGTTTATAAATGCAGTTTATGAACATGTATGAAAGAGTCTTTTTTTTTTTTTTTTACTTTTCAGACTGCAACTGTCACACAGAAAAGAAACAATTGCTTATTTGTCTTTTTCAAGGATTTTTAGATAATACGCTGCAGTTTGGATATTTGTTTTGACCTGCTCTTTCCTCTTCAGTAGCTCATTGTTCTGTTGTTTATTTCAGATTAGCTTCTTTTTGCGTGCTCTCCTTCATTTGGGATTGACAGAGAAACATCTACCCGGTTTATCTGAAAGTGGGAATTCATTCTAAATTTGGTTTAAAATCTCAGGCTTGCTTTTTGCATCCACAGATTACCAAATTTGAGCTGCAAACCTCCCTTTTTATTTCTCTTACATCATCAGGAGAAATGTGAAATGACATAGAACGCCTGGAATTGCAGTAATGCAGTGTAACAGAACTGACTATCAAGCTTCATATATAGATTAGATTAATGCATAAATCTAATGTGATATTTTATGTTATCAGGCTAATATTTTACAGAGGTAATGCCAAGTTGTTAAGTAAGTGAAAATCACAGAGAGTCCAATTCTGAAAGGATTACTCAGGCAAAAATCCCTGAAGTCAAAGGGAGCATTGCCTGAACGAAGTCTGCAAAATTAGAACTAGAGCCATACTCCCAGAACAGACAGGCAGATTTATCTTAGACATCTGCCCATGAGTTGAATTCTTGTAACAATGAAAGATATATAAGGAAAACGAACAAGTAGGTAACCTGAAATATAAGGAGAGACTGATAAGATCACACCAACCCTGAGCAAGCACTTCTGTGGTTGGTGATGTCAACAGGAGCCCAAGCTGTTTTAATAAACTTGTTCATAGTTGTCCTATGCTGTGTTTTATATACTGAAGTACATAGATCACGTAAGAGTTTAACAAGAAGAGGATTCATATTAAATTTGCACATAAAATACCTCCATGATATACGTGGAATGCTTTTCTTTTTTATACGATTCCAATAAAACATCGATCATAAAAACTCTGCCCTCCTGCTTCTTTATGTTCAGCTTCAGCTCTTCGGCTGTGTTCAAGGTTTCAGTCCAAGACACCCAGCAGATATAAGTGCAGGGCAGTTTTAATTGGTGAAGAAGGACCACTGATCTGCTTGGGGTACAAATCGGGAGACACTCCCTCAGGATGGGTAAAAGGTTGTATCTGTGTAAGAGGCTGTTGGGCCAAATGGTACAAACAGCCGCAGCTCCGGTGAAAGACGTGCTGTGTCCCCTGTAGCTGCTCAGGATCTGGCCCACTGACTTGGATGGAGCAAAGCCAGGGATGATTTCTGCCCTTTATCATGAGTTTGCTTGATGTTTTGCATTGTAAATTCTCCTGCCTCTTGCTGCCAAACTCAGCTCCCTTCTTCACAGTTTCATGCTCTGAGTGTGAACTGATACTGGTGGAAATCCAAGGGTAAAAAAGCGGTGAGTATAAAGCACAGATCTGTAGCCTGGATCCGAAAGGAACAGCTTGACCACAGAGGAAGTTATTTGCACAAAAAGTATTCAAACAGATATGCACGGTTTACATGTGTTTAGTAAATCTTGTCTGAAAACTAGAACCAGCTGTATAGTATATGGAGGCCCTGATCCCCAGCTCCTCCTGAGCTGTGGTTCTTACAGTCGGATGATACATTTGAAGTCACTTTTTCCACCTCTTAATTTGGGGGCTGCTACGGATTGCAGTAGGACGAGCATGGTTTCCATTTCAGTTTGGAGAGGTTCTCAGCATCCACAGGTCACAGCCCCGGCTCTGCTGCCCCGAGATGTGTCTGTCACAGCCCCTTCCCTCCCTCCATCCCTCCATCTGCAGCCTGGAAGCAGAGGTATGGCGTGAAGCCCCAAAGGTGGCTCAGGAGCTTTCTGTGCCAGGCTCATCCATCCAGGGCAACAAGCAGAGACTAGCTGAATCCGTAAATTATCCCACCACCTTTGCCCTGTGTGACGACAGCGAAATCGATTGAGCTGCTCTGGGTTCACTCTGAAGCTACAGGAGAACCAGGTCTGAAAGCTAAATTTGCATGCAAGCTTAAGGAAGTTGTAGATGCAAGCAGGATCTCCGCCCCCCCCCCCCCCGTTTTTATTTCTCTCTGTGCGCCTGTGTGTGTCTGACTGTGCCACAAATTTTGTAGCTGAAAATTTACATACTTCTTGATTCATGAAATTATGAGCAGCTGCTATTTTGCTACATTCTTAAATTGAAAAGGCAGCGAAGAAAAGAACAGACACATTAGGCAAACTCCATCTGCCCCTCATGTCTATCACTTTCCTTCGCTCTCTCCTTTGCCAAACAGGATACAATGGCATAATCAGATGTCTTGGTTTGCCTGGGAGAGTCCCCAAATTTATATAGCTGTCATCTAAGACGGGCTTTTTGGGTTTAAGACAACTTCTTAACATGGTCTCTTGTTCCCCCCCGAAACGTGTTACGTCTTTTCAGAGGAAACCACAAAAGATCTTCAGGAAGAGAGAAACCTCCAGAATGGCTTACAGGCTTTTGGAGGATCCTGGAAGTCTTCAGACACCTATTCTTTGGGGTCTTAGAATCACTTAGATTTAAAAAGCTTTCCTTATTTATATTCTCTTTGCTTCCCTCATATTCTAACTACGGAAGTGGGAAGATTTGGGGTAAGAGGGTAAATTACAGACTTGAAAATTAGGACAGATGTCTTTTATTTCTGGTTTGTTGCAACGAATCTCTGAACAAACTCAATCTACAGGTCACTCCATGCATGGAGAAAAGGGTTATTTAAGCTCTTTGGAGAAGGGCACCTCTATCTCTGGTACAGCTGAAAACAGCCTGGCCCTTCCTTTGTATGAGACGTCCCTGTACAAGTAACACACTACACTTCATGGTGATGTAAATGTTTTAATTTCCCATTTTTGAATTAAAAGATGGAAGCTCAGGATTTTAGACCTATTTAACACCTGGTTAAACACTTAACAAACTAGTAACAGCTGAGTGCATCTCTGTTAAGTGGAGTTTTTTTTCCTTTTGTTGCCCCACTTAAGAAACAGTCATTGTCATTCAGTCTCATTAACATAAATAGGTTCCCTAGGAGATGTCCCATTAAAGTGGCCATCCCTATTAAGCATGTCCCAATTAAATAGTGTTTATTGTATGGCAGGTTCCAGACCTCAAAGCAGAATAATTTTCAGTTCCTAGAGGGAAAAAAAAAGAAGTCAAAGAAATTACATATTTAAAATAGGCTTGAATTGATACAAACTGATAAGAGCCCAAAAATGAAAAATGAGGGCTGACACTTCATCCTCTTGTTTACCCTGTAATGCTGCTTTTCTGGTTTTGAGTTAAGAATGTAGCCTACACCCTAACTATGAATTTCTTGGCTTTGATTTGATTGTGTCATAACTTAATGTTTTATGACTTACAATCACATTAGTCATAGGAGTCACTCAAGTTTAGAGATGATGGAAAAGACGTAAGGGATAGACAAATCCATACTCAGAAAGACTAATAGTCTTGTGATTGAAACGGTGGGCTGGGACCCAGGAGATCCAAGTCAAGTGTCCAGGCCTGTGCCAAATGTTTCTGCCTCAGTTAGTGCAACACACCAAGACTCTATTCCCTGTGTTATTTAGACACCTGAACAGACCCTTCAATGTATTTTTGTATGCTTCTGTGCATACATAATCTATCTGGCTCTTTTCTCAGTCAAGGTGATTTAAGTCGGGGGTTTATTCAAGGTGCTAACAGACAAGCTCTGGAAAAGTCTTCCTGCGTTGGCTGAAGATGATACAACTCCCAGTTGTCTGCTGCCAAAGGCTACCCCTTATCCCCCAGATAATATTAGTGTCAGCTACTTCAGCATAAAATGTGGGTCTTTAGCACAAACCTACCCCAAAGGAGCTGAAATGACTTGCCTTGGTTTTGTCTCAAAGCGCTGGAGATGCAGGCAGGTATCTCCTGCCTCTTATGCTTCTGTGGGAGGTAACCTCCAGCGCAGAGACTGCACAGAGGAGTAGGAGTAATGCCATCTCCAACAGCTCAGGGGAGCTCAGCATGTCTGCATGCTCAGCCAGGGCATCCCTTGTATATTTAGTTTGGTTTACCTCAGATTGGATAACCTGACCTTCCAGTGAAGGAGAAACTTGTACTTGGGTGGAGTTCAACAAATACATGAAAACTATTGAAGTTCCAGGACCAGCAACTGAAATCTCTGTATGCCAGGACCCACTCCATTATGTGGGGCAGCCCACAGCACAGGGCTGACACCTCCAGAAGTTTCCACAGTGCAACTAACAATGGACATATGACAGATACAAACCTCCCCAGTAACCATATGCAGTGATGTCTTTTCTCCATCACTCTTCTTGGTGTTTCTGGGAAACAGGCAGTTTGAGTTGGCCCAACTTATTTTATTTCCACACAAGCTTCCTTGAAAAGCTACCCATGCATGTTAAATACTTTTCTAAAACGAAAAAAAAACCCAAACAAACACAAAAACAGAAAAGTTAAGACTGAGACTAAGAAAAAGTAATTATCCCTGGAGCACAGTTTCATATCAAAAACTGGATTTGTACAGTGGTGTGTGAGCAGTTCGTGCATTTAATATGTGGCCCGTGCTCTGAAGAAGATTAAGACTCCTTGCTTTTACAAGAGGTATAGTACTTCAAAACAAGGCTTTGTGAGTAGGTGGTAAACTTTCTTCTGGGTCACTAGGTAGCAACTGGGTGCTTTGAAAGCATCTCCCAGGAGCCAGGTAATCTGTGGTTGAGCGATGCAGATGTTCTACTGTGGTCAAATCAGAAAGAAAGACTTCTATCCTTAAGGCAGTAATTACACCTGGTAGCCTCATATCTTACTTCCAGTAAATAGGTGTAGAACAATGTGGCTTTGTAGTGCCCATTAATAATATTAGTAGTTGGCAGCAAGAACCTCAGAGAGCTTTTATGAAACAAGAGAAATGGCTAGTATTTGGGGTGTTCAGAGGTTCACCTCAGAAGGAGAAGACCTGGCTTTGTAAGAACCTTGTAAGTTTGTATGACTGGGGTGAGAATCTCAGCAGAGGAAGCTTGCTCTCCTTTCTTGGTTTGAAGATAATATTTACCACTGTGCCAGTCTGCATGGCTGCAGAAGCTCAGACCCAAAATCCCAGCTCCAAGGAGCCACTGTCCTCTGAGAATCTCAAATCTGGATGCAGATTTGGGCTCAATGTGTAAGATCTCCACTTAATCTAGTCTTTGTTAAATAGCAGTACTGTAACAGCACTCGCTTGAGCTCTGAGTAGATGTCATGTCAGCATTTCTGGTGCAAAACCATTTGTCTCAGGGGTTAAGAACTTGTCCAGGACTTCCCAAGCAGGTGCCCAGAGTGGCACACGAAGACTGAAACAGGTCCCAGCGCAGAAAGCAATGTACCTGCTGCACTGAGACTTCAGTGTATTCCTTCAGCTCTGACACAAATCAACTGCAGGGCACTCTGACACATCCCAACCTTTCAGAGTGGGTTTTTTGAGCTCTGCTCATTATCCGAGGCTCCATTCAGATGCTCTCAGCACAGATGCCTTCCTCATCGGCTCTGCACTAAAACATACAGTAAGTGAAATTCTGCCATATGTTAATACATATGTTTCAGTTTCAATAAGCATTTGATGCAGGGCTGGTTTTATTTTTTTTCTCAGGCAATAGAAATTATGGAGTTTATACTATTACCTTTGCGCTCTATTTAAATATACCAGTGAGCTTAAATAAACTAATTAAATGAAGGTTTGCTACGTGCAGCATAACCTGTCGCAAAGGTGGAAGTGTGTATTGATTCTTAATGGCTCAGCATTTATCTGTTCGGTCCAAACCAGCTGGGGATGGCAGAGTCAAACTGTCTGAGACTCTCTGTGATGTTGTAAAATGATGGAGAGGCAGATAGCCTGGAGAAAAGGTGTAACCGGGATTTTCACTTCATCCCCACCTCAAATTTTCCCATCTGGCATATCACAACATAACGATGTGAGTGATGTCATCAAACTGGGAAAGAGGATCTGAATGGGGTAGTTCTTCTTTAGTGAACTTTGTAAGCTGGCTGCAGAGTGTAATTAGCAAGCGTGTACAGTTTATTCCTGGCGGAGGCTCAGTCCATTTTCCCGGGGCTGGAATCAGGCTGCTCAGCCACAGCGATTCTTTTAGTCTGTTTGTTTGCAAATAAACTCTTGGAAAGATACCGGGCACATTATGAGATTTACAGATCAGTTGCTACACACAAGTATGCTGCTTTTACAGCAGCGCAATACCTCTGAGTAATGCTTTTGATTTACATAGAGCTACCCTTGGTTCGCACCATTGTAGGAGCCAGATTAGGCCCCATAACTCTTGCACACAGGCTTGAAAGCATCCAAGCAGTTATGAAGGAGAGCAGCATTTGAAAAATAGAACAAAGAAAAAAAAAAACAACACACACCCCCCCCCCCAAAATATCCAACTTACATCAGCTTTGCCTGCTGGATTCTCTCCTTTGCAGCCAGGGAAATAGCTAGACAGACCCTCAGCTAGCAGAAGCTGGCACAGCTTTGTTAAAAATCAGTGGAGCTTTGCTGATTTATATCAGCTGAGAATCAGTATCTGCCCCAGTGACAAAATGAGGCATTGAAACAGAGTGGGAAGGCAATAGGGTTTATCTACGGTTACAGCATTAAAGCGGCATCATAAGATAAACTAATTCTTGTCTAAAGCTTTCAGAAAAGAAGGTGTCCATGGGAATACAGCACTGGCTCTGCTTTCTCAGTGTTGGCTTCTGATCACCGTGCCAGGACTGGCATCTTCTCTTCCCTTAACAAATCAGCATGGCTCCTGCAAGCTCTTCATTGACTGCCAATGCTGTGCTCCCAATAATTTACTACTATTGAGAAACGTCTCTGCTTTTGCTCTGCTCAAGAGTTTGCTCCTACATGCCTGGATTTGTTCAGTTACATACTTTATGAACATTATTAAAAAGAATCAAAGGATTCTTTTGGGTTCATTTTTCATAAAATGTCTCAAGCATTTGATAAATAAATAATCTTCTACTTAAAATGGGCATGAATTCCCTAAAGACCCAGAGGTACAAGCAGGTATGTGCCAAGCCCAGCTCTCCTCCAGGGGGATGTATATATCTATATACCTGTAATTATAGGCTGATAATTATATAATTCTCTGTATGTATATCATCATTTGTGAATAACTGGGTAAGCTGGCAACACAGAAGGGCGGGACTGTATCATAAGCTAATAAAAAAAAGCAATTATATTTCTTTCTGATCCAGTTCTCACCTTCCCAGTGAGATTGGGGCATTGTGCAATAAGTGAGAAATGAGGAACCTCGGAACACTTGGAAGCAAGATAAGCATCCGAATGCCTGGCTGTGTCATTCAGAGCTCAGCTGAACTGTTTCAGTCAGGAAATTATGGGCTGCCATGGGAACAAAGGTCCCTTCCCAGATTACCAAAAGGAGTCTGAAGTGGGTCAGAATGTTACAAGAATAGGCTTTCAGATGGCATTTATATTATTTCCCAGGTTAATTCAAGCTTGAGTCTAAGCACTAAAGCTAATGTGAGAAATTTCATTTCAGCTTCATCCAACATCTCCTTGCTGTATATACAATTACCCCCAAAAAGATTCCTAGAAAAAGGTACCTCCACAGTTGAGCCACCATCTCTCACATCTTGTTTTATACCAACTTTGCAAACTGCTCAACCTGAGACCATTTGTAATCTGTGTTGGAGCAGCACCCTGCAGAAGCTGCTTCTGGAGCTGACGTAGCGAAAATCGGAACATTTCGCCTGAGCCTGAAAAACGTGGTAAATTATGAACAAGGGCTTTTGTTTCCTGATTTACAGTGTTCACACAAGCCTCTAATTCCTTCCCAGATCCACAGCAGAGTGTTCCAAATTAAACCAAAATGTTCACCCACTATCTTAACTTTTAAATCCTTGGGACTGCTCATCCTCTTAAAAGCCTGGAGACAGTGCCCAGTATCAGGGCAGGATTGAGCCTCTAGCACGTAATCCAGAACCGAACAGATCTGGGCATGCAGGAGATAATTCAGTTGTGCAGAATGAAAGCACAAAAGTTTCTCAATTCTGGTAAATTATTGGTGGTGCAGCATTGGCAGTCAATGAAGCGCTTGCCGAAATCGTGATGATTTGTTAAGGGAGAAAGAGAAGCCAATCCTGGCAAAAGAATTCCAGGGCATGGAAAAGAGGGAAAGCCAGCATTGTACTTCCACACACAGCCTGTCCTTAGAGCAATAAATGAAACATAATTTTTTTCAGAGGTTGAAATGCTGGAAGCTCAGATCAGCCATGTTCCCTCCACCATTTATTAGAGCTTTCTGTCACTGTGTCACTGGCTGTAAAGCAGGAGAAACTGCTAAGCTGGGTTTTTTCTGTGTGAAATGAAAATGAGCGGAGTGGGATGGATGTAGAGCCAAGCTATCCATTTGGAGCTGAGCTGGTTATCTCACTCTTAAGGTCCTACTCAGCAGAAACCAAATCAGTATCATCAGATAGTTTATTTGTACTGGAGTCTCCATGGCTCTAGCAAAGTCCTAAGAGATCTACAGGATGCTTTTCCTACGATGTCACTATTAGCTCCTTTGCCCTAAACCCAGGACAATCATAAATTAAAGGTGGTTCAATTCTAATGAAACTGCCTCTGATCTGGCAAAGCATGGAAGCATATCCTGAATTGAAACATCTGGGTATCAGGAAGACTCCTGTTCAGCTCAAAGCCAGGCACGTGCTTGTTACTTGGCTTGATCAGAAAAGCTGGTGGTTTGAAGTTTGAATGAAGCTTGAGATGAAGTTTCAGGTTTGGGCGATCCCTACTTCAGGAAGGTCCTGGGAGAGAAGAGGCATGCTAGGAAATAATGAAGGTGTCAGAGTTTTGGAAGCACTGAGGTTCTTACCATAGAACACAACAAGCTGAGAGGCCTGACCACAGCTGAACCTGTGGATGAATTCCTGTATTTCACCCATGCACTCCTGAAGAGCTCTCTCTTGCCAGCAAGCTGTCCGTGTCCAGTTGGGGTTTGTACTTGTGTGCTCACATTTACACACTTGGGTATGTAAAATGGACCACTAGCCAATTCAGAGTTCTGCAAAAAGTCCCTTTTTTGGACAAAAATTATTGCCATGCTTTTCTACACCACACAGATAATTAATGTATCGGAGGCTTTGAAACCTGATACTTGGCACATAAACAGCTCTCATTGAGGAACATGTCCACAGCCCCTCTAGGGAAAAAAGTCTTGTCTGGATAATATTAAAGTCTGAAGGACTGAAAGTTGGCTGTTGCATGCAACAGAGTGTTTCAGGGACTTAGAAAGGTCTGTGTGATAACATCTGCAGAGAGCAGTGTCCTGTCAGTTCAGTACATACGCTGGGATGGTTACCGAAGTAGTTTTTATTTGAGGTGGGTGGGTTTTTTCCCTCTTTAGGGTCAATAAGCCCAACTTGGCCCGAAGGACTTAAAATCTTTCAAAAGAGTAGGGTAGGTACGTGCTCAGCGCCCACACAGCAGCCAATACAATATTCACATAGTGGTGATTATACACTGTGCTGAAATAGGGATCAGATGTCCCTGCCTCTGTAAAACACTGGTTTCTGCTCCCTTCCATGCTGAGGGTAGCACAGAACACCATGGCAGTGGAAAGCACTCCAAGGTAGTACCTGCACTTTTCTAACGTTCTGTGGGCAAGGACTCTAAATAGTCTTCACATGCAGTAATTAATTGAGGCCAAAAGAACTCTGTAAAACAGGTTAGGAATTAATATGACAGCACAATACCTGGGAAAAAAAAAATCATCTTGAGTTGATGAAAGACACCTTTTCAAGGGCGTCCTAAGTTTTATTTATTTGTTCAAAGATGGTTAAATTAGTGGCAATAGTTAGATTTTGAGAGATACTGAACAACCTAGGATTCCTCCTGAATTTATACCATTAATGATTCCTAAAAAATGTATATAAATGCTAAAATTTTGGTGGTTTAATGTGCAGTTCTACTATTGGGAATGGCCACACTTGGGTTTTGGCAGTATCATTACCAAACATACTAAAATTTGGGTGTAAAAGTCAACTATTTGAGAGCCAGTGAAGTTTTGGGAAAGTGAGATGGCATCTGCACATCTCTGGTCTCATGAGCAAAATTCTTACTGTGCTCTACTCACATACATCTGTTGCTTTTTAGGTTTCAGCTGTCCCCCAGACAGTTAACTGAGTCTGGCTTCATTCACCCATTTATTAAATCATGTATCCCATGAAATTGTTCAGAGAGGCCAAATGGACTTTGTGTGGTAGTAAAAGTTGAACACTTTTAGCAGAAAAAAAGCAGTAAGGAGTGAGTACTCATGAGGGATAATTATGTTTTGTACAAAGCTCTCTCTGCAATTCCCTCCTGTGATGGCAGGAGAGAATGATAGAAATCTATCCGTTCCCAAGGTGAGCTGCTTGAGAATCTCATCTTAATAGGGTGGGGGCATTGCTAGATGGGGAAGGTAAGAAGTTTCTTGAGTTTCTGAGGGCTAGTCTGGGCTAATTCCTCTGTGCTTGTCGGGAGGTATCAATTCCTGAAAAGGGAGTTTCCTTTCTCTTTCCTATGACTAGTCAGAATGGTGCCTACACACTTAACATATCTACATATGGGCTGACTTCCCCGCCTGCTTGGTGCCTACTGGCCCCACTCCCTTATCTAATCAAGGTTCAATCAAAGTTAATTAGGGATCTAGTTTTCTGTTCCTACATTAGGCGTAAAGCAAAAGAAGCTCCTGGGCATATCTGATCAAGAAGCTGATCTGTGTTATACCTATGTAATAACTGGCACAACTGTGTAATTACAATACAGCACTATCTAGGGTTACATCATTATCATTATGCTTAACACTAAAACAAAATGTGGTTTATCATGATTGGTGTCAACACATTTGTGATATGCCACCCAGGAAGATCAGGCTACATACGTGTCACCCAAGCCCCATTTGAACCTGGAAAAAAGTTTGTTCTAGCAGATGGGTCAGAAGAAGAAGAAGAATACACAGGACTTTGACAATGTGGGGTTAAATTTACCCTTTCCTTCCACCCTTCCTTTTCTCCTTGGTTCCTTAGCCAGACTTTTACTTGTCAATAGATGTGTGGAGTCTGGAGTCACCAGAAGAAAAGTGTGGTGTACCTATAATGTATGTCTGTAGTCTGCTTCCATAGGGAAGAGAACAGCAGAGCTCCAAGAACAGTGTTCACTCAAAGGTGTTGCACAGAGAACGTGTTTTAGTTTGCTTTTCTGCTTAAATAGGTAGTTTAAAGAAATAATATGTATCTATAAAAAGTAAATGCCATTGGAACCTGGAAGAAGTGCAGTTCACTTGAAAGAAGGACAGTATCAAAAATACCATTTTTACATCTTCTGCTTCTTGCTGGATTTAGTTATAAAATATCAGGGAAACCATACTGCACAGCTTCCAGTGACTAATGCTTATGTGAAGTCTTAAATATCAACAGCTCCAGCCATTTTTTTTGTTAATGAAAGGTCTGGATGTGATTTCTTAGCTAGAGACAGCTTCCTTAGCTTACCTCATATCACGGCATCTGGTATCTCTAATCGGAATCATTTTCATAATAACCATGAGCAATATACATTACCATCTAAATATGAAGGCTGACTACAATACAGACTTGTCTACAGCTCTTTAAGTATCCAGGATCCAGTCCAAAGCCCCTTAAACTTGAGGGCAAGACTCCTGCTGGTGTTAGTCTTATCTAGCTTAGGTGCAATGTATCCAAACCCCCCTCCTGAAACTCCATATAAGAAAGCAGAGATATATGCAGTATTAATAAGTTTCAGTGCAACTCTGTCAAATCTCTCCGAAGGTGGTGTCCTGTTCTGTGACTAAATAAGGCCTAATTCAGTCAGTATTTAGGTACTTGCACAACTTGAAATGCCAGAGGAGTTCTGTGGATTTTTATGGAAGTTGAAGGCACTCAGTAGGTTAGTCTATTCGGTAGTTTACTACTTAGGAGTGCTTAATTGTTCAAAATTTTACTGTTTTACAAGTAGAATATTAGATTACCATAGAAAATGTCCTAATTCATAGAGAAGCATGTGTTCAATACATAATTTTTATGGTGGTATGAGCTTGTCTTGAGTTATTTTAGAAAAAACTTACTCCTACGCAACACTCATAAATTCATAAGATATCCATAGCCAAAGTCTTCAGCTGCTCATTTAGCAGTAGACATATATGTTATGTTCAAAGTGTAACATTTTATATTCATCACAATCAGCAGTTCTCAGTAAGATAAAAATACATGAATTCATCTCAGTCTGGAGAGTTCCTCCAGAAGGGACAAGAAATCCTACTGTCAAATTGAAGGGAAAGGAAGGGATTAAATAGAGTCCCCTAACAACAGCAGGCACAGGGCTGGTTTAAGCTGAAATTTTACATAAAAAGGTGCAAATGCATTTAAAGACAACCATCCCAGATTGCATATTCTCGCTCTCTCCCATGTAATTGTAAACAGCTTTGATTTCAAAGGGAAAATCAGACAATTATTTTATAATGAGAGGTGTGGTCTAGTGATTCGAGCATCAGACTGGCAGCCAAAAACCACTGGAGTTTTAATCCTGGCTCTGACACTGACACCATCTATTGCCTTAGGCTGATCAGTATGGGTTTGACTGAGATCTGCTCCTTGTGGGTGCAAGAGGTAGGGACAGCTGCAGAATTCCTGATTCAAAGCTCCAGAGGTAAGAACCTTCCCTTTGCTGCAGCCAGCTCATGCCTGGCATGTCTCTCAACTGAAGGACAGTATCCCTGACCAGAGGAAGAAATTAAACCTACGCAATGTTCACCTCAGGCAAGGTGAGGTTCAGGAAAGCCATAGTTGCTAAGTGCTGTCAATAAAAGCTTTAAAACCTCTTTGCATAAGCATATTTGAGTAGGTCTCTGCTTTGAAGAAAGCCTGCTGCTTAGGTCGAGGGGTGAGTAAAGCCAGTCTTGCCTTTAGAACACTCCCGGCACCTGGGGAGATTTTTCTTTCCTTTAAGCACCTTGTAGTTAAATTTTTAGTCATTGTTTTCTCTCTCTCTCTGCGTGCCCATCCCCCAGTGACCCCTAGCTTTTTCCCGTCCTTTGCTGCTCAGTACAATTCTTCCTGTCTCATTGAGTTGTCTGATTTCTTATCCTTGATTAAGACAAACACAGACAAAACTCTCATCCTTGGGGATTTTAATTGGAAGGTTGATTGCCTTTTCTTCCTTGCTTGTACACTTTCCATCACTTTTGCTTCCTTGGGGTCCACAGACAGACTTTCAATCTCCGCCCCCCCCTCGCATTCACCATCGTGTTCTTGATCTTTGTTTGCTTGGGGCTTGACTCCTTCTAATATAAATATTAGGCATCTTGCCATTTCAGATGACAGATCAGCTCTTTGATGTGTCTAATTATGATGGAGAGGGGGCAGAGAAAGCAGGACCTCCTGAAGCCAGGATAAATTTGCTGTCCATATAAACCCTCAGCAGCAATGTGTCCCTCTGCTTTCTCTCTCGTATGCGGGGGCATCCTAGACTCAAATCCTTCCTGATCCAAAACATCTTCATGAATACCCTGTCCAAGGGAAGATTTCACATTTGAACCTGATTAGTTGGAAAGGGAAGCTGGCAGAAGCCAGGATGCCGTTGTGATAGGGAGAGGTAGCAGAATAGGCAGTTCTACCTCAACTTTGCATGGCAAAAGCCTAGGTGGCTGACTGAAAGCAATCTAGTGAGGGAGCCTTGTTCCTCCACCTCACATAACTCCCTCTGTCTTGCTGCCACAGAGTGACACACAGTATTTATGCCAGTGCTTTGCAAAAGTCATCAACTTCAACCTCACCTTCCCATGCTGAATTTTCAGTTCAGTTTTATGGATGCTGTCCAGAGAGAAGAGTCACAAAGCCCTAAGAGCAAGACGCTGAGAAGCACATCAGGCTTCGGTCGCTTCTCTTGCTCTTAAGCCATTAAGATGTTTTCAGAGCATCCCACCCAAGTTCTTTCTCTGTGGTTGAGAACTAAACTTGGGGCAAAGCAGGAACTGGACTCACTCTGGTTTTTATAACAACTGGAACTGAACTTGACCCACAACTGTCCTTCAGGACACCCCTCTGGCTCTGTCTGGGGGGAAGTTGCCATGCTTGGTGGGAGAAAGGAGAGAAGAATGGATAGACCATTTAGCACCAAAACCTGTTTAAGGGCTGTACTGCTAAACTTGTGCCATTCCTCTGTCGCACCTGCATTCCCACAGAACAGTTATACAGTCCTTACCAGCACCGCAGGGACATGGGGCTGCTCTGCTCAGGTCCAGGGCTCCACTGAGTTGTATGCTTTATAAATACATGAAAGGCCATGGTCCCTGCCCTGAAGTACTTGAAGTCGTTAGCAAATCTCAGAGACATTTCTTAATATGAATTTATTGCTGATCTGTCTGCCCCAGAGCCTGAAATTCTTTATTTATCTGCCAAACAGGCACAGCAGGAGTTTCAGCATTGCATCCCCTTATAATACCCGGCTAATATGCTTCAAGCCTGACCTACAATGATCATCTCCTGGGAAGAAAGGTTAGCTTAGTCTTCCTTCCATTCAGCATTCAGCCCTTGATCTTTCTACCAAAATGGGCAATCAGTACGAGTGAAATGAACACTGATCAACACTGACAAAACCTTTCACCTCATTTCATGCAATAAGCGGGGGTTACATTTGTGCTGTTGTCCTTGGGCAGAAAGTCTTGAGTGGAAAGTTTCCTACCATCTCTCTTACCTCTTCACTCTTCAGAGCAAATGCAGAAACCTGCTTTAAATTAAACAGCCAGAAGGTGAAGAGAAGTAATGTTCTAGTCTACAGAGTGACAGCGTGAAAGGCAGTAGTGAGGAGGATCGCTGTGCGGCAGAGGTGGAGGCAGTACAGGGAACATCTATCAATATTTACTGAGCAGCACTGCTTTTCCATTTCGTGTTTCTCAGCCCTTCATCTTTACAGAGCCCTGCCCTGTAATAGCTTTGTGCTTATTCCTCTGCATTGCCAAACAAGAAACCTAGTTTCTAGCTCTGATCTTTGTTGACAGGAATGAGGAAGATTGTGGAAGCCTTTCTCTCCATGGGTCCTCTCTCTACCCACCCCAGAGGAGAGATTAATAGTTTATGAAAGCATTTCCACCCTGCAGAAAGGTCACTGTAGTCCTGGGGAAGATGTACAAACAGGGGTTCATCAGGACTCTATAGTAACATGGGAGGGACTTCTTCCAGCAAAAATATTGCCTAAAATCTCTCAACAGTGGCACTTTCAGTAAGCAGGTGATGTCACAGCTTGTCGTTTATCATGCAGTGCAACACAACCCCATCACTTCCACAGGTGTATTATTTTTAACAGTTTTGTTTACATCAAGTGTTTGTCATTGTGTGGCCTGTGATCTGTGGGACATGCTGATTAAGGCTGTAAGAGAATATATCCCTGTCATCATATCTTCTGTATACAGTCAGCTGTCTTCTGGATTCACTGGGAGCTGTGAGTTAGGGTGGAATTTTGCTTTAGTTATTTGATGCCAACTTTATCATCTTAATATATATTGCTCTGGCTCTGGACAGTAGAGTTAGCCTGAATTAACTTGTTAGATGCTCTTGTGTATCCTCTTAGTGCTTCACCCAACTTTTGGGGCTGACATACTGAGTGCCTTAATCCAACAATATTTACTTCACTTTTAAAGCAGAAAAAAACCCTACCAGAAAAGCTAGCAGAAGCTCAGCTAGAACAGTGGGAAAACCTTCCCACTAGGCTTTCTATCCACTGATCTAGGACGCTGCTATGTGTTTACTTTCTAAACAAATTCCATGCACGTGATGTATACACACATATACACAGGCAGAGTGTAGTTCCTTATTCTCAGTTGCAAAATCAAGTTACCTGTGCTGGTTGTTCTTTGAAAGAATGTTATGTAGACATACAGCTAAAAAGAGAGGGGAAGAAATGTCTGAAATGGACTGATGCAATTTTGTCAGATTATCATAAACTACCAAGCCTAAACTACGAGAATAGATGATCCTGACAGATGCTTGCAGTTGGAGTGCCCACATAGGGAGAAGTCTGCTTATGTATCTGGTGGGAGGCATAAAGACAGAGGAAAGTTGATTTGCTTTATCCTGTCAATCTAAGGATTTTCTTTGCAGGTCATACTTTATCTACGCACAATGTTTATTTAGACAATGAAACCATCAGTGTCATTGATAGAACCTAATGCGCCAGCAGAGATGGTTTTCTTTCTCCGTGTTTTTTGCTGTTGCTGGAGTATGTATTCCTGCCACAAACGTCTTTTTATGGAAATAATATTTTGTTATAAGCACTATCACAGTGTATTGTAATTATTATTTTGTTTTAGCCTGCCCACACAGAAAACTGTTTGCATTATATTCCATTGAAAGATACATTTTAAGTTGGCTCTGCTAGTCATGAATAATGTAAATTGACAAGAACTATTATGGAGGGAGGTAGACAAAGAAACAGAAAGTTAAGTGGTTTCCTTTCTTTTTATGGCAGAGTGACATTTACCTGTAAGTACATTTGATTTTAACACAATAGGATGAGTCTCTGCTGCGCTGGATTAGGATTGAGGCATGTGGAGGAGTTCAGATAAAGAGTGGGCACTGAGAAATGCCCTCGCCAGACCTCTCTAGGGAGGGTACTTCAGCAGCAATAGCATGTCAGAATCTCTTTTTTTTAAGTCCTTGTATCCAGCTGACAAAATCTTTCCTTGGTTCTGTGTCTGTAATTCCAAGAGATCTCTCCATGCTTCCCACAGCTGTCTAACGATCTAATACTTAGTGCTTGTCACATCACTTTCCCAGAGAGGGTCAATGTCGCTTCCCCACCCTGACAGGCAGGGAAACCAAGGCAAGGAGGAACTGTAGGTGCACGAGGGTCACTCGGAGACCCAGGACCAGCTTTCCTGGCCTGTGTACTCATGGCCCAGGCTGGTATTGCCTCTCACATTCTGGCTGCAAATTTCACCAGTTCCCCTTTTCCCAGACTTGCCAGAACTTTGCTACTTGGATCTAACCCTCCTGCAGTTACACTGTGTTTAAACCAGAAATAACTTCAGTGGGTTATATTCTCACTTTCGCAAACTAGAGTGCTTTCCCTGAAGCCAGAAGGGCTCATTTTTAGCTCTAAAGTGGTGTAACTGCTCTCGTGTCTGAAAACATCCCATTGGCTGCTTTGTTTCTCTGGCTTATTTACTAACCTCTCTGATCTGGCTTTTCTCTCCAGTATAACTTCACGTGTCCCCAAGGTTACCCTGGGGAAGAGGGACACAAGCTACTCAGCCCTTGCCTCCAGCAAAAGACCAACCAAACAACCAAAAAAACCCAAATAGGCATCCCACTGTGGTCAAGAGGTTCCCTTCCCCAGGGGGTCGCAAGTCTGCATGGGGAGAGCTAACATCCTTCTGCTCCTATGGGCAGCGCAGTTTAAGCTGCCTGTGCTCCTTGTAGGAAAGCTTTGGAGAACATTGTCCGGGTTGCCTGCAAGAGCTTTTCTATTCTGATGTCTCCTTTCAGCTTCTCTGCAGACAAAGGACAGGATCTGGCTGATAACAAATGTGACCTGTCCCACCGAGTTATTGTCGTGCACTATGGGAGATAAGCCTTTGCAGTCCTCTGGTTCTCGGTGACGTAGTCCAGGGTGCATGCACACACCAGAATCGTGTCTTGGGGCTTCAAATGCCTTTATCTATGTCATGCATTGGGTTTTGCAGTTTGCTATGAATCACTGATGCCTGCTGGGAACACATACCCGCTTCTGGTTATTTTTGTTACAATGTTATAATGGGCACAAGGACACTGAAAAGTGGAACGAGTGAGCATCTTTTAGTAGCCAGTGCTGTGCAACTCTCCTGAGATGCCCGAGAACACCAAGATCTGCAGCTGAACTGTCTTGCTGTAGTGAAAATAAATTAATTCTGAGATTATGGCATAGTCTGTGTCCTGTGTAGCAGCTCTACTCAGGTGAATGATGGAAAAATAGCTAGAGCCCTGTCTTTAAGTCCTGGGATATGTGATCACAGACTCCCTAGGCAAGGGCAGATCTGTCATTCAGGCACTTCAATTGCATTTCACCTGCAGGGCAGGTGCTCTTGTTGCATGACCCTGTGTCCTGGGCTGTCCAGGGACCAGGCTGTAAAGGTTCATGGCTCCCTTCCAGCCAGTATCTTCTGGCAGGTGTATCTTTTTGGTGTGCTGGCTTTCTTACCAGCAGAAAATCAGTGGGCAGAGGCATGAAGTACATGCCAGGGTCTCCTTCTGATACAGAACTGAGACATAGTTTGGGCAAGCACCTGGACAGCATGTGAATAAAAGGAAACAATGGCATGCTGGTGCTATTATACCATGCTGATGACGAGTGGTGATGCAAGGATGAACACCTGAATGTCTGTAAGGAAATCAATACTATGGTAAAAGGGAACATACACAACCCAAGTTAGTTAATAACTACTTGCTGGAGGCATGAGGATTTCAGTTTTGAAGGTCAAGGTATGTGAAGGACAAATATTTCTGTTCCCAAATACAGAAACAGGGAACAAACAAACTAACCTAAGAAAGGCTGTACAGTCAGCTCTTTTGGTATGTTTAGTGTTCAGTGATTTCTGAAATAGTTTTTATTTCAGAATAAAAATGAGGAGCTTGTTAGAAAAATGGATGGGGAGCATGTTAGAAAAATGGATGGGGAGCATGTTAGAAAAACATCAAGATAGTTAAAGAGCAAAGGGAATGGTAGAAACAAAATACTACATATCAAATGCTAATACTATCTGGAGTTCTTTTAGATCCAAAGGTCTCACAGTGGCCCTTGGTTGCCTCCATTTTATGAAGAAGGTCAGACACAAGAGAGGAACTGACTTGCTCAAGGCACACAGCCAGCAAATGGTAGAACTGGGACTAGACTCCAAATCTGTTTACTCTTAACAGGGGCTGAGAAGATAGGTTTACTGTAGTTTCAAAAGAA